>CM030370.1:10110384-10190502 GCA_003604175.2 Clonorchis sinensis
ACCTGTTCAGATCGGTCAGAGGGCTTGTGGTCATTCGTGAATCTATTCAGTTCCACATCTCAGTCTGAACGTGCGGCCCCGTGTGGAAGGGATTCTTTGGATCTGATCACCATTGGGTCATAGGGACTGGAATCTGTTTACAAGAGTAGATGAATACAAGTACAACCTAGTAATGCATGTGTTGGATGGTAGCTGTTTGATATGTTTGCTGAGGTGGGCAATTTGATTGCAAAAGTTGTGCCACCAATCGGGGTGACATCGTCAGTACGTTGTTAGGGAGCGTAGCAATCGGTCGGTGATTGAGTAGCGTTGAGTGTGTGTTAACAAATGTGATGCCAACCGCGGTCCACCTTCGATCACGATGAGCTGTTCATAGAGAACTGAATATCGGAGTAGCAAGCCGACAAACATCTTGGAGTCGGATCAACAAGGGTGACAAACTGGAACCCAGAGGGGTCAAGGACAGAAGTCACTCCAACACCGACCTGAGGACGACAGCAGGTCACGTGGTCATCGACCAATCAGCACACAGGATAAGAGAGTAACCGATGGAACCTCCCGACCGAACCGAGAAGACTTAGTGGTTAAGGCGCGAACTTATTAACCAGAGGGTCCATGCTTCGATGCCAACCGCGGCATCTCGGCTGTTCCTACTTAGGCTAGTGCAACCTGGGAGTATTTTAGCCCTCGTGCCTCCATTGGTTAGCATGATAGTTAGGCACCGAAATGGTGTTACAGTTGGATGATTTAGACGAACTACACACAGTGTTCCCTGCCATATGAATGGTCGTGTCAATCTAATTCAAGTCACGTCTGACGTCTTTTGAAGATACGGTTTAACCAGCCGCATCCGTAGACATCAAATTGTCATCCTGACAACCTCCACTTCAGACTGGTCAGCCTGAATCCCACAAAATTTTAGCTAACAGAAGTGCTGTAATGGTTGGCACAACCACCATGTTGGTCTTAACGCAGGCTTATGAATGCACGCACATGTATCGACTGATCTTGGTTTGCTGTCGGACTATTGATTCATATGTGCTGTCCATTCAGTTCTTAGTTGAGCGACGATTGCCCAACCTTTAGAGTAACTGTGAAAGACAGACCTACCGAAGGAATAAATGCTATCAAACCGAAATTTCTCGGATGAAGCTCACTGTCCCATTTGAAGTGTGTGGAAAGTATTCATAGCAAGGATCCGCAATATCTGGATACCCATAGAGTTGTCCACATGCAAGTGAGAAACGTCGGCAGTCCAAACGACTTGATCGATGTTCTAAGTCAAAAGTGTGACCACGAAGGTACTTATTTCTGGATAGGTTGAACTGGGGTCGGTGTGAAGTAGTTTGGACAAGGTCCCGGTATATGATAAGTAAGTCCCTCCTAAAAAATCTGTAGTAGTATGAGAACATTCTTGGCTGCTGCAGTCTTGAAGAGTGAGGTAGGTTGGACATACCCTGAACAATCTTGGCTGCTGTATGCTGTGGCTCCTGTGACTTCTTTGATCCTCCTGAAGCCAAGGTCGTCTTGCTGTATTGCATACTCCATATACGGTTTCAAAGAGGTGAGAGCGATTTGGAAGACTACTGATTTTTTAAAATAAAGAAACGTACGTTTTATGAAACGGAGTTTCCGCCATATTAGAACGCAAACCAGGGAAAGTTCACTCAACAGTCGGGAGAATCCTGCACGGTAACAAGCGTTGAACTAGTGTATGTACGGGGAAGTATTTGCATCATGAACGGAAAGTACTTTACATGTTCTCAAAGAGAACGAGAGACAATCAGTCCCGGACCACCAGTCGAGGGTAGCAAAGACAGCCGAGTTTCGGTACAAGTAAGCCAATTTGAACTAGACTAAATGGTTAGGAAAACTCGTCTTCTGATTTTGTCTGGGACTTAGGCGCTAGCAGCAATTTTTTCGGTCAGGATGGTCGCTCGTGAAATATATGTTGGGTGTGCGACAGAACGCCAAGTGACTCGTAGAGTTCTAACAAGTGACCTGTCACAATAAATTCCATAACTTTCAACTGAGAAAGCTAGCATGATCAGACCTGTGTTCTTCTTTTTAGATTGGGGCTAACTTTTTGTTTCCAAGTAATGATAATTCCTAATGCGTCGAACTTGTGAAAGTACAATTCGACGGATTCTGGCAAAGTTCCAGTGAGAAGCTGTAGGATTTTGGGTGTCATGCAACCTGTGCTGGGGAAAGTATAGTTCCTCGGGGAAGGTAGGTTTTTCCGGAAACTATCCGAAGTGGCAACTGCTCCTCGAATAGGAATGACTTTGTAGCTTGATAGATAAAGACAGTGCCGCACTGGTTCTTTAGGCTATTGGTCATATGTTTCCATTGTTCATGGAATGTCAGCTTTGTTCAGAAGACCCAGACTGCCTTCCAGATTTCTTCGACTCAGTGTTTTTAAGGTGTGCACGCGTTTTTTTATCAGTTTGATTTGCCACCGCGTAGATTTTGAAGTATCCTTACTACTTATAAGTACCACTGAGTAGCTAGAAATTCACCCAATCGCTCACATGCTGTAATGACTGCCCCGATCAGTGGACGTTCCAATCCAAGCTGGCCTGTACAGGTGACGTCACCCTTACTTGTGAATAGAGTTTGAACTTAGATGTGTTGAGATGGTAATCAGGTGCGTTCAATAGTAGACAACAGCCATAGCTTATTCCCGGTCCACTTATATTTTCATTAAAATACGTTGGAACACCGTGTTCGGGATAACCACGGGAAAGAGCAAGAATGTACAATACCATTGAAGCGCCTCAGTACTCTCAGTTAACACCATCGACGGTTGCTACGACCGAATCCCTACAAACTCTGCGCATGTAATCGCAGTTCCGACGGCCATGCGCATGCACGTGACATGTCTGCCACTGCCTTTCTTCGGCACTGGGTTGGTTCGAAACATACGCCCACGACCCTATGACTATTGGACAGTTTGTCGCGTGTTCATAAAGTCAGTCAAGCTATGTGAAGCGGTAGGACGCCAATTTTAGCTTGATGAGTGATTTTCTATTGAAATCCTACCGTTAAATTACGTTCCCTTGCGTTCATTATACGTTATTTTGTTACAACTTAATGTTTACTTTGCGGCCACAGTAGTGAAGAAGCCACATCCACTGAAAATCTTGAGATAGTTCACCAATTTGGCGCGAAACAACTGGCCGGTTGGTCTGCGGTTAGAAGTCAATCCCGGTATTTCGACTGCTTCTAGCTAGGATTGGGCGGCCTAGCAATATCTCAAACATTGTGCCTATTTCGAGTTGCACGGCAGATGTACACACAAAGATTGCTACTGCTGAACTTAGATGCTATCGAGTCGACCAAACTAACCACATCATAAGTCTGAATTTCGGTCAACAAATAATCTCGCTACATGAAGCAAGTGAATCAACTTTGTGAACGGACTGCGACCCAAAACCTCCCACTGATCCTATAACGATTCAGAAGCAACGTCTGAACGTGAAACGGCCGTGGAATATGCGAGATTTAAATAGTGCTCAGACTAGATCAGTTAAGTTTGCAATCTCAATAAAAACGAGTCAGCTACCGCAGCTTTAAAACACACCGCCGAGCTACAGATAACACTGCTCTACTTTGTGATAGTCAAACTACAGGATTACTTAGTTGGTCGACAGCCCGAAATACATCGCCAACAGAGGTAGACTGCAATATGGATTAGGATAACTCACTCTCAGCGGATATTCAGTGCAAACGCACTGAAAGTCTGATTAATATTATCGAGGCCGAAGCGGTTAGGGCAAACTACGTCAAACAACACTTGGCAGTGCACACTGGTCCCAGAAAGTCCATAACTTGAAGCAGACGTTCGTAACCCGAAAACCCATGGCCATAATCAGCCCATAACTGGTTGAATACCCTTGTTCTTGTCTAGGTCTGCTGTTACGGCGTTCTTTAGTGCGCAAAATCTAAAGCTGCTTCATGAGATCTGGAAAATCTCGCGAGTTTCACGCTGCCAAGGGGTACAGTCACGCAACACTAGACTTTAGTCTTACTTTAATCTCCTATTCGACTTAACATAACATAACATGCTAGATGCTTGTCACATGAGGTGTTAAAACGGGTGCGACACACTAAAAACTAACCGCCAATGGTCAGAGTGTCGCCAAATGCGCGTGAAAACGGTGGGGAGCACGGCGTTTAGGATAGATAGGTTTATTCGTACGACAGAGTAACAATGTAAAAGAATAAAAGGTCGGCGAAGGAGGTAAATTGTGCTGTCATTAGGCAGCAACAATTGCTCCTGCTAAGTCGGACTAGAGTAGCGTCGAATAGTCTCCGATTGAATAAGGAAGCAGCGTTATCCCGTAGATCTTGTTCGTGTCGTGACAGCATCAGCCGCTTATTACCAGATTGTGCTAGATACTCTCATTCCCCCATCCTTATTACATTCTACGTATTGTTCATTTGCCACTCATGATTAGATCTCCGGTTCACTACCAGACGGGGACCCTGAGACAGGACAGTTCAGCGGTTGCAAACAAATAAAGCCATGGTATGGTCACGTGGTGAATGACAGGTTCACGTCAACGTCACAGCCTTCAGCTCGTAGTTCCTCACATCATACATTAGGACCTAAAGATTTGTATCTTTATCGACAGCCGTCATCTATGTCTGGAACGAACTCCCATAACCGATCGCCTTCAATAACCACCCGTCCACATTCCAGAGCGGAAAAGAATTGTGACAACCGCAAACAGTGCACATTGATACAAAGTTTTCAGCTAATGCGATGCAAAAACACTCGTGGTCCGAAACAGTCAATTAAGAAGAATGACTCCATAGGGATGTTCTCACACTGAAGGACGACCGAGTAGCCCTTCTATCTCAAATAGATCCACGATTACGGCGCAATTGGTGTGCAACGACTGACAGAAGTTGGACGACAAATGAATGAATGACTATGAGTAGCTCAATGGGTTTTGTGCTAGATTTGTTCAGCTCGTACAGAGGTCCTCATTAGGGACAGTGGATAAGCAGTGTATTATTATGAGATTTCCAACGCTAAGCATGTTTTTACTACACGGCTGGTCCACCTCACTCCAGAAGAAGTGAGGTCAAGCGGGCGATCAGTGACCATTTCTATTGTGAACAATGTGAAAATGGCAACTACAAATGGGGGCAAGTTGTGAATCAATGCTTCCCAGGAGTGTAGTCCGGCAATTTGTCAAATGATGAGTCCAAATTCCGTCCACGGCTAATGGAATAAAGTGACCACAGATCTGGTTATGGAAGGATGTAAGGAAACGCATGAATTATTTGTAGAGAAACGGGCAAAAGCAAATACATCGTAAAAACTCTCATTCCCCCAGAGCCGTGAGAAACTTCATCGAAATAACTGATTATAGTGAGGAAGGCAAAGTATAGTAGAATACGCAGTGAACTCTTTAAGAATGCAAAGAAGCTGTGGAAGGCTCTTTCACGAAAAATGCTCACTAGTGTGCGTTAAAAGTGAGTAAATATCGTCGCAGATAGGACCTATTTTATGGATGATTGGAGGAATACTGCGTGGTACTCAAAAACATTGTTATTACTATTATTATTCCTACTTCGTGGGTTGAACATCCAAAAGGCTGATGGACACATACCAATGGCGAGTGTCAATCCACAGGCACGTGCATCCTAATAAGGCCTTCGCCGATATGACATCGCGAGAAATGAAGTACAGAAAAACTTACGGAAAGGCAGAATGGCCGGTTTGGCTACCAGAGCCTTTTAGGAAGCAAATCACTTGATTGGGCTAAGTTGAATGGTCCACTTGAAGTCTTGCATCCGATAACTAGTGACCCAATGCATGAGCATCAGACCCTGTTCGATGACAAGTTAACTTCAAATAGTGTCCAACCTAGATAAACTGTGTAGGTTCTTACAAGTTTGACATAAATGAAACTGTTAGCCCTTCCAACGCTAACTCATTGGCAAAAAAGTGGAGGTTTTGTGTTCAAGTTACACTCCGTCGGACGGTCTTACTGCTGTTCAGGCACAATTACTCTGGTTAGTCCACGCCAAGGAATCGAGGTTCGCTCATCAGCAGTCCGCATTCTTGTCTATACCGGGATATGTGGGGCGAGCATGTTACCGGTGTTCCATTAGAACACATTAGACGCATCTGAATTAGCATGTTTGAACAGTCAAGCATATTCGCGTTTGAGCGATGTGAGAAGGTAGTGCTGGCTGATCAGTGCTAAATGGCTCATTCACCAAATCGGTTCTGTAGTGCATTGCCAGACCTCTGTAGGTTGACCGCATTAAATGAAGGTTTTCTGTGGGCTGGATGATCATCGGTTGCGGATAATTTTATAGGTCCTGGGAATCGACTCCAGGTGAGTATATCAATCAATCAATCAATCGTTCAGCTGTAACACCCTTTCGGTGTCTAGCTGCCATGCTACCCGAAGCACGAGGGCTGAGATACTGCCAGGTTGCCCAAGCCTAGACAGGGGAAGTCGAGAGGCAGAGGTGGGGTTCGAACCACGGACCTTGCGGTCAGTAAATTCGCGCTCTAAACACTTAGGCCATCTCGCCCCCTGGTGAGTATATGGCCAACTTGGACATTTGTGAGGGCAGAATCACATGTCTCAAGACTAAAACACGAGTCAGGTAGCATGGGTAGGCCTTTGGGAATTTTTGGGAAAAACAGGGCAAATCTATACGAGCTGACTACCCGGTAGACCAAACTGCTTCCGCTGTTATCTTCTTCTTGTCGCAAACATATCCTCCGAACCAACGGAGCACCCAAAATTTAACATCAACCTCATCAACGTCGATGAAAACGGTATTTCTCTCTATTGTTTTCAACACGCCTTAACTCGCACAAACAGCAATTGAACAGGGAACCGGAGGATCAATACGTAGTATGAAAGACGAGGGCTTGGTGTTAGCTTCACTGCCTATACTAAACGCAACTTTCTGGGTCACATGACACTTGGTTGTAAGCGCATAGTAGGTGATGACACTAAGGTTGACTGTACTTGTCAGGAAGACCAGTTTAGATGACAAGAACAGGACGCAGCAAGCAGCTAAGGGTCTTTGCAGCAGGCGTAGTTTGTGTTTGGACCCAGGCATCAGCTGAACAAGGAAGCGGCTCTAAGTGCTGTCTAAACTGTTTGTCACAAAGGACGAAGAAGGGAACACAAACAGAGCTTAGCTGTGGTTGAAGTAGTCACTATCAAGATTTTGAACCCCAGGCTGTGTTCAACACAGAGCAAGCATTTAAAAAAGTGGCAGTTGCTTGTCGGCCGAGTCAATTTACCGTCCAGAGCCTCATCCGATGCCATCATCAGACGCGAGGTGGTTTCCTACATGTTTGAAACCTGAGTGGATGAAAAATACTTTGCTTTTCTATTTCTCTAAAAAGTGTGAGTTATAGGAGGGGTGACGGTAACCATGCCAAAAGCAAACCAATCATATCGCTCAAATGTGAACATGTTCCCCTGTTCAGGCGTGAAAATTCATGAGGCCGAAGGTGCGCTGATGGTAACACGCTCACCTCGCATGTCAAATGTCCGGAGTTCAAACCCCGACACGGACAAAGATATGCACTACTGATGGGCTCTAATACGAGCGAAACTCGAGTTCACTGCTTCCCACCTTTAGTGTGAACGTACTAGAATAATTGCGCCAGGACAAAAGGGTAACTGTTCAAACGAGAGTGATGTGAACCTGAATTCTACAAATCCCGCAGCGAACAACCACTTTGACGGTGTCTATGAGGCACCGAACGTGGGTCATTGAGGTGGTGACCCAGGACATTATATACTCAGTCACCCGAGCTCGCTAGTAGCTACTTAAGGCATTAGGATTCGCTAAGTCTGTGTCTTAATCACATCAACTTCATCCATAAGGATCAGCCTTCGGGAAGAAATTGTTTTTAGTCAGACCCACGAAAGTTATGGGGTAGCGAGACCCCATCCAGAATGGACAATCCGCCGGAGAAAACGTCATGGTGGGTCTCTTGAGGTAATTGTCACAAGTGGTAGGCCGCACAGGAAACGCTGCACTGCGTGCTTTTGATTTTCATTGGAGGTGAACTTTTTAACTGAGGTTTTAGAGTTATACCATTTACGGCTAGTTCAGTTTGTCCATACCGATCTTCCGAGTAGGCAGATTGTTGTTTTTGACAGAAAATAAACAATCATCTTAACAAGAGAACGGCGAAATTTGCCACTCTAATGGGATTGATTGCAGTGAAGACTGAAGTGAAAGCCTTTCATCAATAAACTGAAAGTATCACAGGACAATTACGAAGATGCGTGATTCGATTTGGAATCTTTAGGCTCACTGGTAATATGTCAAAGAGGACCCACTAATATATAACTAGAAGCAGGTCATAACCGAAATACTATGCTAAAATTTTACAGAACTGTCACATAAACGCTGGACATAACAAATTAAAACGAGAGGAACTTGGGAGGCTTCTGTAGAAGTACTAAGTCGAATAGAGTATAATCCGCGAGACATTTCAGTGCTTGAAGCGCGAAACTACTGACCGGAAGGTCTTTGGATCGAACCCAATCCTGATTTCTCGGTTGCTCGTGTCCACGTTTGGGCATGCTGTCAGCCCTCATACTTCGTTCTGATTGCAAGACAACTATACACCGAAAGTAAGGTACCGCTGTAAGTTGTTTGTTTGGGATCGTGATCTTGACCACGTGATGGATGCACTGTGCACGGTTTAGGCTACTTTTGAGTGCGAATCAGTTTCGGACAACTGCGTCTCCATGGGGTTCGAGAATTTCTCGGAATCAGTGGAGGACCGAAAAAGTTTGGTCCATACATTAGGAGCAGAATAAAGTAACCATCGAAAAGTTTGGTTACGCAGCTAAAGTGATACAACCACTATTCAACTGCCTATATTACTAAAGATGGGGATTGAAATTATCCCTACGTGGACCAAACAACAAGGAATGTAAGAAGTTTGCCAGGGAAAGGATACAAATTCCGAGAGCCATCGATGAGCAAGTGGCCAAGACAATCCTGTTTGCGCGATTATGCGACCGAACCAGGAAAGACCTAGTAACGTTGCGTTTTTCCGTATCTCTGATGATACGATCCAAGATATCAGGACTCGGTTTATCCGACATAATTTGTATAAATAACTTCCGAGTGACGTGAGATATAAACGCCCTGAAACAGAATAAAAGTAGTAGAACATGCTATGCGAAACATCTTGAAGAACCGAGGGCAGATAGCAAAGCTCCCTGGGAGGTGGGAACGGCGTAGTGATTATTTCCCCGGACTGGTGACGAAACGTTCGCAACTGGATTGCTAACCTCAGCTATCAACGGCCACCTGATGAACAATCGTTCAGAAATGTTAAAAGGTGAGCTAAATAGCTGGTAATCCATGTTACACTATTTGTTTACTTGCTAATGAGGCCCGTATAACCACGAATGGATTGTCCGATGTCCCAAAACACGGCCCAATCTTGAGAAGAACGCATGAATAAGATCTATAATTTCCATTTAGGAAGACGTCTTACATCAAAACACGATTGACAGGCAATGCTTGGTTGTTGTTTTTTTGATATGTCCCTTGGAGGATTAATGTACAGTCTGACAGGCAATGCTTGGTTGTTGTTTTTTGGATATGTCCCTTGGAGGATTAATGTACAGTCATGTGGTCATGCTCCAAAATTATAAATCATAAATAATGAGATGGGACTCAACCGAAAAATTATGATGCGAGATCTATTGATTGACGCCACTTTGAAGCCTACAACTGTTCTTAGCTAAGCTCAGGCGGGCAGCATCTCAGATCTTTAGAGACCTTTTGGTTTCGGATGATCCGAAAGAACTCCGCAGTTGGAGAGGAGTGGCGAAAGAGTACTACTTGTTATATTTCAGGGCGATTTCTATGGGAATATATGGGTTGGCTAAGAGAATTTGCCGAACCACTGTTGTCCACGAGCCACGATTAAAAGCAAGGTCCGAATGCGGCATCACCCAGTCTCCGCTCCATTGTTTTATCCTGTAAGCCACATGGAGACCCAGTAGTTTAACACCAGCCCTAACATTCCGGATACAGGTACGAGAGCGCGAGTCTGGGGAAAACAGCGACGCAAGTGATAGTTTGGACAATCCGGAAGCTAGTTTGCGGAGAATGTTTTGAGGCCATTGCGGCCGAGGACATTGGATGAATTCGGAAAAACGCAAAGCACCATAACGGCATTCTGACACTTACGAGATAATCTTTTACTTCAACGCACTTGTTGCAGTACCAGTGGTCACATAATTCAAGTGTGGGAGAGATTATGTCACACAGACAACATTCAGCACGGATCTGATATCCCTATCGTAAATGCGATTCTCTGTTCGGAGATTGATTTCTGAGTGCCTCCACACAGCGTTATGAAACCAAAGGTTTCCTTGTTGTTATTGTTAATGTGGATACCCGTTTCCTGTGGTACGATGCTCTGTTCGAAGATTGATTTCTGAGTGTCCCCACACAGCGTTATGGAACCAAAGGTTTCCTTGTTGTTGTTGTTAATGTGGATACCCGTTTCCTGTGGTGCTTTGACACTCTTGAGGATGATGCAGCTGAAGTACGTTTGGTTTGTTGGCTTTCTACTGACAGAGGAGAGGCTAAACCGAACATCCAGGATTGTCCCTTTAGTACGAAGAGATTGGACCTCACCGTGGTTTATGTGTCTTCGTGGCCCACTGAGCTATTCTGGGAAGGTGTCCATGCGATATCCACAGTCTCTCATACCGGTCATGTTTAGGGTCTGATCAACAGTGTCCTGGGCCTTCATGTTGGGAGAGACCTGCTGTTTAAAAATGGTGATTCACTGGCGTTTTCCACAAAACATTACTGCCTTGCGGTCAGGATCCTAAGCCAGAGGCTTTGGTTGAGGACTTTATTAATCATCATGTCTAGGTCTGAGCTCTAGTAGTATTCCAGCCCACGTACAGTCATGATTCCTATAGGTATAAGTACTGTCTTGTCACATCCGACATCGCATGGGGCCAACAACGGAGTGGCCTTATTTGCTGCATGTGGAAGAGAGAGTAGGCGGAAACAAGGTATGATTTAAGCCTCTCTTCTTTCTCTTTCACACACTTCTCTCTCCCCGCACTCCAACAATAACACTCTCCTTTTGGGTCCATACGTTAAGATTGACGACCCCGTTCGTCTTCCGTCGGTCTTGGTCGCAACATCCCACGCTGGAATTCCATTGTTGATGTTTCATTCGAGTTCGTCGGGTTCTTGCAGATGCCAGCCAAAATGTTCTTTGAACTGCTCACCCCATCGCTCAAGACGACGATTTTGCGAATGAATCCCCTTTCTGTCCTTTTCGCATATTGGTTCGCCGACACCTATCTTCTTTTGACCGGTTGATCGAATCGGCTGAAACAGCGAGTGGCTACTGATTGCTGCGAATGCCCTCCCTATCTCCCGGGCCTTCGTACTCAGTCATTTTTCTTGATCATCTGGTGTTTGAGGGATCTGCGTGCGCCACCATAGTCGCTATTTGCTGGCACAGCTTTTCGAGCAGTAACAAGATCTGCCGATCTCGATAACACCCACTTTTCCTTCAGTCCAGCCGGATGACTTGGACAGACATTTATAAAACCTGAGAGCATAGCTTCTTTGACTGGCTTCCTTTCAACCTCCAAAAAATTTTCTTCATCAGCATGACTGCATTTCCAGTAGCGAGCTACTTAATATGGACGAAGTTGCCATACTTCGGTACGCTTCGGTACAACAGTTGGAAGAACCCAGCGGGCATGAATGGAACATCGACACCAGCCTGCCATTAAAAATAGAAATCCAGAGTGACACCAAGCCCCCAACGCGACAAACTAATAGGTCCAGATAGCCCGCCCGAACTCTTTAAAGAGGTGGCGAGGTCCTGGTGAACAGTCTGACAACCATACTGCAGAAGATTTGGAGCGAAAACAGAATACCAGCTGAATGGAGTTCCTCGACCTTCATCCCAGTTTGCAAAAAGGAGCAAGAACGTCATGTGAAAACCATCGTGATATCATCCTGGTATCCGTCGTATCTAACATGCTCTCTGGCATTATTTTGGAGATTTTGGATAATCTGGAGAGGGATTCGTGAGAATCAAGCTGGGGTTCGCCCTGGTCGAGGATGCATCGACCATATCATTTCCTTGAAACAAGTTCTTGAACAGCGCCACTCCTTCAGACGTCCCACGTTGGTCGTTCTTCTGGATTTTAAAGCTGCCTTTGATCCTGTCGGTCGTCAGTAACGAGGAGCAGTCCAACAATGAACAGCGGGTCCCCATACTGCCACGAACCGCATTAAGAGGCGACCCGGAGGTAGTCTTGCCGTCCTCTACGATAGAGTGCGCAGGTAGTAAGGCGTCTTCTTCAAGCGACCCGCTTGTCGTCGTCTATTCCAGGCCAGTACGAACTTCCAGCGCAAACGCTCACATCGAGTTACTTGGAGGCCGCTAACCGCGAGCCTGTCATGCACTCATTTGGATCATGTGGCTGTGTGTCACACTGTTCCACTTTCCAGTGTTCGAAATTGCAACGGCTGGAACCGATATGCCTATAGCACATGGTTTATAGCTGATAAATTGAACGGGACTGCTTCGGCACGCGTAACGCTGACCGGTTGTCACCAAAGTGATAACCGAGTGTGCATAATGGAAAAATCGCACTTAATTTGTGTACCCCAAAGGGAACAGTAATCTTTAGATGAGGCTTTTCATCGGTAACTATCTTCTTTTGTCCCGTGGATGGAATCAGTAGAAACAGGGTGCGGCTGTTGCCTGAAGCGACAGCCTTCTCAATCTCCTGAGCCTTCAAAATCCACCGGTGTTCTCTGTCATTCTTCAAGCGCCTGATTATCCGGTGTTTGAGGGATCTGCGTGCGCTAGTTGCTAGTATGGCCTGTCTGACAGAAATAAGGTCTGCCGATCTCGAAGATATCCAGTGTTCATTGAGTCGAGTCAGATGGGCTGGACAAACAGTTCTGAAAGCTGAGAGCATTGATTCTTTAACTCGCCTCCATCCATCTTTCAAGCAATCTTCGTCGTCCACATGACTGTGCGTTTCCAGTAGCTTTCTAGCCAGATCAGCTCGATACTCTTCAGCTGCTGAAACCTGTCGAAGTTGATTGATTGAGCTGCTTTCTTTCGACACGTAGTGTTGGCGGAAAGCGAAGTGCTAGCGGGCCCGCACGATGGCGTGATCAGAGTCAAGTTGCGTACCCCAGAAGGAACGACAGTCCTTAATTGAGGCTCTCCATCGGTAACTGATAGCCATATAGTCCAAGTGAGTCCACGACTGTCTTGTGGTAGGTGGCTTCCAAGTAACTTGGTGTGAGCGTTTGTGTTGGAAGTTCGTACTGGCCAGGAACAGACAATGATCTGCACACAACTAAAGAAGCCGCGCTCCATTATCTGTACGCACAGCATCGACTCCAAATCTACTGGAGTCGTCCAACTTGGACATTTATATCACCCGCCAGGATTACTATATCCGTCCTTCTTGCCGACCGAAACAGTCGTGAAAGATATTTATAAAAAGCGTCCTTCTCAGTCTCGGAACTGCTATCTGTTGGGGCGTACGCTGATTCGACAAACAAAACCGTTTACCGCATCGACCTGCGTTAACCTTAATTGAGCCAGACAACCGCACAGCGCAGAGGCGACTGTTTACTGGGATCCAGTCCATTAAGGCGCTTTCAGCCTTGGGACTGAGTGCAACTCCCACACCGTGGATGCCACGAGCCATTGCGTCAGGATCACCGGATGCCCGAAGAGTGAGATGTGGAACATCTGGGTTCGTCCTAAGCGGCTTGAGGAGCACGATTGAAGTGGGGTCTTGTATGCGTGTACATCGATGGAGAGGGAAAGTAAGGTTTCAGCAAGAGATTCCTGTCGCCCAATTTGAAGTAGAGTACGGACACTAAAGGCTGCAACATGGATCAGATCTTTTGAAGTTAGTAAGTGATTATTTTGGTTTATTTTTCTGGGCGATGGTTGAGACCCGCAACAGTGGCTAGGGGATTAGCAGATGGGTTGATTGCACTGCATTGTACGATGGGTTAGGAGGGAGTGTGGGGGAAGGCCGGTGAGCGAAGAACTGCAAGGGCAAATGATACTTCGAGGTTGCCCAGGCCGAAGAAAGGGGTGGAGTTGAGGTACCCCACCTTGAGCCTTTGACTCAAAAGTCTGACCCACAAGACAGTCCTCTAACCGCCCATCAGACCCTTTGGTTTTAAAAGTATTTCAACCGTACTGAATATGCCGGCGGTCACGATCAGTTGTTGGACGAACGGAGTGTGCGGTTTTTAGGGCCGACCTTTACAACCTGTCCTTCCTCGGAGGAAGTCATCATCGCTGCTTCTATAAATATGAACACGCTAGTCACCTGGGGAAACGCCTTACTATCTTCGCACTCCTAGCGCGGAGGACAGTACGACTTCACCTCCAGACCGCCTCGTAATACGATTACTCGCAGTATGGGGACTCGCTGTTCTTCGGCGGGCTGCTCACCGTTGGCCTTCTTAGGACGCACCCAGGCATGAAAAAAGCGCATGTGCAGAGAATGACGCATTCCCAAGGTCACCAGCGGTACCACACGTTTCGGATAGCAGATGCGTTGGCGGAGCTCACAAAACATGGCTTAGCAACATACGACCAGCGGACTGGGGTTGAAATTGTTCACGACTGGAGCATCGCCATTGGCTGTACAGAACGAACAAGTGAAGGACCATAATTGGCTATTTAGTCATCCTATATATTTACGCAGAGGCTCTGTATGTTTGTGCTGACAATACAGCCGTGTCCCGAGTTCTCTGTCTTCTCCCTATCGCATAGTCTGGCAGGCTCAGTGCAGGCGTAACCAATAGACGGCGACCCACGATACAACACCTTCCTGGCATGGTTAAACCTTTAGGGACTGAGTTCCAGCCAGTATAGCCCACAGGATCACTTCAGAACTGAAGTTCGACCATCCACGACAAGGTGACAGCTTTGGGTCAGGAGGGCGCCCACATCTAGACAGGAGGACGATTAGAGTCTCTAATCGAAGTCTTTGGCTCAAGATCCTAATCGCAGAGCAGCAGTGTTTGGTGGAAAGTGCAAGTGCATTATCATTTTTTATAGAACAAGTCGCTAAACATATTCCAACCTCCAACCTGGAGGGCCAGAAGAATGTGTTGATCAGAATTCTGATCACTGACCAGCCTGGTATGAGAGATTCCGTGTGTGCCACAAGGACGAAACCCAGTATATTTCAGTGGATCAGAAAGGCGCTGGTTCGAGCAGCAAGCGGGATACCGGGATGGTAAAATCGTTCGGATGTAATACCCTTTCGGTGTCTAGCTGCCAAGTCACCAGAAGGAAACACGAGGGCTGGGATACTGCCAGGGTGCCCAAGGCTAGAAAGGAGTCGAGATGCAGAGGTGAGGTTCGAACCACAGACTTTCCGGCTCTGACCACTGAGCCATCTCGTTCCGGCCTGATAAGTGTTGTGTTGACTAAGTCGTCATACTCCATCAGGTAGTAGAACACCGCCGAACATGTATGCAGCTCTTGATTTCGACAATCCTGGACTTCCCAGGAAACTTGGGGGGGCGAGATGGCCCAAGTGGTTAGAGCGCGAATTTACTGACCGGAAGGTCCGTGGTTCGAACCCGACCTCTGCCTCTCGACTTCCCCTGTCTAGGCTTGAGTGACCTGGCAGTATCCCAGCCCTCGTGCAACCTTCTGGTGGCATGGTATTTAGGCACCGAAAGGGTGCTACAGCTGAAGGCTCTCTTCAGAAAACTTGAGCTAGAGATAGCTCTGTGGTCAAGTCGTGAACTTACTAACCAGGTCCGTCATTCGGACCTAACCCGGGCATTTCGATCTGTTAGGAGGACTACCTCCAAACGAACAAATCCATTTTACTAACGACTTGTCTTGTATAATGAAACCTTGTTTCTACATTTCAGCCTCTCACTGACATCCTATTGGACTGTTAGCTCTTTTTATATTCTGGTTCAGTTGAATTCCATACCACGGAACGATCCACTTGTTTGCAGTATAACTTCCTCGAAGTTGTTTGTCTTCTCCATTCCGGTGACCTAACGTGTCTGACTGATACACCATCAAAGAGGATATAACACGATCGCTCTTGTCTTGGCTTTGGTAACCTGACAGTATCTCGGTTCTCGTGCTTCATTCGCGTAAAATGGCAACAAGGCGTCGAATGAGTGTTACGGATGGACGGTTATTTTTTATTTGACTTAGTTTACTGGTCTGCTCATCCTCGCCTGCTTAGCAAAGAATGTCCCGGAAGTTCGTGAATATATTAGGTGCAGATATGCGGACGCGTTAGCGAATACAGAGAGTTCTCCAAAAGCTTCCGTACACAGAGCGGTGTCCCATAGAGATTCCCACTCTCCATTCTCATTCAGCTTTGTGACGAACGAGATAATGAGATGAATGCTGGGAAGCCTTCAAAACCCTAGTAATCAAATAGCTGCTGACGAAAACCTTGTCGATCTGAAATACGTAGACATACCGTTCTCGTCCTCGGAGAGAAAGCAGTGTTTTTAGTGAACTGACCAAAGTCAAGTTCTTTGGCGTGAGCTTTGCACCTACAAAGTGTGGACATGCAGTCACTGAACACGCCACTTACAATCTAGGGAGATTCACTCGAAGTTGTGGAGCGTCTTACGACTGTAGTGTGAAAGATAGGATCAATGCTCGGGCTAATGTGACACACCCATGGAGTCAAAGCGGTATATCCCTGAGTCTTAAGAGACATGTATCAGGTTAGAGTGAGGAGCGGTTTGTTCTCTGTCTTGTTTTCATATGTTCCAATGGCGGATTTCTGATTTACAGCGGTTCCGCGTTTTACGAAAAGCCAGCTCATCGTCTCTGTCACCTATAGTTGTCTTTTGAAAAAACAGTTGAGACCTCTTTTCCAGAAGACGCTGAATCCTTTTAGGTGGCTTTTTGTTCGTCCGGCTGCGCGCTTTTTTTGCAACGAACATCACGTCAGCCTCGTGGATGTTCTAAACAATGGTCCTGTATAACTCTCTCACTGAAGCTGGTCCCAGTTTTAATTGCTCAAGGAGGATACTCATTTCTGGAAAGTCTGAACGGCAGAAGTTCTGAATCCACGTCTGTGGTTCCGGATTTGTAGCCCCGTAGCAGATGAAATCAACCGTCAGCACACAGTGGTCACTATGTCTCAGTGAGGCTTTAATAACACTTGGCCAACGAAGCGTCTTCCGTTGGTGGTAACTGAATCTACCAGGGATGGCAGTTGGCCTGCGCGGTATCTGGTGGGTGCAACGACATACTGAGTCCAAACGTTCTGTTGAACGACTTCGGTCAGCGCCGATGCAAAGTGTCCACTAAACCCGATGCTCTGGAGTTCCATCCAGGAGGTCTTTGGAGCGCTAAAATCAACTACCAGCAAGAGATGTGTGAAGTGGTAGCTAGAGAAGTTGCTCATGGGTTTGTATGAGGAACTGGTTATCTTCCGGTGGACTCGAGCGGCAGCAGTAAACCACACCGAGATGAGAATCGGTTCCAAGCGGCGGGATTGGAATCCACAGTGCATCACAATAAAGCGCAGGAGTGGTGTCCGAGAGGGCAACCGGGATGGAATGGGCCGCATGTAAGTATAAAGCAACCCCGCCTGCCCTCCTTGTTTCGAGTCAGCTCGGAAAATGGAGTAGCTGTCTTTCGAGATCGCCGCATCAGACATCTGGTATGAACTGCGTCTCAGCAAGTGCGAATAGGGACGGCTGTTCAAGGCAAAATGACTGTTTTATATCTCGAACTCTGTTGAAGGGAGTGAGACAGCTTGCGGATAAGCACTTCAGCACTATCTCTGCTGCATCCGAAGGTGGAGAGCCGAGAAGTGTGCTCCAGAGAGGTTAGAAGATTAAGTGGCTGCATGCCGAGTTTGAGCCCAAGGTTTGGAGGGGGCCTCTGCGGCGTACTTGTCTGCTTCTTGCCTTGCCCTTTCCGAGAACAGCCCTTCGTTTGAGGGGGATTTTCGCCCATCGAGAGTCTGTCCTCCAGGATGGGATTTGCGTGACCCTCCCCCCGGTGCATGATTAGAGACGATCCAAGATATGGCTGCTAATCGGGGTCAACAGCGTCATTTTTAGTTTTATATGGAGTGTCCGGAGAGTTGGGTACTTCGGAATGGTTGTGGTAGGCTAGCATCAAGTTCCTTCACCCTTATTCTTTCTGTAATGATAGAACTGCCTCAACTCAATTCTCGGTATGAACTTTCAAAGCTTGCGTTTCGACAAAGAAGTCCAAAGTCGGGTCAAAAACACATATTCTGCGATACCTAGAAGCGGCAATGTAAAACAGCATGCGGCGGATACAAGATCATGACTGGCTGTTGAGTGCGCAACTTCGGCCAATCAAGGCTCCCCATGAAGCTGGATCGGCAAGCACCGTACTTCTGACCAATCGCGTGCGGTTAATTTTCTTGGCTTCAGTCGTGCCTAACCGCGATGAGTAAGGCGGCTTCAAGACCAGATTCCGCCATAAGGCTTCCAAAGAACTTAAGGTTGTGCGGTAGTGAGGCCTTAGTGCTTAGACACCAAAGTAGTGCTGTTAATTATGAGCACACTCGGTCCAATCAGCGAGGTGTAGTACTGAAGTCGGATTCACGGATTGATACACAGGATCGAGGCTTTCGCCCAAGTTTCCCGGGTCGGTTTTGTTCTTGTCGTTCAGCGCTGTCGTTCACCTGAAAGGCACAAGTGAAAAAAGGTGTAGCACTGCTCTTTAAGTTCTCAGCGCGGGGCAGTATGTTTGCCAGCGCGAGGACTCGCGTAAATAAGTGTCTAATAGTGTTTTGAACTGAGTTCTAGAGGGAGCGTGGACAACCGTCTCAGGAAGGTTATTCCACGCAGCAACTACCCGAAATGAGAAAAAGTTTGCCTAATGAAGGTGTGCGCTCTGAGCTTAAAATCTTCTTACCATGTCCCCGCCGTGTGTTTGCTGGGTCAACGGTGAAAAACCTGTTGGCCAAGCCTTGTTCAAACAGGGCGTAAGTAAGAATTAAGTCCCCTCGGAGGCGACGATACTCCAAGGGAAAGAGGTCGAGCACCGCGAGACGCGTTTCGTAGTCCATGGACTTGAGACCGGCAACCATTTTCGTAGCAGCTCGCTGGACACGCTCAATGAGGATTACGTCTTTCGTGCGTCCTGAGTAGACAACCGGGTTGGCATATTCAAGGAGCGGTCTGACATAGGCCCCATAGAGTATTTGGAAGTCCGTGCGAGTAATACGAGAGAAGGTACGCCGAATCATCCGTAGAACAGCGAATGCCTTCTGAGCCGATTTCTCAAGGTGCAGTGAGAAGGACAGGTTTGGAGAGAGCCAGATACCCAAATCCTTTTGGCATCTATCCTCGTGATGTCTTCTGGTCCTTTCTCACCATGCATGACAAAGGAGTTCGCTGAGTCTCCTCCAAATGACATATGGACGCACTTTTCGTCATTCAGAGGAAGGTGCCAGTCCAACGACCACTGCTTTGCGGCGTCTACATCCACGATTTCAAGTCGTCTGCAAAAGTAGACATGGACTTGCAAGAACGTCTGGAAGGTCATTGCATGGCACGCTAGTGGGCTTATGGGCCTGTAGCTGCCAGGCGATAGTCAGTCACCAGTTTTGCAGATTGGCGTGACAATCGCTTCCTTCAAACAGAGAGAAGGTGGCGTTCGTCAAGCGACTGACGAAACAACAGGTGGAAATGAGTTGCCAGTGTATACGGCGTTTCCTTCAGGATCCTTGGGTGGACTTCGTCGGGCTCCAGCGCGCAGAATGGGTTGATCTTGTGCAGGAGTTGACGAATGTCCTCCACCGTGAATACCAAGTCGGTTAGAGGCCGTTCGTAGATACGCCTTAACAAGGCTGTATGTGACGAGGACGCTAAGACTGAATGCAGACCTGCATAGTGGTCTCTGTAGAACTCAGATACCACATTGGGTCACTCGTGGGTTCCCCGTTCCTGTCCCTCAAGGAGAACGCGGATGGCTTGTTTCTGCGGCGACGTCTCATGTATTTGAACAGCACATTTCTGTTCTTCCAGAATGGTGGCTTGTTTTCGTATGTTCCATTGGCGTATTTCCGAGTTATAGCGGTTCCGCATTTTACGAAATGCCAGCTCATCTTCTGTGTCTCCTGTAGTCAACCTTTTGAAAAATAGTTGAGACCTCTTTTCAGAAGACACCGGAGCCTTTTGGGTAGCTTACGGCTCATCCGACTGCGTCCTGGTTTTGGGACGAACATCGCGTCAGCCTTGTGAACTTTCTGGACAATAATAATATAATGCATTCCCAACTTGTGGGGGCATGCCGTCAGACATGATCATAAGGTTGCAGTCAGAATAAAGGCATGACTGGTGGGACTGTGTACAGAGGATTTTGGGTGGGGAAAGATGACAGCGCCATAGGCGTTGAGTCCTATCAATGTAAACGTGGTCGCCACTAAACCAGCACGAGCAGGGAAGCTCTTTTGTCAAAGAGGCATCGAGCAAGCTCAGATCGTTGGCGTGGTCGAGTCGACGCAATACGCTGTAAGCGCGGGTACACCGGGTTAGTTCGGACACAACAGCACGTGTAGGCCCAGCAAGCACGACGCACGGATAGGAAAGCAGAACGACCGCGTTGCAAACACACGTGTATTCGACACCGGAACCGAAACCGAAACAACGGGTACAGGTCACGGGAAGTACAGAAAAACAGGTCAAGGTCACTCAGGGGGTGTACCAGCAGGCTACTCCTCACTGTCCGGCGCCCGTGGTGACTCGTCCGTATACCTGTAACTGGGAGAGAGGGAGAGGTGTACACGTAGGGCCATATGTTAAACATGCGTAAGCGGGAACAGTCAAGTTTCAACTGCGTTACATCGCTAGGATTTGAAGGTGGCAGGCAAAAACAAAACGAGGAGCAAAACAAGAGGCTTCCTGCCTGAAATATGACAAGAGAAATGTAAGCTGTGGAAAATCAAACCGGAACATCAGATCTGGTGAAGCAGCAAAGCTGGCATCATCAGCCGATCAATTTGAACTGAAGCCAAAAACAACCGCTGAGGTCTCGCGGCCTCGGACTACTGGGCTCGTGGCCAGGGTCACAAAGAGCGTAAGTGGGGATGATGAAATGGGGGGACTAGCAGAGCGGGTAAATGGTAACCGGGTCCTCAAAAACATGGTACACAGTGGAACTGTAGTGACTCACTGGTGTCGCTGTTGTGGAGTCGGGCATATTGGTTCCATGGGAAGAGAGAGAGATGGTGGCAAAACACGAGCCGGAACGCGAACTGTATAGAAAGTTATTGAATCTGGTGGGAAGCACAGTGACACAGAGATGGTTAAATTTCAACCAACAGTCCAGCACGTTGAAATGAATTGTCATGGAGTCAGCTGGGGTCAGTTGGGGAGTTTGTCGTATTGCAGTTAATGGAACGAGTGGGCGAGAGAGCGCGGCCGAGAAGAATGGAATGGTTGCGGGCGTGCTATCAAACTGGGCATGACAGTGCCGTGCCATCATTGGCCTGACATGCTTCAGTTCTTGGACAGCTCCGTAACTGACGTCACATTTTAAGGTGAGTGGTCCGGGTTGTGCCCATAAATAAGCCTATATAAGTTTTCCACTGAGTTTAACTTGGTCAAGAAAGATGCGCATTCCCGAAAAGTCTGCACGGCAGAAGTTTTGAATCCACGTTTGGGGTTCAGGAGTTGTGGCTCAATAGCAGATGAAATCAAAGGTCAGCACACGGTGGTCGCTATGTCCCAGTGGAGCGTTAATTATTACCTGACCAACGAAATGCTTTTATTTGGCGATGACCAAATCCCGGAGGGACGGTTGTTGGCCCGAGCGGTATCTGGTGGGTGCAATGACATGTTGAGTCAAGCGCTCTGCTGGACGACTTCGGTCAGCGCCGCTGCAAAGGTCCACTTGATCCGACGCACTGGAGCTCCGTCCAGGGGCCTTTGGAGCGTTGAAGTCGCCTACCAGCAGGAGATGAGTGAAGTGATAGCTGGAGGAGAGCCCAAGGGTTCGTATGAGGAAGTGGTCATCTTCCGGAGGACCAGGTTGGTTAACAGACTTAATAGCTGCACGTCGGGTTTGAGTCGAGGGCTCCGAAAGGACCTCTGAGGCATACTGGTCTGCTCCCTCGATTGGTGGTTTCGTGGGTTGCTTTTCATTTGCAGGGTCTTAGCTTATTAGCTTTTGTGGACGAAGTTTTCCCCGCGGGCCAAAATTTCGACCACCGTTACCTGTTGGCCGTTTAACAACGCCTTTCAGACGACCAGATTTGCTGTTGTTCAAGTAGTTGAGGCGTATTTGCGTGTTTGGCTTCTTGAGCATTTTGGCGCAGTTTGATCGGAAAAGTGTCTCTCTGAGGCTTTGAGCGATGGGTGGCAGCACCAGGTAGTTCTTTTGGTGGTGCTCCCATGAGGCTGGTTTTCACAGAGGACTGCACCTTGAAGCCAGCCAGCAGTTTTCTGATTTGGCGAATTGTATATGGCTTGTTTGGCTGCAGTCGCCTTTCTTTCGCGCTTGTGTTGACGTCCGAGTCACCCGCGATCAGCGTGGCCAACTGGGTGTATGAGGGACTTTCCGGTTCGCTGTGGTCAGGTTTGAGGCTTTGACTGTCATGGTCCTGGGCAACAACTGTGTCCACAATCAAAGAGGCCACTTTTGACGGAGTGGAGCTGGAGATTGGCAGTTTCACAGCCTCAGTGATTATACGGTTCTCGCAGCATTCCCCGATGTCGACGTCAGCGCATGTGGTTGGTTTGCCGGTAGGCTTCGCCACTTGACTCCGCTCGTCTGACCCAATCCAGCTCGGTTGTAGCTTGGGTGTGGAGTTCACTGTTGCACCTTTGACGTCTGTTACGGAAAGAAGTGCTGATAGCTCTACGTACTTTGGGCGCTCCGTCCACGTGAGGCTTGCCTCCTCCAGAGCGTCACTGCCTATAGAATTCGAGGGGTCCGCGGTGGTTGAGTAGAAACTGCTGTCCGGAGTCGCGGTCGTTTGCCTCGGCGTGCTTTCAGGAGCACAAGGGGCTATAACTACAATCGGTTTGGCCTTAAGTTTGGGATCGGCCGAATTGGCGCCATCCGGAAGCTTTTTCCGCACCTCTTCCCTAGAACTGCTGTGGCCTAGCTTCCGTGCGTCTAGAGGGCGATCCTCAGATAGACGCCTGATCGTTGGATTTGCCTTTTGGACGCTGACAGCCCGACCCAAAATCTTCTGTACGGCCGACGGCGAGGAAAGGGTAACGAGAAGCCCAAGTGTTCGCTTGCTTCCCTTCTGGCGTAACCAGTCTGCGTGAAGCGATTCGTGGTCAGGCTTTGAGAGGACACTGCCAAGGAGCGATTGTGCCTGCTTCGTTGGCGTGACTTTTCTAGAGAATGACCCCCAGATTATCAGTCTGCTCTCCCTTACGCGCCTGTCCACTAGAGACGCCGTGGCGGTCTTTATTGCCGCATCGGAGAGCTGGATGACCTTTTTCGCAGCCAGGGGTGGATAGTGCAAGGCACTCGTTCAGCGAGGAAGTTCTTTATCAACTTTCGTCCAGATCGCTGCGTTTTTGTGTTTGCGTCCGTCAGAGCTTTAGAGGAAGCTCCAGTTTCGCCGCGAGTACATCGATTAAGGAAGGGCCCTTACACTGGACTGTGATTCGGTAGTGACGAATTGGGTTTGTTTATTATGGCTTTTTCTTAGTTTGTGACTGCATTGCACCCTCGGTTTAGAGGCAACTGGCGCATACAAACGGGTCAGGAGAGTTAGCCAGTTAGCTTACCTGGTCGTCCTGTAAACCCGTGCATTTAAAGTGCCACCAGGCCTTGCAGGTGTGACATTGCATACCGCGTCTCACGTTCGACGGACAGCCACTTCGCCCACATCTGTTGTGGACCATCGATGACTGCAGAGAGCAGCCTATATTGACTAGTGACATGATTGCGACTAAATGCAAAATCGGAACTGAGTGCAAAGTAACGGAGGTTATCACGTAAATGTTATGTTAGTGTGAGAAAATTCAACAAATAACACGTGTAAACTCTGTAAATATCTTTAACAGTGAAATAATTCCTGGGCGAACTAGCAGGAGGGGAAAACGAAACCTATTTCGAACGTACCGCACAAACGAAATAATAATGTCTAGGAGGAATGGAGGGTGTTGGAAAGCGCGGAAGTGTTTGGGCGGAAATGTCTACCGTAGTTCCGCTGAGGTTGACGTCAGGAATCTTTCCCAACTTAGAGTTGCTTATTCTTACCTCTCGGGAGTTAATGAGAGTTCGACAGTCGCAAGCCGGTTGGAAGTTTGGGGAGCAAAGACAAAAGAGGACAGCCCTGTCAAACACTAGAGTATGAAGCAAACGCTGTTGTCTTTTAATCTGGCACTCGGATACGGGCGTTTTTGAATAGGTAATTGCTTTTGGTGAGCTTCGACAGCAATCCTCCAAAGACAGGCCTACTGCACGGAATTCAATGGTACAAAGTCTAGTTAGTTACCGGGAGCTGTTCGAAAATTTGGCGCCGAAAAAATTTAGTCATTGCCCCCTCTCGCCTAAAGGACGCCGTCTTGATTAGGTCTTATATGGTACACGCACACCTCGCTGTTTCAGAGATTCTGGCCGCAATAACATCAGGTTAATATCCCTGCAATTTTCACACATCGCTGTCACCCCCTCGGATGCCGGGCTGATGTAGTGATACACTGAGAACTTTCCGTCCCATATCGGTCGGAAAAAATAGTGAAGATTTTGAGGAGCTGGCGGTTGGCGAGCCAGGTCGGGATACCAATTTTAACGGTAGATTACCTGATATTTAACGGTCTGATTATTCCGATACTTCAACTTGAATAAAAGCCTCCTAATCGACAGCTTGTTATTGCAGAAGTGTTTATGTGGTGGACTGAATAAGTATCCAAACTTCGGATTCTCGCCGTAGCCCTCTGTGGATTGACCGCTGGCGTATTTTCTTTCGGGACCCGGTGGCAACACTTTGTGCGCTGACAACTTTCACATGCGAGCATGTAAACAAGACCTTGCATTTTTCAAGAGCTAATGGATCACAAGCCGCAGCAAGCTTTAGAAGAAAGAACGTTACGGACCGAAGCCGAAAGGCAGATATCGGTGAACCACCGAATAGTCTGAGGTTGTTCGGAGAAGAGTTCCAACCGGCCTCGAGGAGCAGGAGCCTAGAGCCGGGCTCTTTGCTGCGATGTTAGGCTTTGTATGCGAGCAGGAGCCTAGAGCCGGGCTCTTTGCTGAGATGTTCGGCTTTTTTTGCCCCGACGAGATGGGGTATGGGAAGTAAGAGCTATAGAAAACACGTGCGTTACGGTATTGCGTGTTGATTCTTTTCTTCTATTCTTATTGTGCACATCGTGATTCTCCTTTCTCCTTGTTTCGGTTTTGCGCCTATACCACCTATCTTATTTTTGAACTGAACGTAAACCACTCTTTGACCTTGTCATCGCACGTGTCGTTTAAATCAACACGTGGATTTCGCTATCTTGTAGCCACATTACCTGGGGTTGATGCGGACTTTGAGATCCAGTTGGGAATCAGTAGTTCCTAAACCGGCGTAGAGAAGCCGGTTTACGTGGTCCCACGACGTGAAGTTTGTACAGTTTTATTATTTTAGTACTGTGTTCATAGTATCGCATTTGCGGACAAACATCCACTCGAACTATTTGACCTTTGGGTTTTGCGCGTAACTCAACGTGGCTAACTGAGTTCTCGGAACAACCTATACTGTGTGCTACTCTAATGTAGCTTAAGGTATTCTTCAAGGGAAGGGTAGCGAGAATTAGTAAACCTTAATATTTTCGGATGGCATCCAGGTCTCCTTCGGCTTAACCACTGGAGAATTCAGCTGGTCCCAATGGGCATGTAAAAGTGGCAGACAGTGGCAAGAAATAGGCAAGAGTGTGCAATGGTCTGGCTACCCAATAAATTACTTTACCAGGGGTATGCGGCAATGAAATAAAAACTATCTGTCATAAAAGTTCAGCTGTAACACCGTTTCGGTGCTTCGCTGCCATGCAACCAGAAAGAAGCACAAGGGCTAGGATACTGCCAGGTTGCCCAAGCCTAGACAGAGGAAGTCGGGAGACAGAGGTCGGGTTTAAACCACGGACTTTCCGGTCAGTATATTCGCGCGCCTGTCATACTCATAACCGTACGCATTGTCGCCTACCCTGGCCACTTCTAGTAAGTGAAGTGCCGGTACACATGCACGTAACTAACTAATGTCCCAACTATACATAATAGACTAATCCAATGACCAACGGAGCCCTTCATGTCCCTTCATGGACATTATCTGTCATCCGTTGGCCAACTCCATGCCTAAAAAATACACAGCCACCCTTAAAAAATCATGTTCCTATTTATTGGTTGCATCGGTACAAACGTAATGTGAGGTCAATCCAGCTTTCAGTTTCAGGAAGACGGTTTTACTCGACAGGGCTTCTGAAAGGAAAAATGTATGATCAATTACGACCCGTCCACATCTTCCGCGATATCATTTAAAACACAATTAAACTCAGTTGTAGTGACTGACTCACCAAGTGCTTAAAAATCCCTTTGTCCACAATTCCAAACCGGTATCCACGCTCAAGCTGGAGTCTTAATGTTATAAAGGTAAACTCACTACTTGCTCAATTAGTCCCACTGGCAATAATGGGGGGTCGTGTGTACATCGATTATTCATCAGCGGGATTCGGCAACCATATGTATTATTGGGCGCAGCGAAGTTAAAGCTAAAGAGAAGTGTATATTTGTCGGTCGTAAGATCCTTGAGCCCTAGGATCCAAGGACCACGTGCGTCATCGTACGTGCACCCATGAATGCAGCGGTAACGAAGACCTGGTGAGTGGTTGGGTACTTGGTGTCAAGTCTGCTCAGTTAGAGCACTAAACCTCAACTTCACTCCGCTTCTGCTTCCCGTTACCTAGCTCAGGTTCAGGCTTTTCTGAGGTTCTATTCCATGCCTGTCAGGTAGGATTCGGCCGCATTCAAATAGTCGTTCATGCCGAAGTATTGTAATTCATCTTCACTTCCAAAATCATGTCTACATATCGCCGAGCTACGGTTGAGAGAACGGTCGTCAAACACCCAAAGATGTCACGGCCATACAACAAAACAGCCCGTACTGCAGGGCGATATACACGTTTCTTGATATCGAGGGATATGCCAATTTACGCCATAGATGTTTCAAATTAGCAAACGCGAGCCGAGCCTTGCGGATTCCTGTATCGACCTCATCTATCACATTACAATCAGAACTAATACAACTTCGGATGTACATATAACGTTTCACAAATTCGTATGCCTCTCCTTGGACTGTTGATGGCGTGTTCAGTGTTTAATAAGTACAACTCTGATTACATCCTGTCTCATTTAGTCATTTGTTTTCGCCACCCTGATCCTGATACACTTTGAGTTTTTCTCTGTAATAATGCACTTTATCCTATCAGATATCTTAAACTCACCGGTCTTTACTGAACTCATCTCATTCCCTCGTATTTCCAAGTTCCAATGCCCGGTTTGGACGCTCTGTTTTCTGTTATCCAGTCCACCTGGTCAATGATTTACATCCCCAGAGATACCCAAATGGACCAGAAAAATACCTGCGATCTTACGATGGCGAATTCTCCTGACCAACTCAAAAACCCCGCTGCTCAAAGAATTGCACGTCCCAGCCCAATCACCACAAATATGACGTCCGTTACGGGGTTGTCCGAAAACCGGAGTGCTTCAGTGCAATGATGGCACGGCACTGCCATAACCAGTTTGATAGCACACCCACAACTAGTCCCTTCCCACTCTTGACTGTACCTTCTTTCCCAGTCGGTCCATCATCTGCAACTAGGCACAAACTCATGCTTTATTCTGAATGTAATCTTATGATCAGGACTGCCTGATCATGCTACCCACCAGTTATGAATAAGCCTTACAATTTGTGGGTGCATGTCAAAGGACGGGATGGCTTTGGTCAGTTCATTCAAAAACACCTGCGCCTATTCCTCCTCTTTGAAGATGAGGACGACGTCTGCATGCTCCATATCGACAAGGTTTTCGTCAGATATTTGAAAACCGGGGTCCAGAAGACGTTAGTTAGTCAGGAATTGTGACCACTTTTGGCCGCTTGTTATTTCGGGCCGCAGTCTAACTCACATCATGGTGCCTTCTAGAAGTCTTTCTGAGACTTTTCATATTTTGAGTTCGCGATGTAGACGCGGCTGTCTTATTGCCTTGTCTCAATGCCAGAAATGGACCACGGTGCGCCCTCAATGTTCCCAAGAATATCCTTGATCCATGCTGGTCTTAATTTGTGACGATTCCTTGGCGAATCTTAACTACCATAAGAACCCTAAACGAGTCACCCAAGATGTTCGCGTACGGAGCTGTCCACGGACCCAAGTACGGCGTCGCGATGACGGTACCGCGACTACCATATCCAGTCTGATGGTTTGCCCGTATTTCACCGTATCCATAATATTTACAGAATGAGGGTGGTACGTGCACCCACGAGACCGCTCAATCCGTTTAATTTGTGCCAGGTCTTGAAAGCACCGGCCACTTTATTGTGCTGTCTGCCTGTTCTGCCCATAAACACACTAATTCTCCCAACGTCAATACCGATGGTTCGGTATAGCCTTGCGCCCGATATAGCATGTACTGGCCATCATAAAAAAGCAAACTTACTAGCTGTGACGAATTCCTTGGCATGGCGATGCAGGACACCTGGCACAGCGATACGGGACTTTTTCTTATACAAGTCGTGAAAGGCTGCTCAATTTTGAGTTTGCGCCGACATATAGGGCGCAATTATTGTTCTTGTCCTTTCGAACTTATTTCCGACCGCAATACAGAAGAAGACACGTGAAGAAACCGTCTCTTCCACAAATTTCCCGCCGTCATCAGGGAGACATCACGCGAAGCCACTGGCAGGCATTAAAATGTGAATTCCGCGCCCATGGTGGACCTCGAGTGCGTTTAAACAACTTCCAAGAAAGCTGCGCCCGCAAGAGAAGATCTTAAGGGACCGAACAAATGCCATCAACTGCTGAAACTTTATTCTCAAGTTTTCCTCCTCCGAACTATTGTTCCAGAGAAATTTTGGGTGTGCATCTAAGGCTCGGTCAGCTTTTGCCCTTCCTTATAAACACTGCTTAAAGCTGCAAAACCTTCGTGAGTGGAATAGAACTTTTTACGTCAAAATGTTGCATTTTGTTGCATATGTGCGCAAACGAAAAACCATCCTAATCTACTTTCATTTTGTTGCAATTTGTTTTAGTTATTCTTTCTAAATTTTCGTTGCGCACTCGACCTTCAACTTGCTCTGCTCTGGCTTCAGAAGTTGCTTCACACGTTTGTTGAGAAATTGAGGGCTGAATCCTCTTCATCCTGCACGGGGCTCGAGAATGCGTTAAATGAATGCATGAATGATGATTGCGTGGTATTTATGCGTTCATCCAGTCGTCGAAGAACCAACACAGTTTTGCGTTACGAATGGCTATACTACAAGGGCAACAGGACTCCTGCAAACCAAACAGAAAGCCGGGGAATCCGGAGAAGCCATTAAGCTGAGCGTATTTTTTAAATAACAAACAGTAGAAGGACCACCGAAATTCCAGTTCATTTTTGTCTAGGGAGGCAGGGGAACCATCTCTCGGTCACCTCATATTATCTTGAACACAATCATAAGGTTATTAATATTTTTTAAGATCGGCTTTCGGTAAATTGACAGCTGAACAAAGAGAAATTGGGGACCTGCAAGGCCTTGCTGAAGTGTGAAACGTCGTCGTGTGAAGTGCGGCAGTTTTTAACCGGTGAATTCGGCAGAGTCCTTACCATTCAGGATATAAACAACTCCTAGTGGAAGTGTCCGCCATATCTGTTTAGTAAATGACGGATTGTTGAGCTCCATTGTGGCAGATGATATGCCTTCGGTCCTGGAAAACCTTGGGAGTTCGGACGTTTGTTCGTGTTGAGTTCGGGGGAAGGTCACTACTGCCACATGTGCTTCGCCGCAAGGCAACAGATAGCGCTGTTCCAAAGCTTTCTGGATGTCGTTAATGTCGGTAGAACACACGCAAAAAACTGATTTGGGTGGGTCTTGTTAAAGCAACCTATATCTGGCCTGTAGGTGCAAGCTGAACACCTTCCTGATCGTGGATGACATGGCCACCTTACGTCCGGTTATGTATGCCTTCGTGGAAAACGAACGGTTTGCATTCCTGAGTAAACTATCTGGCTTGTTCAAAGAAATGATGGGCGGACAGTATATCGTGAAGGCTTTTGTTATGGACAAACTGGCGGCACAAACACGGGCAGCGGAAAGGTATTCGGCTGCGACGTCATCTCGTGCTACTTCCATATTAGAACAGCTATCAGGATGCACATATGCCTCATATAACATCCATGTATTTTTATCACAGACACTACGAACAGCCGACACGTATTCCGCCGTATGACTCGCCTGGACAATGTTGTACAGTAGGCTTTTTGTTTATCGTAATACTAGCACACAGATTCCGGCAAGATACGCAACTGCTGCGACGTACGAACCCTCGATTCATCTCTGGTTGTAGATTACTCGCAAATGGACTGTACACGCGCAATCCGGGATGGTCCATTTTGGAAATGTAACCAACAGCCGTCTGGAAAATGCACACAGCCACCTGAAACCACTCCAACACACTTGCGAATGCCATACAGGAGATCTTCCGGCATGCCGAGTGGCTCATGCAGGAATATCATATGCATACCCATTCTGGGGCCGGTAGGGAATCATGTGGTGTTATTATGTACTGTGTAAGTATTAGGTAAGAGAGTATGGATGAGGCGAAACAGTATTCACCGAGTGGGCAAATACACCCCTTCAATGGTGGGAAGCCGGGGAGTTGCGGACACTTGTACGTGCGGCAACGACACACATATGCAACGAAACTTTTCGCGTGGTTCCAAGAGACCGGTGAACTGCCTGTAGGTGTGATGCTACCCTAAAAATCCGGCAAATTGTGTTCTTAAATACGGATTTATGGTAGCCTCAAGGTACGGGGTGTGCTTTCTACGGAACGCCGCAGTAACGTAGCAGATGTTGGGATTTCTGTACTGAGTTTTTAGACGGGTTTTCCGATAAGCCGACAAGATGGAGCGAGTACTGAAGGCGTCTGAATTAGGAAACTTTCTCAGGGGCGGTCAAAACTTGTACGCAAAAATGCAGTCGTTGTTGTGGGAACCCGAAGAATATCCTGAGAACCGACATCTTATCCACCATTGGAGAACCATTTATGCATGTGCTTCAACTGCACACTAGGTTACAAGTCTTCGTCTACAGTTCACACGAAAGTTGAATTCACAAATCGTTTTTAGGATTCCACTGCGATAAAAGTTTGTTTGAGCCATGTTTTGCATTTGCGCTTTTACTATTTGGTGTTTAGGACAAGGTGTTACTGACATGTGGTGGATGTACCAACCTAATACACAGAAACACTGCTTCGTGTATTACATGTGGTGATGGAACGGACGGAAATATTCGTAAGTGAAGCGCCAAAACTTCACAGGCCACCTGCAAAAAAAGCGCGCTTATCAAGTTACGATTCACATCTTGTTCGGGTCACTATTCGTTTTTGTTCACAGCACATAAAACGCAGATCGGGAGATATCCCTCTTCTCGGAGTACACCAGTATTTATCATATTTTGTTTCCGGTCATTGTGCCGACGAGCTTCCGCCCCTGAGAGGACGGCTGTGAGGAAATGCCGAAAATTCAGCAGCAGAATTATGATACTTTATACATTCGAAATTCGCCTTTAACCTTGCAAAATCTTCTTGATGAACGAATGGGCATCCACTGACCCTCCAGTGATGCAATGACCGGTAGGAACTGGACAAAGAACTGACGGTCATTGACGAAAAGCCGAAAGATGCACCAGAATTATTTTCAAACAAAGGTAGATTTGGTTGTCTGCGTTAACACGAATAACGAAACATTACTTCTTTTAAAAGAAGTTATCCAGGTAATGAGTTTCAAGTTCTTTTCGTAGGTTTTTAAAGGCAGACGACTCATTCACAAGGTTGGACGGACTCTCAAGCCGAGAAACTGCATGTGAAGAATTACGAGTCAAATGTAGGACGACCAGCTGTTGACCAACCCGAAAGCAGCGGAAGCAAAAAGGCTGTGGGCACGCAGAACGTGTATTATCGTGGAATAATCCTATCGAAACTAGCGCACCAGATCACAAGGAGAAAAATAGCAACCCAGACGATTTCGTGCTGTTGCATGATTGTCGCCCGAGCTAGTACGAAATTGGAGTAATCCTGGTCAAGAAACTTAGGCAGCATGGAACTTTTTCGAGGGGTCCTTCGCATGTTGCATGAGTAATTCACAGGGGGCAAAATGATCACCGTACAATTTACGATAGTCTTCCATTCGTTTCACCAAGCCAGCAGCACCATGGATATCAAGGTAGCGGAATGGTCCTGAAAGGAATGTAGACGAAAATCAAAACGATATGGACGAACCGGAAATGAGACAATCAACCAACAAAACTGACGTAACATCCTCTGGGTTCAACAAAATACTTTCCTAGAATATCAAGATCTTTTCGAAGTAGCGTTTTGCTAGTTGTTGATCAAATGACCATTGATCTGCTCGCCCAAATTGGCAAATGGCTTTCAAACGTCCCGTGGCCAGTCTAGGAGACATCATCAACGGGTGGATCTCCTCGATTGGCGAGAATTTGGAAAGCCAAATGCCAAGCTCGACGATCAGCAACCATGGCATCAACAACCAGTAAACGTGCCCCAGGTATACCAATTTTTCAACACGTTGGAAACAATGACATTTTTATTTCATTTGGGACATCAAACAGGTTTGGTCAATGCATGAAGGAATACTTTGCTTCGCCTTGGACGGATGCATTAGGTCTTCAGTAATCTCTGACTGAGACAAACTAATTCAACGTGGCAGATCGCGAACTCTACCATCTATTTGTGAGGACTGTCTACGCCCTTCGAAACACGGGTCACTCAAACACTTCGATGCAGCACAGTTACCCAACGTTGCGTCAACATCAAGCAGCAACAAGTGTACCAGCAGAACTGGTCGTTTTGCTATTTACATCGGAACAGAATGCGATAAAAGGATGATAGTTCCAATCAAAAAATCGCTTCCGAATGGTCATAACAAAAATGACTGCGGGAAGGAGACTCCATAAATTATTCCTACTGGCCACTCGCCGCTGCAACAGGTAAGCGTCCAAAAGTGGTGCACTAAGGTAAAAAGATGGATCAATATTGAAAGCTACCTCTAGAAGCCGAAGTTGTGGAGCGGCAACTAGGCGAGTGTGTGGCTTATCGAAAGCTTTCTGAGAGTAGCCCAAGGCCCGATTAGGAAGGATACCTGCGTCCTGACTTAGACAATTCTTCTCGAGACCTCATAAGGCGCAAAGCGCGAGTGACGTTGTCGGGTCAAGTGCGGCAAGTAGAGTGACTCTCCACTATAAAAACGAGCCCTCTGAGGACTGGCCCCTTGTTTGGAAAGTTCATACTAGCTTTCTTCATCGGCGATGAACTAGAAGGCAAACCCCAAGTGAGAACTAGATGGGCATTTCCCCGTGATGGTCTTTTCAAGCGGAATTATTGCATACTGAAAAGGCTGTATATATGTCACGTGATTAACTTAGCATGTTTGTGGATGCAGCCATGGGCTAACGTAGGTCGGCTTGTGTGATGGGTTGTGGTATCCATTCAAACGTTCACCTAGCAATAGTCCTGTGAAGAAAACTAGCTTATAGGCACAGCCGATGCGGAGGGACCACCATTCAATCGAGTAAGCTTATAGTTCACCGCCCAACTGGTCGTCCACAAGGACCAGTGTGATGAAAAACCATAGCCTTTTATGTGACCTTTGTGCCTCACCGACAGAGCCAGTTTGCTTGCATATAACTGAACGCTTTTTATGGTCGTAGTTGGGCGATCTCTGACTACGAACAAGTTTTTGGTTTCCGTCAACTGACCTAACTCGAACAGTACCGAAAAAACAAGTTATCTAGCACAACTATTTGTCGGGAAGCAAGAAAAAGGGGTTAGGTTTCGAGAACTAGACTATATTCAGATGTATGTGCGGCTGCGCCCTTAGCGTAATTCAGCTCATTTGATTTAATATACACGAGTGACCGAACACCGGTACCTCAAACTATTTCCCAGTCAACTAAGTCCTTTAAACCCTACTCAAAATGACAGTCAGACAGGGCTTCTGGTGAAAGATATAGGTACGTACGAACGCCACTGTGTTTTTGGCGACTGTAACGTCGTTTTCTATATTTTGATTAGCTTACTACTTGCTGGTCCGAATTCCCAACATGAGTCCAAGATGGTGGCTAATCGTTCAAGAAGTGTTTGCACACTGATTTTAACAGAACAGCGAGGTCGAATCCTTGGTGAACACGTTGTGAAACATGTTTTCCCACGGTAACGTAACAACAGCGATTAGCATTTGGACACGCTGAAAGTGCTGATGTTTATTGACCAATCGTCTACCCCATCAGTATCTGTCTTGAGAACATGATGGTTTTTCAGGGATGGGTTTTGGCCACAGTACTAATCCGTCCTGAGTAGAAACGGAAACTCACGAATGCCTGCCTCCGGGCATCGGATCACCCGCCACCACAGATGTTTGTACAATGTCGCCATGTACCCGCCACCACAGATGTTTGTACAATGTAACCACAAAGAGCTGGGCCGTTGCGGTAGTCATGACTATTTCGAGGGGGCCACATGATATGACAGATGGACACACCAATTGTTCTGGGAATACGTGTTTTTAGTGTTCACTCACTTGAATCGGCCTTGACAGCGTTTGTCACACGCGTACCTTTTGCCTTGTTTCACAAAGCAAGTGTGTGATGTATGCCCGCGACACATATGCCTGACATCCGAAATTTCGACAGAGGAACGAATGACTTTAAGCCTTAGATTAGACCATAGCCTGGTTATCACCAGGTTGGATGGGTAGGAATGTTACTGACGAAAGTCGTGTTGTTCTGGAGGACAGCAAAGTGTTCTTAAACAAGACTCCAAATTCTGTCCGCTATACAGGTTCAACAGCTTAAGAAATTACTAATTAAATGTTAACAGGTTGGTAGTTGGTCGCGTCTGCTCTAGCATGATGAATATGTTCCTTCATAGTGGGCAAACGGAACATTCCAATAGACCGGAAGGAAAGAACTGAACCAGGCTTGTGGTCAGCACTTCTATCAGTGACTTCAGAATCTTCGAACATAGACTGTGTATACCTATATACATTGCAAGGGAGGTAGCTCCCTTCACACTATCTCTGGGGTGAAGGTCGACAATCGTTGTCTCAGAACCACAGCTCGTGTGGGTTGGTGTCGACGTATCCGTAACGAGGCAATTAGAAAGCGAGTTTTCGGTTGTGCAACGGGTACTTCCATTGAAGAATATGTCCACTACTAGAAGCTGCGTTGGTTAGGCCACGTACTGCGTATGCCGAACCATCGTTTGCCGAAGAGTGCTGTTTCCCATGCCCAATTCAGAGTGGCGTAAGCACAGAGGTGGCCAACCTTTGACCTGACAGAAGGGTATGAGAGAGATTACGGAACGCTTGGGTGCTGTCGGTGCTACTCGTCTTCCAGGATGGGGACCGCGTGATCCCCACTGCGCCTGGTTGGAGACACTACCAGACATGGCTGCCAACCGATGTCACTGGCGTTCTTGTTGTCAGTTTCTATCCAGATTGCCTGAGTGAATCTTTGGAGGTGTAGGCACCTCGGATTGATTGTGGTAAGCTAGCACCAAGTCCTTTTTCCATCCACCTTTATTCTTTTCTTTACAATAAGGCTTTCAAATAAATCATGGTTGTACGGCAGTGAAGCATCGGTGTTGAACACTGATGTCATGCTGACGATGATGATGGGGTGAAGGTCATCCGGATACATTGAGCTGGAAGCCATGCATTCAAAGGTGTTAGACGTGGCATCCTCTGTGGCCACTACCTGCACATCCTATGTAATCTATAAGACTAGATTGTATTTGAAAGTTTGCTGATAGGCTTATTGAGGTTTTGGTTCCCACAGAATGAATTGGTAACTCTCCGTCAGTACTCGACTTTATCCATGTCATCCAATCATGTACACCGATTAGGAAGATCGATGTAGGCGGATCATAAGCAGTTGTTTCCACACAGCCTGTAAAACGATCAGGCGGAGTCTTCTTTGTTCATCCACCTAGAGATTTTGCTATCTGCTGGTAAGATAAGCTGACTTCATTGCCGTGGGGAAGGGGAACGCCAAACAATTCCCCGATACAAGCACTGCTTCCATTGCGGTAAGTTCCTTCGTGGGTTTATTCATCCACGTCATGCAAAGTATGCAGCTGAATTCGAGCACAGCATGACCGTTCGGTTCAAGAGTAGACTGAACCAGAATACCACTTTTCATTAGCTGTTGGTTGGCCAAATAATTTCGCCAGGGCATCAGATGCACTGGACGAGTGATGTAAGTAGAAATGCTACAGATCTCACAACCATCTACAACGCTGCAACTGTGATTTTTGAGGTGGGCATCACGCGTTCGGCATGCACTCCAAAGGAAACCATCGACTGGATAGACGCCATGGCTTTGACAGTCTTTTGCGCTCCCTCGGCACGTAAACTGACTTTTTCCGAATTCTCTTAATGCTAAATCAAAAGTCATCGTAACCTTGGTGAACAGCTGCATTACGTTAGAAATATAATGTTTGAAGCTAAACGGTAGCAAAGAAAATCAAGCAAAAAAGAATGGTCGCAACGGCGTCTGCACATAATTTGACCTTAGAAGAAGACAGACTGGGGAAGTAATACACTAACAAAAATAGAATGCGAAAGCCCAACAGTGGTCCTCAAGGCTACATTTAGAAACCCACTCAAGTGGAAGTGTGTGAATAAGCCTTTGTATCACCTGCATGTGGCGTACCTGAGTATAGCGAAGCACATCCTGGTATGTGGTGGTAACAACCTCAAAAGCAAAACATTTTTCAGGGTAGATTTTCTAAGATTGTCCCTAATCTGCCGATTGCCGTCATTGTCGACAGCAACAAGCCAGTAGCAGATACTGGAGCTTAAATGTCACACAACGATGGCTGTATGTGGGCCGAGATACTGACAAGGCACCCAAACCTATCCAAGAGGACGCGCAGAGTCCTCAACTGACTCAAAAGTTTGTCGGCAAGGCCATAGCAGTCGGTGTAAGACTACTGTAGTGGTTCAATTTCTAAGAAAAGCGTTCTTACAATTCCAATACCAACCATAAGGCCGACGAAAACTGTGGAAAGCCCACTAACGGTTTCACCCATTAAGGGACTCGTCAAGTAGGCATAGTTCCCAAATTTCCAGCAGCCTTATTTTCTACTTCAACACCGAGAAAGAGTAATATGAACCAGAGATTCAAGTGGAGTTGAGCACAGTTTCCCATCAACATCAACTTAAGTTGTTACACTAGTTCCAACCCGCAATTTGGAAGGTGTGAAGACGTGTGAAGGCGTTTGTTAAACCTCTATATATCGACTGACCTACGAGGGATACTGTCGATGTTACGTGCACACGTCTAGTATAGCTCAGCGAATTACTGAAGTACAAATGGTCAAACCACTATGAGATCCAGTCCACATTAAACATTGTAATCACGCAATAACTCGAGGCAGGATAAAGCCACTGAGTGCATTGAGACAGGCATTGATTCTGCGATTACCCGCTTGCTCTACAGCTAGCAGAGAGAGAGAGAAAGGCACTAGACGCAAACACCTTGATTTTTTTAGTACAAGTGTGTACATGGACGTGAAGTGCACAGCGAGAGGAGTAAAAACGATCCGAATGGGAAATAAGCCAGCTGTTTTAGCTTAAGATACAAACAGCCTTCTTTGTTAAGGGTTGAACTTACGCTGGTTAACTTATTCTTTTAGTTATCGACTATTCTCAATACTCTCTCTATAGGGAATCTAAATGAGCGCATCCTAACCAGATACTCTGACTGCCCAATCTCTCAAGCACATGCCAGTGAGCTAACCGACTCTACCTCGGGATTAAATCCTTCATACAAGATATTGTATCGGCCTGAAGCGGTGGCGCTAAAACCAAGTTTGTGCACTGTGCTCTGGTTTCCCAATAAAACTACAACAGACTGGCGAGAAATGTGGTTACAAAGTATCTAAAATGGCAAAACACAGGCGGTGCAAAAAAATAACTAAATATGAACGGATGAGGGATGGCTTTGATGGGTATCACATGTAATGCAGTTATTAGAAAAGATATAAAAAACACTCTCTTGGGTAGCCATTCAGGAAGAGGGGCCCAGAGGTAGTACGAGCACGAAACGAATGAAAATGAAAATCCATGCTTGTAACGGAGCGTCATAATCCAGTGGTTTGACAATGTAGTCGGCTAGTATCAAACAGTGCTTTAATGTTACGGTTTAGTAACACGGAATAGGAAAACGAATTCCACAGCTATATGCACCTAGGTAGAGTAGATCAGCTTTGGGATTCGGCAGCTAGTATGGTCTACAATGAGTGCTCTAGCCAAGAATTTACTGGCTAGGTGATTGGAATGTTGCTGACGTTCGGACGTTGGTCCCCTTGTCGGCAGGTGGACAAATCAATACAGAAAGGTTGTAGAATACTTCGACGTATTCAGGAAAGTCCAGTTGAGTGACGCGCAAAATTACAAGCCGGAAATTGTGGTGAAAATAACTACATGGGAGTCTAGGGGTCCTAATATCAGCCCATTAGAACTCTTGAGCTCGGTGAACAAACCAACAACCAGATAGCACACCTGGGCAATCCCGACCGATCCCAACTGTGAAGACGTAAGCCTGAACAATGAATACAGGCATCCAGCCCTAATACCATTGATTAGGATAAGGGAGGTAGGCGACAGAAGATGCGGTCGTTCTGGATTACCCAGTAGTGGCATCTAGTTTGATGGTTTGTTTCGTGAGTAGACCAAGACTGACCCACAATCAACGGGTGTACCGGTGGATTCACAATCATTTAAGTAGATACTGATGACCATGCACAAAGCCGTGGCTATGGGTATGTTTCTTCATTCGATGACGTCAGACAACTGCGGTAGAGTGTCACTCGCTACGTCACTAGCTAGTAGTTTAGCTGGTTTTAAGCCACACACAAAGGAGTGTGAATAACTGGCAGGTGATTGACGAAGTGAGGCAGTCGGTACGCCCCGAGTCAGACTATAACCTCGTTCACCTACATAACCGGTTGGGATCATACTCCAAAGAAAGAACACGAATTTCTTACCTCCAAAGTTTGGCGGAAATCCCAGTCCAAAAACAGCTCCGATATCCCCTTCGACTGGACCGTTGATTAGAATTCCATCCTGTAGACACAACACAGCCTCGTTGACAAAGCGCGAGAACAAACGGTACTGAATGGTTTCCCGAGTGTTCTCTATTTTGGCAGGAACTCGGTACCGTTCAAGTAGTGTGACTGCGTCTGAGTTCTCAAGACGATGCTTGCCCTTCTTGTCAGTGTAACTATAAATACCCTTCCCAGATTTGCGTCCACGCATCCCATTAGTAGACATGTCCTTCAGAATTTGTAGATTGCCGCCCTGGAAATAGAGACAAGTGGGAGGTCGGTATGAAGGCAGAGCAAGAATACAGTAAAATGCGTTTACGAAGTAAAGTTTATCGTCACTGTTTTAAGAGAAACTTTGGGACACAGCGAAGTTAAAAAGAATAAACACCAACCGAGTAAGCCTGTTATTGCTTATTTTCACACGAGAACAAAAACGAGCTCGTTTCATAGTGAATACTTTTAGCAGAAAGTCTTCGAGCGAACTGTGTGAAAAGCATGAAGGAAACGGACCCTTTTAGGCCCCGCCCAAAGCTGTCACCTTGTCGTGGTAGTCGGGCTTCTGTGCTGCAGTGATCCTGCGGGCTATACTGGCTGGAACTCAGTTCCTAAGGGTTCACCCATGCCAGGAAGACCAACCTGGTGCAACCCGACGAAGAACAGCGAGTCCCCGTACTGCGAGTAATCGTATTACGAGGCGGTCAGGAGATGAAGTCCTACTGTCCTCTGCGATAGGAGTGTGAAGGCAGTAAGGAGTTTTCCCCTAGGCGACTAGCATGTCCATATTTATGGAAGAAGCGATGCTGCCTTCTCCGGAGGAAGGACGGGTTAGAAAAGGTCCGCCCCAAAAACCGCACATTCCGACCACCAAAAGGTTGACCGTGACCGCCGGCACATTATTCAATACGGTCGAAATACTTTTAAAACCAAAGAACCCAGTGCTGCTCAAAAGGCACCTGCATTACGAGTGAGATAGTAATGCCTTACTCCCTGCTCCCTCGGGCCAGGCCAGCCTCCTACAGCCAACTGGGTCAGACTATTGAGTCATTGGCTCCAGGAACGATCCCCCAAGAAAACCCCAACAACCGCTGTTTCGCGGTTCCGACTCTTGAGTCAGAGGCTAGGGGCAGGGTCCCCGAGAAAAACCCTACACCCTCCCACCGCCTTGTGGGTCAGACTTTTGAGTCAAAGGCTCAACTTAACTCCCCTTCTTCGGCCTGGGCAACCGGGAAGTATCATTTGCCCTTGCAGCTCTTCGCTCCCCAGCCTTCACCCACACTCTCTCCCCACTCATTTGCATACCAATTTGGTTTTTACGGGAGACTCACCTAAATCCCAGTTGAATCTCAAGTGTGTGATGTTCTTCATCTAGAACATGTAGAAACTAGAAGGCTGCAACTTCCTGATGAGCCCCAAGAAGGGCGAAACTGGTCATGGACTGTTGAAGAGTTTCCAGCAACCATGAGTAACGTGCCATGTCTATATAAACAGCAGACTGTTGCGCAACTCACAGCCATACAAGCGCCATACCCTGAAAGCATCTTGCCATTACTTGATAGTGATGCACCGTCTTAGGAAGATTCAAGTGTAAGTGCGCTCAAGTTCAGTAGAAAACATTTGATGCAGCAAACTCAAGACTATTTTCTAACGATGACAATTTTCAAATGTTTTAGGCAAACCAATAAAACAAAGGAGAGCGAAACAGCTAGTCCCTCATGCAATTCGGTGTCCACGAGCAAAAACCAGCAAGGCATAACTTTGGTCCTCACATGAGAGAGGAAGCTACTTTCATTACACGAGAGGGTATCCAGTCTACGGGGAAAGGCAATGTGGTGGTAGTGGTGGTGGGTATTCACATTGCTTATCTAAGTAGTCGGCGGCGCTAAGATACTAAAGCACCCAGGCTTGGGACTCAACCACGGGCCTGTTGCATATCGAGTACTGTTTTGTCTATTGGTTGCTAACTGTTTTCATGTCAAGTCCCAGGGTTTTACGGTCCGCGAACCGGAGAATATCGTCCTTTAGATAATGAGCGAACGGTCTTAGGTAGACAAGCTCATGCATGAGAATAGTGTGCTCGCATGAGGGCATAAGATGGGACTGCAAAGAGAATCACCGGAGCCACAACCAGGAAAGTGTGACTAGTTCACAGCACTGTGTTCGGCTGTTCACGCTTTACTTCCAAGTTGGCATGTCACAAACTGCTCCTGCAGAACTTTCCCCAGCAAGGGTTTTGAACAGACAATGACGCTTTTTCAGGTAGGCGGTGATCGGTCATGCGCGGCCTCAAACTGATAAGCCTGGCCGGCTGCTCTGGCGATTCAGATTTGTTACTAAGGCCTAGATTACGCACTATTTCACCGAGGCCGCGCTGCTGCCAGCTAACTCCTGTCACGTCACGAAGGCACCAGTGAACAAGTATTTGAAGACAGAGTATGCATATACTTCCAAGTCAGACGCATCTATTCTATTTTACAGCTGAACTTACAGTCGGTTCTTGCAGAGGGTAGAGCAAAATATCTGATAACAGAACTATTCAAATCTAAGATGGGGGCCGATTCTCAACTGACAGCCATCTTAAGGGCGATTTATGAGTCAACCGTAAATAATACATGATTTACCTATTTAGTAATGGACACGGATTTCAGATTACGAGATCGTCTTCGTAGCAAGGTGAATTTGGATATGAACAGAGATTTCGATGAGGATGCTTCCATCACTGAGATCAAAACAAGAACCCATGAACAAGACTAACATACATCTTGCAGGCGGTCGAGTGACTCAAGCGATCTGCTTGGAAATAACACTCGAAGTTCACGTATAACATTTGAGATAGTGTGAGTTGAGCTACATTCATGACATAAGATCAATTCGGTCTAGGACTGGAAAATGGTCCCTATTTTTGTTCAGTTTCCGCAATGATGTTGGATCCCGCACATTTCTCCTAAAACCGGTCCAATTCCCAGGAGAAATTAAAAGGCCTCCCTTCCCAAGGTAAAATAACTACAGTATAACTGGGCTGACGGCGTATGGTAAATCCAGTGTAGCATTCCTGTCCAAGAGCAAATAAACTATTTTGGAAGCCAAAAAATGTTTTTTTTCTCTTGAGGGACAGCTTGACAGCTCGACAGCTCGACGAACGAGTTTTCTGTGGGGAGATACCGTATTCAGTGTGTTGCAAAATGCTTCCGGAGCACTCTCGGAGAGCAAGTGTTATTTGACAGAAACGACAAAAGTCAAACCTTTACGGAAACAAACCAGTGAATCTTCCTCTTCAAGTTCAGTTTTCTTTTTCAGTCTGACTTGCGATGAAGTGTTACCGTGGACCAATCATGACAGACCACTGATACTGAGATTGCAAATAAATCGGAACTGCTGGGTGAACAAACTAACTCACTGGTGAAGGGTCAGTTAAAATTCGTGCCTAGCCACACACATGCGCCGCTTTGTAAAACATGAAGATGAGTGACATGGGGCACAAATAATGTTTCGTGATAAAAAGGGTGTTTCTGAAAGCTGTGGACGCGTAGAAGAGCGGAGAGAATGGCAACGGTGTACACGGCCAAGGGACCTGGAAAATGTTACAGTCTCAGATATCACAATAGTCCTGCCTGTTTACCAGAATCCAGATGACGACAGCCGAATTGGCATCAAATGTACGGAACAGATTCCCTCAAAAAACCAACAGATAACTTCCTTGGTCGGGTCGTGGTCAGACCTAATTGTGATGATTTGGGGTAATCTTTCTACTACACTAATATCTACACACAGCACGTTATAGAAAAAAAAGTAAGAGACTAATGACATCACTTACAGCCATTCTAGTGGGGAAAGCAGCCAACAGTGTTTCAGCCACATGGAAAGCCACATCAATACCAACTTCATCAGCCAAAGTGGCCAACCCAACTGGCCATCCGAACGAGGTAGTGGCCTGGTCCACGTCCGTAGGCGATACGCCCTCCTGCAGAATGAGGACACATTCAGATAGCATCGGACCGAGTAGACGAGTGGTATAAAAACCTGGAGCGTCCTTGACCACGATGATCACTTTGCCCTGTCGGAGACCGACGTCCATTGCAGAAGCTGGGAAAAAAGTCGTGCATGAAGCAAGCATTGCTGAACACAAAAACGATGTCATAACATTTATCGAAACACAAGTAGAGGAGAAAAATCAAGTTCGCTAGCAAGGACGAGCTAATTGTAAAACCAGCCAAAGCTCAGAGTTGGAGTGCTCAGCCAGTCGACAAACGCGAAAGAAGTGGCGGGAATCGGCATTGTTATAGACAGAACATGCTCCGTTTGCCTATCATGCACGACAAACGTGCTGAAGATGGTATGTGAAGCCTACTGCTAATCCGTATTTGAAGCAGTCACCGTTGAAAATACACCCATATCTTGGAAAAGTATCTGTGGATGACTGAAAGCGTCCTTACAGTTTGAAATGTTGATTACAAGTGGTTCTTTTGGCTGAAGATGGCTCAAGTGGTTAGAGCGCGAATTTACTGACCGGAAGGTCCGTGGTTCGAACCCCACATCTGCCTCTCGACTTCCCCTGTCTAGGCTTGGGCAACCTGGCAGTATCTCAGCCCTCGTGCTTCCTTCGGGCGACATGGCAGCTAGGCACCGGAATGGTGTTACAGCTGAACGATTTTTCTTATGTTCGTACAGAGTGAACATTTGTACCCATTCTGTTGATGTAGTTGTATACAGGGGAAGACTTACTCGGGTTCCTAAGAGCCACTTGGTTACCGTCAGACGGCAGTAAGGCACAAATACTTAATATTGGTGTATTGCAGTCGATTCAATAGTTGAGATAGCATTCCTACTGAACACCCCGGCTGGTACTCAACAGACATAAGCGGCACGAAGTAGCTGTCTGTATGCCACAGTTGTTCGCCTGAGCAGATTGCTTTTGCAGACAGGTTAAAGAGGAACTCATTTCAGGATAGTAACATGCTGAACCTAGAAGTAAGGATACCGGAATTGACTGCCTTCAAAGTGAGAGTTGGACTGGGGTGATATTTGTCCGCAATGCACCACGCGAACGATGGAAGCAACGACAACAGAAGAGAATCTATCTCAGGAGCGATTGTATTGGTGAAAACAATAGCAGGAACCTTTAAGGGGACTACCTACCACCATTACGTTATCACGGATAGCAAAACACCAAGAGTAAATAGTGCTGATTCGTTCAGTTGTAACAAACTTTCGGTGCCTAGCTGACAAGCCACCCGATGAAGGCACGAGGGCTGGGATAATGCCAGGTTACCCAAGCCTAGACAGGGGAAGTGAATATGGAAAGGTCAGGTTCGAACCACGGACCTTCCGGTCAGTAAGCTCGCGCTCTAACCACTGAGCCACTTTAGTAACTAGAGTTTCGTATAGTTCTGATTAACAACTCTTCAGCAGTTTGATAACGATGACTAAATCCGATGTTCCTCTACCAGTTACTAAACTATTGATGATCGCTAATGTGCTATTTTGATATACAGTCCAATCGAGTTATTAACTTCTCGTTTCATTTGCCTTGATAAAAACCTTTTGAAACGAATTCAGCAGAGATTCACGATGCACTCAAACCGTTGCTATGCAGTTTCCTCTACAGTGAAGACCACCTAGCGCACCCAGCTTTGTGCGGCATTGAGCAAACCAACATAAAATGAGAGAGAATGCGCCGCCGTTGGTCATCCGGATGAACGATAGTGCAACTGTGATGTCGCACTCACTTAACTTACTAGGAAGGACTAAAATAGATGGGGAGCTAGTTTCTTACGATTCTAGGGAACAGAGTGATATGAGAATCCAAGGGTAAGAACGGTATTGGGGATGAAGTTAACCAGAAGCAGCAACGTGAAAAAGGCCACATCTGACTTTTGTCTGTACTTTATCGCACACGTTCCTGTTAGAGATTTTTATCCCACGTACGGTTTCCAATTTTATGTTGCTATGTTCCTCTACCTTCGAATACGGATGTGAAGATTGGGATCGATGCTACGTCACACGCTCCGTCACAGATTTCCTGACCTAAAACGGAATGTTCACCGTTTGGCTCTGGATCGGGCGATTCAGCCGCACATTAGAGCCAAACTAGAGGCATTCAGCTTGCTCACGAGTCCGCTGGAGAGCATACGGGTCGGGTCCAAGCACGTTCTTCCAAGGCCATCTGGTCTTTTGCGAAAATATTACTTGAACATAATATGCTTTCAGAATAGTAAACGGAGGGACGGTGACATTACGAAAACCCAAAAGATACTGAGGAAATACAGTGATATCTGGCATCATCGTATTGCTAAGTGGAACCTTCGACATAAGATGACTCTAGAGAAATACACTGACTTGCATACCAATTTGGTTTTTACAGGAGACTCATCAGGAACCAAGCTGGATCTCTCGTTTACAATGTTTTAGAAAGGGCGAAACCGCTCGTGGGCTGTCAAAGAGTTTTTAGCAAGCTTATGAGTAGTGTATTACGTCCACAGGATAGCTCCATCTTAGCAGAAGATAGGTCTCGCACTAAAAGTGGGCGGTATGCTCTTCCAGGGCCTGAGGAAAGCTACCTGTCTCATTAAAACCTGAGATAGATAGGAACTCTCGAGTACAAACGGGAAACGCCTGAGCAGTTAGCGTAACTCTAAAAAAATCGCTCAGCTGTAGCACCCTTTCGGTGTCTAACTGCCATGCCACCAGAAGGAAGCACGAGGGCTGGGAGGTTGCCCAAGCCTAGACAGGGGAAGTCGAGAGGCAGAGGTCAGGTTCGAACCACAGACCTTCCGGTCAGCAAATCAGCGCCCAAACCACTTGAGCCATCTCGCCCCAAGTCGGAGAAAGCCTAATAAGTCTACATACTTGGACCCTTTAGTTATGGACACACAAGTTCGAGATAACTCAGAGACGCAAGTTACTGACCGAGATGTGTACGGCTCAAATCAAACCTTGATTTTCGGACTGCTTGTGCCAAATTTGGAATGAACTGATGGTACATTAGTCCTCGCGCGTCCTTTGGGTGGCACAGCAACTATGCACTAAAAACAGCGCCACAACTGATCGGTTCGATGTGGTGCACATTACCCTGCGATCGGCAACGTCCACAATTCTTTCTATATTGCCCAATAATACGGACCTATTGTCACGTCAACTAGAGGTAGAAAGCTCGTGGATGCGATCCAACTAAACCGCCTATCTTAATCTACATCACTTATAACCGTGTGATCATTGACCCAGAAAAAAGCAACTATAGTATCCTATGTGTACCAATATACACATGCCAATGTTTATCAGTGCGACTTCTGCATAACGGTATATTGATTATTAGACAGGTCCGTAGCTGTGTAATTCATTCACATATAACGCTGGCTATAGAGCATGTAGGTATCGTGTGGAAGTCCCTAATCTAGGAAATTCATAACTTACTGAGTCGGAGATCGAAAACTATTGAGAGCATTTCGAAATTTGGCGTGCTGCTTGTGATTCTGAAAAAGGCATACCCTGTTATTAAAAAACTACCCTTTCCGACCAAACATGTGGAGCGCGGGAATACGATAATACTGAACAACTGGCGCTGACTCGTTTCAGCGAGTAGCAGAACGAAGATGATTATTCGGTGGAAAAGGGAGCAGAAAATGCAGCAGTTCAGCACGCAACGTTAAACTCTGGGCTTTTGGTGCAATCATGGGGATCAATTTCAGACTGGATGTCGGAATGGTTGACTGCACGAATCCGTTGTACACAGCTTCAACAGAAGTTACGACTGCTACCTAACCCACTCTGAAAAAGTCCGTGAAATTCACTAGAAATATCAGGATGCCCATACTCTCCCACTGACGGTGGGAACAGGTCCAGTGTTATGCCTCCTACATCTGCCTCCATCACTACGCTGGGTCACTCGAATTCAAAGTGGGTTCTACTCATCCCCAAGTAATAAGTTATCGGATTTGTAACTCCTGTGGCGAAATGCATCTTGCCAAATCCGTCGGTTTAGATGTGTCGCTTGTCATCAATTTGTGCTAGTCTACGGGCACATAAAGATCTACCGGATGCAGTAGTTTTAATAGTCAGCAACTCCGTTATGCAGCGCATTTTCCACCTTGCCATTGGCGGTAATCTTCACCATTAGTTCATTGTGGATCCTGGAAGTGACAAGTCCGTCGGTCCTGTTAATACAATTTCGCGAAGCCGTCCCGAACGCTCAAATGACACGCCTATATGTAGTAATACACATCTCATCTCACATCGACCAATATAGAATTCATCTTCATGAACAGCCAGGAAAGATCCTCGTCGTAATTTTGTGTTCCAAAGTCCAGCTCATTCTTTATGAAGGATATCGACATTTTCAGGTCGATGATGTGTCGACAATTTGGCATTATCAGACCTGACTCCGAAATATTCCAGAGAGGGCATGATAAGATCGGCAATTTTTGTTAAACGACGTGAATCAGCCAAACTTTGAACGCCCGTTTGTTTCGTGGTATTGTTCAAACCGACATTTCTTCAAAACAGGTGAATTCGTCGAAGCTCTGTGAAATCCAACGGTAAAACCTCTAGAATCTATGGCAGCCATAGGACCAGGATGAATAATGAGTCAAAACATCACGCATGCACTGCCAAACAGCATGGGGATATAATTTCGCGGTCATTTTCTCGCAAAAACTCACGCTTACACATACATATTGAGCCCACAATAGCGGACCTCTACCAGTACTATTGGTTTTTGTTGTTTGGACTAAGCGATTCATTGGTCCTTTGTGACCGATCAATCATTATCATACAGAATCGTTCAGCTGAAACCCTTTCGGTGCCTAGCTGCCATGCCACCCGAGGGAAGCACGAGGGCTGGGATACTGCCAGGTTGCCCAAGCCTAGACAGGGGAAGTCGAGAGGCAGAGGTCGGGATCGAACCACGGACCTGGCAGTCAGTAAATTCGCGCTCTAACCACTTAGGCCATCTCGCCCCCTATCATACAGAAAGGCTAAACCATGTTGAAACCCATTAACATTATGTTGTTTCACATGTTCAAAATGAGGCAGTCCATGATGAAAGGCCTTGAAATTCACTGACCCGCTTTAGTGACTTTAATGCTATCATTAATTCGTAATATTGTACATTCCTGAACACATACCGGAAGCGTATTGGGTAAGCAAATGACAAGAGCAGTTTCAAATCAGACGCATCTCGTCCCTCTCTCGCGTCTGATATTGAGACCACGATAGATAAACTGATCACACCTCATAAGTTGCGTCGGCTTGATCATGTGCTTCGTATGCCAATCGACCGGCTTCCTTGAAGGGCTCTTTTCGCACAACCACGCCAATGGTGGAAACGAGTCAAGAGAGGTGAAACAATGACTTGGCAGTGAAGTATGAAAGTCACTATCAACAAACTCAGTCGCGCTGGTCATTGGCGTCTCTTTGGATGGGGACCCCTAGACAAGACACATCTATGGTTACCGCCATTGCCAGACATGGACTAGTCGCTTCCTCAATGGCGCCCGTGCATAGGAGCTGTTGCCTTCAATGCATAGCTCCCCAATTCATCGGTGAACGAGACTGCGTCAGGTAGAACCACTATACGGGAAGTATGCAGTTTACAGCTGTTGATGATGCTCGATTGATACCGAAAGTCGGTTCGCTGCCCAATTTTGAAGCTGCGATGGAGCTACTGTGTGGTTCTATCACGAAGAATTTTTATACGATCTAACAGTCGAAGGTGCGCACTGCGTTTCATATGGTTTTCTTAGTAAGAAAGTTGGTTTGAGATCGTTTTCTTTTCTCAATAAGAATGCATCTCAAACACCACTGATGTGAAAGTGGTCTACTTCATAATAGGCGTTGGCTGTCGTCATCTGCTTACAGCAGTGACGCATCTGCAATCAGACGATCTAGTTGAGGATTTCATGCGCGTTCTTAGAAGTGTGACATGACTCAATTTATCAATACTGCTGTAGATAGAACGTGCGGTGGATGGCTTTTGACCTTGTATCGTCACGCTATTCGTACTACTGTAGGTCAAACTCCCCCGAAGCTGTAGATAACTCCGCAGAAAAATCCTTGGTGCCTGGAATAGGCTGATTTAGCGTTCCAAAGGGGTACTAACCTGCGGCACACGATGGGTATATTGCTGGATCAGTCAGGAAATCGAGCCCAACCTCTGCATTTGAACTGCTCCTGTATAGGCTTGGGCAAATTGACAGCAGCTCAGCCCTCGTGCTTCTTTCGAATGGTACGGCAGCTATGCACCGTAAGGGTGTTACGCCTGAACAATTATCATTATACTTTTTAGTCTTAACACAGATTACTGTCGGGTGCACAGCAGATCCCTCTCCAACCAGACAATAATACACCATCTAACGCGGCTGAGACCGACAATTTTGTTATGGCCGGCTCGGAACAAGTCGCTGACCAGCAACTATGAAGATCTATGTTATCTGAGCTGTAGTGTACGTCTCGGTTGCAACCGAACTGTCTTAGGCACCTTGTCCTACATATAATCATGTGACTACTGACATGAAAAAGATGACTACAGAATAATGTATGTACTAGTATACATATGTTTGTCTGCCAATAGGATAGCTGTATAGTGGTGTATTGATTACTGGTGAACTCCGTAGTTTCCGGGAAGAATCACACAGGCACAGGTCTCAACCAGGCCTCGTTTACACAGTTCTCAATCGACTGCTGCGATGAGCACTTCTGTGAGACCCAGCTCTAGACGTAGACAGTAACCGAAGAGGAATGGTTCTCATTCAAGTTATAAAACAAGCACAGCGTCCACATCCTTCTCAGATTCAACTCTAAATTTCCAACAGTCTTCAAGATAGAACTTGGGTTCAGTGTGATCCGGATTCCATGCAACAAGTTTTGGTATCTTTGAGAAGCCACATGCTGTTATTTTTCATCAAACCGATGAGGTTGGCTCAAGGAACCCATGTACTAGAGTGTCTAGTTGATGTAGGATAACGCTCGCGTTTCGTACGTGCCATTCAGTAGGCAATGAAATAGAAGTTATGGTAAGTGCAAAGGTGTGCTTTTAGAGTACGTCAAGAGACAAAAGGAAGTGCGTATTATAGGGCGAGGTTGAAAAAATAAAAAAATCGTTCAACTGTAGCAATCTTTCGGGCACGAGGGCTGGGATACTGCCAAGTTGCCCAAGCCTAGACAGGGGAAGTCGAGAGGCAGAGGTCAGGTTCGAACCACGAACCTTCCGGTCAGTAAATTCGCACTCTAACCACTGAGCCATCTCGCTCCAGAGGTTGGTGTGGCAGTGGATAAAATTTGGATACTGCTGAAGAATGAAACCTTTGGAGTAGGTTGAGACTTGAGAGAGGTGACTGCATATACCTAAGAAAAGTGCAGACTAGCTTTCTTGCGGAATTGATTCAACTTACCTTCTAACAGGCCTCACTGAACACGCCCATCACAGAAAAGCTAAGTCACCGGGTCGGGTGCCAGTGTTCCCAACTGGGACTACCCGTAAACCACGTAGCAGTTGTGGCGATGGCTCAGTTGTTAGAGCGCGAATTTACTGACCTGAAGGTTCGTGGTTCGAACCCGACATCCGCCTCTCGACTTCCCCTGTCTAGGCTTGGGCAACCTGGCAGTATCGCAGCCCTCGGGTGGCATGGCAGCTAGGCACGGAAAGGGTGTTACAGCTGAACGATTATTATGTGGCGATAAACCTGGTGAGGTAGCAACGGAATGTGCGTTTTTCATCAAATGTTAGGGGGACCAGACGGTTTCAGACGACCTGACGGTCAATCGGCTGGATAGCTATACTTCACGAGGCAACTATCGAGTGCTAAATACGTACCCAAAGTTTCCTGTGAGGTCTTGTCCGTGACGATTAATTCCAAAAGTTCCATTCTTTCCACAGGTGAGAAGTAATGCATACCAACGACCTGAACACCAACAGACACATGAAACGTAACTTAAGGAATGAAGAAACAAATATACATAAGCCTCGTGAAAAATATAAAAACAGTTATCTCAAATAGATTGTAGGTTTCTAAATAAATGTCTGCTGGCACTTCTACATAGCAGGTGTAAACCTATCCGGTGAGAGTACCAGTGCCCGCCTATTGGAGGACTTCTGCATCAAGCGCAGAACGCAGCCTCACTTACAGGGGGAATCACGATTGGACAATGAGCTCTGTATTACAAGTGTCATTATTCGTATATATATATATATAACTGTTCACGAAATATACATGCAGGTCTTTCATCAGCTGTCTGCATAAGGATGTGCAATGCATGGGGAGTGGAACATAAACCCGGCTGTTTAGTTCATTTGGCTACCTTAATGTTGGCACGCCAGATATCTTGTTTTCTCAAGACTGAAGCAAGTCAAAAGATGCAAGTACTGAGCTGCAATCGACTGTTCCAAATAGAACTACCGCGTGATTTCTCGCCGTTCTGTCCAATTGCACTTTCATACCTGAAGTTGTGTCGGAGCTAAAATACCACAGCGAAGTAGTTTAAAGTGAGATTTAACAACTAGCTTGACCCAACGAGAAAGTCATATTGCGCCGTCCTTCGTGCAAGAGTTCGTGCTTTTATTAAAAAGGATCGACAGGCACTAATTACACTGGTGTCATAGATGAGGCCATGAATGTTACAATAAACGGGCGTTCAGAAGAGACGACCCGAAAACAAAACGTCTTGGAAAGGAAAGGCTTCAGAGAGAAAATAGATAATTAGAGTACTCGAGGTTAGTTGGCGCCACTCAGCAGTGGGGCTAATCAAGACATCGAGGTATCCCAGCATAGTTTGTACCTCAGGATGAAGAATAAGGCTTGGAAGTTGGGCCACGCAAATGGATACATTTTGCTTTTACATTGTTTACAGTTAGTATCTAGCCACGAGGGGAGAATAAATCGAAATAACCCAGCTAGGCGACATAACGAAGAAATACCTGGGTTGCAACGATCGACGGGAGCGAATAATGGACACGTTTGGATGGGTTTTAAGACCCGTAACTTAAAAGTACGATTTGTCTGGGGTTACAGAGTGTTCAATGAAATAGACAAATATGTTAAACCAAGCTCAGATCCCCGTTAAAGCTGGTACTTCATGTTTATGTTCACGCCTAGGCTGGACGGCTAACGTGCACTTTTTCCAGCTTTGTCTAGCTTCCCAGGGATGACAGGGACAAGGAAAGGGTACATGCTGACAAAATTCAGGTTATCTGCTACGTTTTTCACGCTTTGCTAACTTGATGTCCCGTAGACAACCCAGTACATGGTCAGTAGGGAAGAGTGAAGAATGCAACCAGTCTGACCATTGTATAAATTAACTAATAAAAAGATGCTAACGTACTTGCCCTCCAGGTCCAGACTAGGTTTCGGGGAAACAACTGGTCAAGCAACGAGCCACAATCCTCAGGTACTTGAAAATCTGAAAGGATGGTGTTTGGCTCGGAATTTCACCCGTCCTCCCGCTAGGTAATACGATTTTGAGGTTGTCGGATACACAGAAAAGCTTGTACGGGTTTAACAAGACGAACTTGATCGGCTCAGTTCCTAAAACGCCTGATACGCATCAGATCGACGGACTTTCGTAAGATGCAACGGGACATATCGCGTAACCCTTGTAACATAAGAAGAACCGTAATCCTCCAGTTGGAGAACTGGAGGTGTTCTATTCACTTGTTAGACAGATGTTTGTTACCGATAACATAGATCACTGAAAGATAAAACTCTATGATAGAATACCGTTTACTTCATAAGAACAATGACAAACACAATGTGGTAGTATGATCAAAGTTAATCTGTTCAAGTTCAAACCATTCAGTCGATGCAGTGAGAACGAGGTACGGTGCAGTAGCTACCGTGTCCTGATGGACAAGCTATCGATCGAAAAATGTGCGATTCGATTAGTGTGCTGCTGATCTCTGTTCGCCAAAGCTATACTTGGAGTTTGTTCTCAAACAGTCCGCCAAATGACGAGTTACGGCTTGCATACTGCACTCGTACAAAAAGGTGCCAGATGTGTCGGTGAATAAAGAAACAGTATTTATTTGGCTCCTTGCCTACCAGATGAGGCGCGTACGAAGGTGAACCGGCTGTCGATTCCGCTCAAATTTTAGTACACAGTGGCACTCTGCTGATGCGCATATATTCTGAATAGCATACATCTGCATTGATAGGAACAAATAGAGGGACAACTACGTCCATCAGAGAGTGAAAATACATGCAAAAATACCATAGTCTCATGAAACAAAAGTTGTTTGAAGACTGGTTGCATGGTGGTCTGAATGGGAAAAGTTCCTGAAACAGTCAGATCTGGTGCGCGCAAAGCTACCGCGGCCACTCGGTACTCTTTATATCTGCCTCGTTTAAGCGTTAGGATCCACAGAGTTGAAACTGAGCCTAGCGAAGCCCACATGTAGTTCCTGAATCCATATGAACTGTTGGGAATCACTGCACAAACCGAGACAATTGGAGTATGTCAAACCTTAATATCGCCAAAACGCAAAATGTTTTCAAAGGTGATTTGCCAACGTAGATTTGTTTCTACTCCTCAAGGTTGTCATCGGTCGCCATTGTTGGCGACAAATGCTACTGCGGTCAGCTGATCGACTGTTTATTTCAATCCGTAAAAGCACGACAAATGGATCGAAACCACTGACACTTGGGAAAAGGTAAAGTACAAATGCATGAGAATCAGGAGCAGACAGGATGCCACCAAAGTGAGTTGATAAATTATGGCAGTTACTTTCTTGAGGAGCTATCCGGATACTGTTTGAGGAGGGGGGAAATGTCTGCTTAGGACCGCATGTAATGCGATACCGAGCATATGGGCATCAGTATAGATGAGTTTAAATCAATTAGCTTTTCATCTGACGATGTTGGGTGGCGATTTGATGACGACGCAGAATAACTACCTCATTTCAGTTAGTGTTAATACTTTCGAAAGGGGTTCGCTTACTTCCTATAACAAAGCGTCCGCATACGTCGCATGCCTAAGGAAATCATGGTTGGTACTTTTCATCACTCAGACAGTGGTTCATGGGAGAGACACACGACAGTGGAGAACCTTATGTGGATAACAGAAGCATAGAAAATCCACAGAAAAAACGCCGACACCCACATGTGTAAGTCAATTAAGACTGAAGAGGTGAATGTTAATGGAATCATGAATAACAATTGGATATCGTAAAGAGCTGAAAAAACGGAAAGTGCTTCAGGGGGAGAACGGAGAGAACAGTTATGTGAGGGAATGACGCAGGCGAGCTATCTGAACGAATGACTTGGGAAGTGGATCAGAAGGTGAGCGTTCCGAAGAACATTTACCGCGATAGTACTGAGAGAATGAACAGAATGAGACCAAGTCCCGATGGTCGGAAAGGGTTTGAAGGTCAGGGTAGGAAAAACAATGAGGCGCACAAATTTCCATTCAACTTGATCCAGGAGTGAAAGATGAAAGACACCCTTAAGACGTGGTAACAATACTTCACAGTGAGGTGAATCCGGGATTTGTAGATCAGGAGCGTTTGGGTGGAAAGGAATATCTTCTGCGGACACAATATAAATCCAACTTTCTCAGAGGCCAAGTTACCAACTGACATGGAAGGCCCGGAGAAGACAGCTATGGAATGCTAAGCCATGGAGAGAGGAACCCGGAAAATTCAGGACGGGTCTAGAGTCAACGGAGCGTGAATGGTGGTATAACAGTGAGCAGAGAGGCACACATGTGATGATTTGAAAAGATTGAACGTAACCACATTCGATAAAACCCAATCATGAACCGTGATAAGGTCGGCTTTCAATAAGCCGATCGTCCACACATGGTCGTCATTCAACTGAGAGGAAGCAGATAATATTTACTTATTGGATTAGCCGGTTAAAAGTTGGACCAAAATCCCGTCAAAAACATCTAAGAAAACGTGGCCAAACGGTTGCATGTAGTTAATTCCAAATTCTACAAGATTGAGGAAGTCGAAGCGAAAATCACGCGATAATGGCAAAAGTGAATGGGGAATTCTTGACAAATTTGATCAAATACGACAGGGTGATGTACCCATCAACGTAACCGGTTCTTCATTTGGCTTGTTTAAACTGCAATAGCTTTTCGTATCTTCAGACTACTTGCCTTGCGGATACCAATTTGATTACGTATTCCGTAATTAGCCTAGCTTAGGTGGGCTCATTGCAATTTTAAAGATTCTAAATAGGAGATGGGCGGAGATGTGTAGATAAATAAACCATGTCCCATTAGCATCGCATATAGTGTAGTTGAGAGTAACAATTACCTTGTCTGGCCGCTTGCTGACGGCAGCAATCTGATGGATTGGGAGAGCGGATGTGTTGCTGGCGAAAACAGCATGCGGGGGAAGAATAGCCTCGGTCTCCTTTAGCACACGATGCTTCACGTTCAAATCTTCAAACACAGCCTCGATAACCAGATCAACGTTCTTCAGTGAATTCATGTCACAAGTACTGTTAAGTAGGGTGAACGTCTGCATGAATAAGGGAAACAGTATAGTTTAGTAAAGTGAAAAATCGGACTGAACTGGTGTATGCAGTAATGGTAGACGAAAATATAAAGGAAGCAGATGAGAAAAGAAAGCCAGGAGCGCATACATATGAGGAAACAAGAGCATCGAGAAGAGGGGGCGGAAAAGAAACCCGTACCATTCCGCCTGTCCATACCGTTGCTCTGGTCACGGACACTAAAGGCCAGCACAAAAGCTTTGATTACACTCAAGTCACCGTGAATCAAATTTCTCATCTGTATATTCTGTATCTTGGTTTCCCGTAGGTTTCCATCGGGAGCTAACGTAAAAAAAAACAACCGTTCAGACACCTGCAGTTAATATATTGATTGCGATCTATTGTGGATGCAAATAAACCACGAAATCAATTCGAATCGCGGAACATCGTCAAACGTTTACTAAAGGTCACCAGCACGAGAGCATGTGTTAGCTACGGAACTTTCCAACAGGGCAAACATTAAACTTTCACTTGAAAAGACCGCATAGTGAGAAAATTATCAAGAAGTGAGGGGAACGGGTTGCTGGGCTACTTAAGCATCCCGAATTACGCAACAATAAAACCAGGCAAAGGAATCTAAAACACCACTGTCATCTTGAAACAGTGAGCGCCCTTCATCAATGTCATTAGCACAGCCAGAACCCAGGGGACGCGCGATGTTAGCACTCCGTTTTCATTAATCGAGAACATTTACAGGCATTTACGAGACGCACGCATAGCAATAAGCAGTGCGTTTATAGGGGAAAAGGTGCGAGACCATTTCCAGGGAAGGCACCAGTTTTTGATCAATATGATCTGCGCAAACAAATTGGGGCCGTTTATTGTTGGTTAGTATGGGTTTCGTTGAATACCGGTCATTCAGGGGTAGAACTGCACGATAAGACCGAAAATGCGTCACCTACATCTCAAACAATCGATGAAGCCAGAGTTTGTTAGGACCATCGTACTGCGTGCGCTTGTCTGGTTGGCTCAGACCAAATTTTTAGGAGTTCTGTCAGTTTCTGAGAGAGGTTGACATTAGACAGTTTCCTTCTGAGCCACCATGCATCCCTCCAACCTTCCATGGGGAGGCGGTCTTTCTCATTGAAAGATCAGGCAGGCTATTTTATGTGACCTTATCCTCTGAAAATCTACTCGTAATTTATTTGGTCCGTCGTCCAACATCCGAACAATTGACTGGTCGACTGGTTTTCAACCTAAAAATAACCTACTGTAACGCACCGATTTCCAAACAAACTTCGCTTCTAGAATCGACAGAGATTCATCCACATGGTTCAAGTTTGGTGGAAAAAAAGTGCAGGCACTGATACAAAACTACAGCGGACCGGATGAATTCACTTCACGGGCAAATTTGGGTTCGTGGAACGCAATTGCTCCAGGTAGATACGTTCGATGGAAACACATACCTTTTCCGAGTCCATCAAGGTCATTTTCTTCCGCTTTACTAGCTTGGAAAAATTAGCCTGAATATATTCCTCTCCTCGAGCCAGGTTGGGCGTAGAAACGTCCTTCATGACCGTGGGTATACCGCGTTGAATGCTAACTTGGGCAATGCCTGCTCCCATCAGACCGGCGCCCAGGACACCCAGACGTCTAAAGAACAAGAGTAACCATAAAAGTAGGTCAAAGGTGAAGGTAAACTGTATCTTGTTGGGGCGTACAACGCAAAGGGGGCGAGATAGTTCAAGTGGTTAGAGCGCGAATCTACTGACCGGAAGGTCCGTGGTTCGAACCCGACCTCTGTCTCTCGACTTCCCCTGTCTAGGCTTGGGCAACCTGGCAGTATCCCAGCCCTCGTGCTTCCTTCGAGTGGCATGGCAGCTAGGCACCGAAAGGGTGTGTTACAGCTAAACAGTTTTTTTAGTTTTTATACAACGCAAAGCTAACTTTCTAAAACAAAAGTAATAAAAGCCTGGCGGTACATACATGCCGTACACACTGTAGCCGACTATGGAGAGGTTCATTCACGATTGTGGTTAGAGGTGGATACGAAGGACAAATTGTAACAGCCTTCGCTTCAAACTTTATATATACACATATGCATATATACACATGCATATAGTTCAGTCGTTTTTCCCGTCGACATGCACGAGAAACAGTCTTATTATGTTGCACGAACTAGTCAAATTGTGCTGCACATCATAAAATGTCAAAATAGGGCACGTTTTCGGCGTTTTTTCATTTGCATTTTTTAGGAAAATAGCGAGAAAGCCTCGCTACAATATTTTTGAAGAAAAAATAGACATTTCTTATCCGCTCGCAAATACTGCTTGCTGTTTTGCCCATCTGAGTTCTCCAGAATAGAAAACAACCTTGCTAACCTTGAGTTGTCTCGGCACCGAGCATAAAATGCAAGGATATCGTTATCTGACATAGGTTTAACGGAGTGGTTGTGCGGTTGTATGTGGACATTGAAGTTCTAACAAACAGCTCCTTAGAACGAAGGAAAACAGTGCGTAGTTTAGGCATCAAGTGGCAGGATGCACGTACTACCTACAAGGTGAAGTTAAAAAGCTTGAGACAGATTATCAACGACCTGTTGACTCAAACACACAAACAATCGATGAGCTGTCACAAAAATGATATGCCAACGCGAAAACACCGGGCTAGGGAAACTGAACCAGTTTAAAGCAAGATTGGCGTTCTACTCAAAGGTCTGTCATCACGACTTTTCAAAACTGAAGACCATACTGGCGCACCGGCAACCTGAACAGCCTACAAGTCCAGGAGTAGGAACGAGTGAGGAAACGATCTTCAGTGAAATCCACCAAGTAGCAACTCAGTGTTTCTCTGAGACAGCTTTCCTGAACCCATGGGTTTAACGTCCCGTGTCCTGATCTGCAGCATGTCCCCAAAGTTTATGGGAAATTTAATGAGCAACGGACCATGCCGACAGAGAAACGCTTTCCAAAGGTCGAGAGTTAAACACACAGTACTGCCTCAATATTGTAAACCCGATAAATCCAAGCGAATGCGGTCCTATTGTGAGACAGTGGTTAACGTTTCAGTAGCTCCGCACAGCCAATGACGCCCTTAAGACGAAGATGTGTTTGAGCCATGCAGCCAGGCAGACATGCAGCCACATTCCTATCACCAAACTAGTGATATGCACCATTCATTGACTTTTTTCTCTCCCACTCTACTGTCACTAGTTATACACCGATGACTCACCCTGTCCCGTGACTGCCCTTGCCACCGTAGGCATAGGATCTACAAATTGGAAAAGAGATTTTGGAACAGTTCAGTTAAGTTACCACACATTGTATTTGACTCAAAAAGGCGACGGGAGAGCAACGGGCTGATAAACAAGCAGCTAGACTTATTATGTGTAGACAACATAGGCCATACAGGCCTTCGCTTCTGTAGCTGAGTGAGCACACGAGCAAACAAAGCAAGAAGTAGCAAATCATCTCAACCTATAGAAACAAATTCTACTTACTTCACTGGTTGTTTAGGTGCTGGTACACGCTGTTTCTTACATTCCGTATGGCCAAGGAAAAGACCAATAAGCGCTTTACATTCGTTGGTCATTGCCAGCTCTCCGAATACTTTCGACTCCAAGTCGTAGCCAGCTTTCGGTCCCATTTTCACAGAATTTTCGAAGACCTGCGTGAATAAGCGGACGGAATAAAGGGGACTATGAAGACCACAAAAGTAATGCTCCACATCAGATGCAATGATCCGATGAATTTATGCCCATTTCTGTAACATGATGCTTTCTAGTTATCAGCGCTCACCTACAGTTTGCATTTTTATTCAGGATCGCCAGTAACTGTACGTCGAGGACGACCTGGACCACAATTCACCTAAGTTAAAAACTAGTAAGAAATCAACGCAAATATGTTCTGAATCAAACAAATCCATCGCGCAATTCAGAAAGCCATGACGGTGAGCCAATGGTAAACACCTAATAAGTGGAAGACTAGCGTGCAAAACGACACATAAGGATGAAGCCACCAAACAGAGTCACACCGCTAGACAATGAGACCCAACAAGACAAGTAGTTGCCACCAGGATGCGAAACAATCACATTCGCAACGGGATAAATCATCACAGCGCCAGACACCAAGCATCAAAAGCATTAAGCTGGTGACTGAGCTGTGAGATCCCCAAACATGGCCAACTCAGATGAGGACAATGCGAATTTGGATCATTTTTCTAATCGACCTCTGATGGCAAGGCTTGTTAATTGTCAGTCCCTCGATTTGGTCCCGAGTCGCAAGTAAGCAAGTTATGTTGGCATAGCCCCACCACCACCAACAACAACAACGACTTTACTGTGGACAGCACACGACGTCAGCTTGGGTCTGCACACACGCATCATCACCTTATGCACAGGCACGAAGGTAAGAACGATCGTCGAAAGTTATTAATAAGTTACCTGTAATTAAACGACGTGGTCAGTACAAATATCAACCGTAAAGGCTATGCATGTGAAACAGTATGCGCATGGACGTCACAGAGCCGTGGTGTTCGATTCCGTTGGCTGGTTAATTCTTCTCAATACGCTTGAACAACAAGGTACGCACTAGGAATTCGTGAATCGCAAAAAAATCATCTGGCTGTAGACAGGGGAAGTCGAGATGCAGAGGTCGGGTGCGAACCATACACCCTGCGGTCAGTAAATTCGCGCTATAACCACTGAGCCATCTCGCTCCCAAGCGCAAGTATTAACAGAAAAGCTGACCAGGTCACCCAGTCCTTCGTCATGTGCTTCGCACCAACAAAATGTAACGTCGTGTAGAGGGACGTTCAGTCCTTGGACATGCCATTAAGGATTCAAGGCGTAACATTGGAAGTTGTGAGACGCTATACCTATGGCGGCTGGTCAACGTCAGTGACGTTCCTGTTGTCCGTTCCTATCTACATAGTCTGGTGGAATGTTAGAGGTGCAGACACCTCGGTTGTATGTGGTACGCTGGCACAAAGTACCCCTATCTGTCCCGTGTTTTCTTGTTTCCCCTTCTTTAGTCAAATAAACTGATATGGTTGCACGATGCACCAATGTTCCGATCTGAGGTTGCTTTAAATGATGATGGCCCCACTCAAAAGTATACGACTAGTTCATCAAAACCCATAATCGTAGTCAACCACATACATGTCACCGAAGGTGACGAATGATGACTCTGAAAAAATTCACGAGGACAGAGTGATCAGTGTGAAAGCAGACCATTGACGGGGTTAGCTGAGCCTTGCATATCGAGCCTGCCGAGACTGGAAGGGACTTAGGACCATCCCGCCTATTGAAAGTATCGTTCTTTAGCGAAAAAGTTCAATGGACCGGGAATAACCACCTTTGCACTGTTAGCTAATCTGACAACATGTTTGTGTGCGTATTTCTCGCACTGTTTATTGTTGTGACATTCTGTGAGCCTAGCAATCTTCTACGAACGTCACTGAGTGGCAGCATACCATTCCTGTTTGACAACAGAAGGGCTGAGCTAAGGAAAACACGACGATGAAGCATTCACCCTAGGCTGTCACTTGTGTAGTCCGCATTCCAATCATCTGGCATACTGACCCTCCGGGCGTTACCTCGCTTGACATAAGTAGTTGGGAAGTTATATAATTGTTTTTGCCGCGACCCTGTCGAATGAGACCTTTCATACAAGTATGTCACGGAAATAGCCCCTGAAAGGAAGGTCAGAGTAGTGGTAGTACAGTGAGGGTTGGTACAAAGGGGCGGATTTCCTAATCGGAGCGCTAACAAGGAAACGGGTTGTGTTTAAAAAATAACTGATTTGAGAACTCAGAGAGACCTGAACGGGTCGTTCATTTATGCTCTTCGATATCCAAACCATGAAGGTATTTGCATATAAGTGACACGGTAAAACAGATTCCTAGTCACCGAAAGTTCACTTCTTCATGTTTCCGCCACGTAATGGGAAGCAACAAATCCTGCGATTGTTTAGCAGACGCCTCTGAAACGACGACATCCTATTCGGTTCCAATTATTTTCGAATTGGACGGTAGTCAGTAGTTTCGCACATCAAACACCGAGCTATTTCGACCTCGAAACCGCGAAGCATATAAGAAACACACATCCAGGAAATTCTCCTGAAGGATGAGGAAGCAACCCTATAAATGTGGATGTTTGACTGTAAAGCGACTGGAAGAAGCACGGAGTGGCTGACACATACCACGAATTCGACTAGTATTGATACTTACGTCTACCAGTTTCATGGGGGCGGGGTAAAGACCATGGGACTGCTTCATCACTTTGTTCCTTGCCTGTTTGAAAAATAGCTTTCTGAGTGGTTCGTACTTCAATGCTTTCCACAAGATGCCTTGAAGGTGTGCGAGAACAGAGGGTTTGACGGTTACAACACGGAATAGTACATAATGAAGTTGGCGTAAAAGAAACGAAGGTTCGTTTGACCTTGAATAGGTATCCACATAAAGATGATGCAAAAGAAAAGACGAACCCCTATAAATGAAAATCAAGCCCATAACTTCCCACGTACTGCATGAGTGCTCCCCCCAAGGTGGCTTACTTAGTTGGGCAGGCATCGGGTGCACGTTCACGTCCGTTTAAAAAGCGTGTTTCTTCGACCGTCTTATGTAAACATGGATTCCGTGCAAAACAAGCTGAAGACATTTCCGGACACTGATTTCCAAGCTATTTAGTATGAACTAACCATTAAAAGTTATTAGAACCTTCAGTTTGGTTTCGAGCGCAAGATCAGTGAACAACCACAACCGAAGTACCAGTTATCAGAACGAAGAAGGGCATTCCGCACTGAATGAATAGTGGGCGATTATATGGACAACTATGACAAGTGTACAAAGATGTCTCATCAGCGGGATTGACAGATGCGCGATACATCGGAAGTAAATTACAAAGCACACGAAGAAACCCGATTTTCACTGTCAAAAGACAACAGTGACGTAAATGTATGGATAGTAACCAGTTAGTGAGCATCGGTGGATCGAATAGAGACTATCGCGTTGGCGCCTTCGGTCTGTCGATCACCGGTCCAGTTCGCACAACTGACGGATTTGAATTAGGTGTGAAAATTGGCCCAATCAGCTGTTGACCGAGCGTTCGGGGACAGTTGGATTGGTTCTTTCAAGCAGTCATTCACCATGGTAGCGGATCTGACCATTAAGAAATGGACTTGAAATTTGTAATGGCCACCGGGCTCGCCAGGTATTCCTTTATAGCGTTTCTCACTGAGCTTCATTACCACAGTGTCTACATGCTACCACTTTCGAAGTAGGGTAAACAAATGACCGGTATATGAACATTGAAGGTGTGTCAAGCCTCCCCACTCAACCAAAACGGATGGAAATACCGGTAGAGGACTAGTGGTCATATGTTGGGGCGTCCCGCCAACTCGATTCTGGAACGTGGATAAAACTACCTCACGCTCACAAGTGGAATACAATGTCACACGCAATTAAGCTATTCGGTCAACTTCCATGCTGAAAGCTAAACCTGTGATAAACTCTATGATATTCGCAGATCGTCCCAATGTATCCCCATCACACCGATTCGCTCTGCTCGTCCCTTGCAATTTTCCATGAGCAGTTAAAAACAGAATGCAGCAACTTCTTGCGTATGGTTCATCACGGTATTGGTTAAAGGACACCTCATATAGGTATGCATGTCCCTTATAAGATATACCTTGTCGCTTTCTTGGAGATGTTGGGTCGTGAAGATATCGTGTGGTAGGCATTTTTCATTCGCTAAATTAACTTTATCCAGAAATTGTTGCATGATGGGTTGCTTTTTTGGGGGGACTATTGTGCCTAGTTTTCAAACTAACGGCCATCAGACCGGCTAATTTCGACATTTCGCCTGATCCAATCAGAAAGCTGGCTAGGGAACAGAAATAGCTGTTGGCTTCAACGCAATCGAACGCCACATGTACAACCCTGAGTCTTGTTTCCCTAATCCATCATACATCCAGACACTAGGGAGCAACATCATTTTCATATGCACTTCGAATATAAGGTTTAGAGTGAGCTTGCAATAAGAGCTGTAAACGAGCAGGAGAATACTACCGAGCTCGGCTAAACAAAAATCGCTCTGGTGCTGCTCTCTTGGGGCGCCCAGCAGCAGCGCTCAAAGGTGAAACGCGGACCCATTAATCAATAGCCACCGTCTAAATCTAGACTACTTCAAGGGGGACGAACCATTCATGTCGAAGTTGAGGTTTACACATTTACATAAGACTACAGGGGCGGAACGCCGTTGTGCAACCCTGTACCAAGCACAGCATGGGTCAAACAGAAAGTACCAACAGTTTGGGATGCTGCTCACAGCCAATGAGAACCGTTAAGTTTGGTTTGAGTGAGCAGTGACTACAGGATAGTGCTGAAACGTTTGCTTACGGGCTCTGTGAATATCCTGTGCAAAAAAGCCTACCGATATCTGACGGTTATGTCAATCAGATGACAGTGAATTGAATATGGCGAAATAGCTATGAAGGAAAAAAACAAAACAACAAAAAGGAATAAAAACAATCTCAAAAAATCAAATTCACTTACGCTGAATCACTGTGCGCGGAGCTTTGGATGCCTTCAGGCTTCCATTCGCCAGATTTCTGAAAACAAAGGGATTGATGGTGACTGAATGTATCCATGGACGTTCGTGAATGAATTAACGTTTGAAGTCTCGAAAAACCTACTCTGCACACGACACTGCGATCGATTCTAGGTAGGCCATGTTATTTTCAGTTGGAGAAGCGACTCCGGGTCCAAGGGGTTTGATCACCTGGTGAACGAGCCCCATTCGTTTTGCTTGTGAAGCAGGTACCATGGACCCTGTTAGTGCTAGTTGCAACACTTGATCTATCCCACAGCAAGTTGCCAGTAAGCGTTGAGTCCCCCCGGCACCGGGAATTAGTCCAAGTTTCACTTCAGGAACACCGAGTTGTGTTTGCTTCGTATCCATCGCGATTCGGTAGTGACAGGCAAGAGCCATTTCCAGTCCGCCACCAAGGCAGCTACCCATGATAGCCGCCACCACAGGCTTCTTACTACTTTCGAGGTGCTGGAAAGCCGTTTGTCCTTCCCTGGCCACAAAAAAGAAACAAAATGGAGTTGTAAGCATGCAGCAGGGGTTGAGGTCATCCTAAGATTCTGAAGGTATATCGTATGAATGATTCAATAACCCACAATCGCTTAGCAGGAGCTGGACAAGGAATGTACATTCTATTAATAAGTGTGTCAAAGTTGTACTGCGCTCATATAACTGCTTAAAAGGCGAAAGGAAAGATGAATCTCCATGGGATATACACACTGAGGGAACCGGGTGCAATGACCTTTGTGGTGAAATGAAGTGAGACTACCAGGTCACACTGAGTCTACACATGCAGCCAATCGGTGGTCTGAGAGCTAGACGTCCTGCGTATATAGGGGTCATTGATCACTCTCTCAAGTGAAGGAACAATTTCACACTCACTCAATCAAATGGTATTCTGAAAGCTCGTCAATGTGAGAATTTATCTCTTGTCCATGCAAGCCTGAATTCTATTATCCGTGAAACAATGGTGTTGGCGGGGTTTCCTTTAATTTCGTTCTTCAGGGCAAAGTGGACGAAAAAGTTGACTACGGTCTAACCACATCAGGTTTCCGTTTCGCAATACTGGTTATGGGATATTTGTACACGGAACATGCTGGCCTCCCACTGAATTGCAATGTAAAATGAGACTAAAATACTGTACGAAATTACTTCATGCTTGGAGACAATGTCTCTTGAAATGCGATTCGCATTTGGGCTCTGGGGGGTTTCAACTCGGAGGGTACCCCTCAGCACGCATTTTTAGATTCACCAAAGGCATCCAAGCAGGTTATTGAATCTTGGGAATACCTACTGGAGGAGATACTGTGATTCGAGACTGAAGAGGATTCTATATGCAAATCCCAGGTTTTTGAGAGAAGCTGACGATCCGAGTGGACACCAGCAAGTGGCCAACTAAACTCCAGTTGAAGATATCCAACTAAGTGATGAAAACGTTCTTCTTGAGAAAAAATCAGTGCCAATGTGGTTTTAACGAGAGGTTTCCGAGGATGTTACACGAATCAAATAGAACAACATTCGGATATTTAGTGTTCGTCTGAAAATCAAGTTGGTATTAACGAGACTCAAATGAACTTCGTGTTTATGTTTTCAATTCGCCCCAATTATTCGAATTCACCAGTTTGTTAGGGTTCTCCGACTGTACGTAAGCCGAATCTTCACTGAGCATTTGATGGTCATTCGATTTGGATCGTGGTTGTGATGGAGCAACCATCAGTCATTGGTGGCAGCTGCAACCAGTGTACGACAAGTACGCGGTTCTTACAGCTGATAAGGATGACCATCAAAGTCATGGTCAAATCAAGGACCCAATGTGTGGTGTATACGGAGGTCTCTGGAGGTCTCATTCTGACAGTTTTCCAGCTGACATGAATTACAGAAGACATTTTTGATGACCGCTTGATATTTTGGTTAAGACACGTACACTATGTATACACCCAAATAGCACAGACAGAATCTGCGACGAGGAACTATATCATTAGGGTCCACACAAATAAGTTATGAGGCAAGGTGGTGATCGATCAGAGTCTCGGAAAGGTCATCAACGTCTACCGGCCGCGCATCTACAGTGTTAGAGACAGCTACTTTTAGTCAACTTGAACTCTGAAAGCTGCGAAGTATACGCGGAAACACGGTTTGAAGCTCGAGCACAAAGAGTGGGTTGACTGAAACCATGGTCTGCCGAAGAGAGGCCACTGGAGTCTCATTAAACGCAAAATGTACACGTGATTGTGAATTTTGGATGAAATAGCACAAGGAAAAAGTATTCAGGAACACTGTTCCTTTTCGCCATGAGTCACATAGGACTTTCAACAAATTCCCGTTGCAGTTTGAAATTAGATGAAATTTCATGCCTAGAAGAGTTGTTCTTGTATGGAAGAAGTTCATTAGGGTAAAAATGAATCATCTATATTTTAGCGTTGAAGCCATGTGGAATTGAGCGCTTGCGTGAGAAAAAGGGAGATTGTGGAACGAACGGCGTGTACAAATTAACTATTAAATTAGTGGGACAATAACTGTGCGGTGACCATGGGAAGGTAGAACTTTCCGAATACGGAGGTAACACCGAAAGTTCCCGCGTGACGACGCCAAATAACCTAACAAATTACACCAAACTGCTAAGCAGAAAAAATGTTGATCGTGATAGGAAAACGACACGCTAAAGTTGGCTATAGTAGACCGTCTGTGGTGTTGTGATTACAATAAAGTGTAATTCGCCAGAGCAAAGGAACTGAGGCCATACTGGTTGACAGGGTGTTCAGGTCCAGGAAATTCCTGCTCCAGATGGATAAGCTGGATCAAATTCCAAAACTAGTCGCGTTGAGTACCCACATACTACTAAAGCCAGAACAAACCCTGTGTCGTTAGTGTATATCAAGCTGTTGGAATTTTTGTCCACGGATCGGATATGAATGACTGAGCCGTCTTGTACGGACTGACGGCGAACTAGCTTACGCAGATTAGACACAACATTGAGGAACACCTGTCAAACGATCCTCAAAGGGGCAGAAATGAATTACTGGAAAGATGTGGGTGTATATTTACTGTAACGAGTTTCGAGGGCACTTTTTAACCAAATGCAAAACAAAATATTCCAAAAGTATTATCTTACTATTTCAACGCAGTACAGATGAAGGGCTGAAGTGGAATACAGCAGACGCCGACTTTATGAAAAAAATCAAATGCAGAGCGAATAAAAACAAACAATAACAACAGTTCAGCTATAACAGCCTTTCGGTGCCTAGCTGTCATGTGTCCTGAAGGAGGCTCCAGGGCTGAGGTACTACTAGGTGGCTCAAGCCTAGATAAGAGCAGTCGAGATTCTGCGGTTAGGTTCGAACCACGGGCCTTACGGTTGGGAAGTTGGTGTCTTAAACACTAAGTGGATGGTAGTCCATAGCCATCTGCATAAACTTATTAGATATTGCGTTATTTTTAAATGGATGGAATTCCTGGAAAGGCGCATTTTCGTCAGAGGTAAGCATACAATTTGATGGAGAAATAGTACCTACTAGGAAGATAGTGAAGATGGTGCAGCTAAGATCAAGGGTACCGGAAGTGTTCCAATGTCTTGCGGATGAGCGATGCCGAGTGAAATGATCAGGTATGGAAAACACTCCAAATGCAGAGAGTCAATGATGCATTAAGGCGATATCACCATATGAACAAAGAACTATCTCCTAACATTAAGCCCTCCGATGGCAATGGTAGCAATGATTTGTCGTACACATTAGACACTCGACTTGGAGACCCGTTCCATAAGGAACATGTTCCCATCAAGTCCATCCTATGTCAGCCATTTCGGCTATTCCATGACACTATCTGATTTTCGTCCTTGTATGTCTCGGTACATTTTCGATACTGGTGATGTATTCCTTCAGGAATGGCATCTGCACGGTCGGATAAAGGGTAAAAACACCGAGTCACGACGGCTTGAACTCACAGTTCGTTCAAAACAAACTCGGCTATTGTTTACCAGTTGTGTAACGGGTCTCTTCTTGTTCCTTCGCATATAGTTGTTCTTCTGCTGACATATCTTTCTATCTTGTTTAGCCCAAACCTGATACGAGAAGCAGCAACGACGTGGCTTTCTGTACTTCTACTAGCGGAAAGTGTTTACTTACTTGGACATATTGCGAGCTTGCTCCTCCGTTTTACAGGCCCGTAGGATGTTCACATCAGCACCAGCTATGAAACAGTCTGGTTTTCCAGAGATGATGACACCACATGAAACGGACTCATCTTCCTGGAACTTTTTGTAAGCGTCCAAGAATTCTTTTTGAAGCTGTTCTGTGAAACAGTTAACCTGAAAGTTTTGAACAGGGAACGACCCAACATACTTTCGAGCTCTGGTCATTGAATCTGATTATTGCCACATTCTGTCTTTTTTCCAAGGCAACGCATTGACCTACGGGTATAAAAAAACTTTGGTAAAATAAAACCATCAATGCACAGGGGAAATTAAATTTTTAAAAAATGATTGCGTCGGGGCGCTAAGAGACGTTAAAGCGACCAAACTCACGTGCAAACCAAGTTTTCCACCTTACCCTCGCTGAATTCCGCTCAGCGCTTCCACAACAGCACTAATCTTGACACGGCTTTGGCGTAATAGATTTTCTGATAATGCTGGAAACTTCACATGGTCAAACAATCGGATTTGCACAACTGTTAGATCGGTCGTTCAGGTCTGTACATCAATGACAAGCACAGGAATTTGTGACCTGGACTTCAGAACTTACCAAAAGGTTATTCAGATAAGGACTATTCTTACCAACCATTCAAAACCGCAGAGGTAGAAATACACGGCCATTATCCTGCACTCGACTGCATGAACTTGCTAATCAGAGCAGCAGTACAAAGAGCGTTATTTATGGCGGTACGCACGAAAGGCCTTGTACATGATCACATAAGACACACAAGGATGGATCCACAAGTTACTTCGTTTGGAACGAAAAATGCCCGGGCACTAAGCACGTCAACAGCGTACTTTTGGCGGCTGAGGAATGAATAAGGTTTGAAGAACTTCAAGAGAAAATTTTATCAGAGTGTAAAACCATCATCATAGGTTCTGTGAATTAGACCAACTGTCATAGAATTGGGTCATTGTTACTGGCGCGATGGAGATAAAATAAGCGGAATCGGAACCTCCTGCTTGTTTTGTGAGGACATCCTGCGAATTAACTCAGTAGAAAACCGTCATGAGTGTTGAAGTTTATGTCTCTCTGAACAAAGCACAGGATTCAGGCTTACATATACTCAAGACCTGGATGTACATAAAAGAGGGTTAGAAACAATCCAAGACTCGGTGCAGTACGCCAAGGTGAATATTTGCAGTAGTGACAACTTTGATTAACTGAGGATGGAGGACAGCAAGTAAAGGTCCATCTTAACTGCTTCATTTGTCAAACACTGAAGAAACCGGAAAGCATCGTAGAACCCGAAGGATTCATTATTGGTGGAGAATACGCGTGAAACATTCCTCGATCTCGCCTTCAAAAACCCGTAGCTGACGAGGCGAATAATCATACCGTACATTGAGGAAATAGCAGTCCATCTAGTTTGGCCAATAGATCAGCACTAAATGTGGCGATTTCTGAGAGATTGAAGCCGATATGTCCCGATAGAATACGCGTTTAGTAGATGCACTACCTTCGCCAACATTTTCTAGTTAAGATGTGAAATTCTCGAGCCCCATCTTTGCCGTTTTTGTGAACTCCGCATTAGGTTGAAATACTGTGAACTGAGGTAAACTAACCGGACCTCCATTAACCTTTAAGTTGATCTCAGCTGTTCATTCTCTATTCCTGGAAACGCTTATACACAGAGTCAACCAACCGGACACTCAATACTCCTGGAGTTAGCCTTGATATTTGTTTTATGTGGAACTTACAGAAAGTAGAAATCAAGTGGAGAATAACTCCTAGGATGAAAATTAGCATTAACAACCTTTGAGGTACAGATAACGCTGAAGTTATTATAGATGATTACTCAAACGGATGACTGACAAACTCATTTCTTCACTGTTGTAGTAGTCTGACAACCTGGTTCAGCATTTGAAATGTGTAGCAATGTAGAAGTAATGGAGAGCGCGAAAAGGCCCACTGGTCAAGGCACGAACTTACCGATAGAAAGGTCTGTGGTTCGAAACCGACCTCGGTATCTCGGTTGTTCCTGTCTAGGCTCGGTCAACCTCGCAGTAGTGCAACCGTCATGCTTCTAAGCAACAAAAGGGTCTTACAGCTTAGTGGTTGCGTTGCGTTAGTAATGTAGAAATTTAGTAATACACAAATGTGTAGGCTTTCAAAATGGTCATATAAGTTTCAACAGCCGTAAAAAATGAAGTGCAATCATAATCACCATCATAATCATCGTCAGGGACAGTAACATCAGTGTTGACAATGATGCCTCACTACCAGGCAACCATAAAGTTTAATTTTATCTAAAGCCTTAAAGTGAAGAGAAAACAATGGATGAGGGAAGGACCGAGCGCTAGTCTACTACAAGGATTCTGAGGTGCGCACACTTCCAAGTTCTCAGCCAGACATTCTGGGAAAGAACTGACGTGACTTATGTCACTTACATCGGTCAGGCGTCATTTTTTGCAGTGCCTCCAGCAAGGCCCAGAGGTGAAAGCGAGATGGTTGTGGGTAGAGCGTGAATTTAATGACCGGGAGGTCCGCGGTTCGACCCCGACATCTGTCTCTAGACTTCCCCTGTCTAGGCTTGGGTGACCCAGCAGTATCCCAGCCCTCGTGCTTCCTTGGAGTGGCACCGGAAGGCAACGAAAGGGTGCTACAGCTGGACGATTAAAGATGGCCAGCTGAACTAGTCACCTCATAGCTCAAGGTCACGGTTCTATGGATAGATTTCCTCTCCACCTTTTCCACAAATTTCTTCGCTGACATATGCCTCCCTTTGATTGACTGATCGAATCAGTTGGAGCACTACGCGGCTGTTACCTTCGCAATTCACCAGCGTTCTCAGTCACTCCTCAGGCTCTTGATTATCCGTATGCCGTTGTAATCGTCACTTGTTGGAATGGCTTTTCTGGCAGCGACAACAACTGCTGATCCCGGTTATATCTAGTATTCATTTAATCGAGGCGATGGTTGAAATACAGTCCTGAAATCTGAAACCATCGCTTCATTCACTCTCACTCATCTTCCAACTATTCGATGTTATCGGCGTGACTGTGCGCTTCCAGTAGCTTTCCGACCGGATCAACTCATTCTTGTTGATGACTCAGTGGTTACTGACCGGAAGGTTCGTGGTTCGAATCCGAACTCTGCCTCTCGACTTCCCCTATCTAAGCTTGAACAACTTGGCAGCATCCCGGCCCTCGTGCTTCCTTCTGGGGGCATGGTAGTTAGGCACCGAGAGGGTGCTACAGCTGAACGATTTTTTGTCACTGAAACTTGGCGAAGTGGATGAACGAAACTGCTCTACTTCTGTATGCGTAATTCTGAAGCGGAAAAGCGAACTGACAGCCGAGCTTGCACAATGACATGATCGGATTCAATTTGCAAACTCCCGGAAAGAAAGACAATACTTAATCGAGATCTCCCTCGATGATCGACAGCCACATTACCCAACTGTGTTCAATGGTCTACAAGCAAACCTCGGTGTGAGCGTGTGCCATGGACAGACGATGTTCAGCACAAAACTGAAGAGGTCGATCTTCGTCGGCCGTACAGTGAGCATCAACCCCAGCTGTGCTTATGAGCCTGGTCATCCAAATTTAGCGTTCCCATCATGCACCAAGATGACTATATCCGTTCCTCTCTCTGACCACCATAATTGTGACAGACTTTGATAAAAATCCATCTTTCCCGGCTTCAGAACTGCAGTGTGTCGGGGTGTACGTTGACAGGACATATACCGCTTACCGCATCGTCTTGCATTATGCTCAAATGAATCAGAACTGCGAACGCGAACGATACTTTCCGGTTGCCCAGGTTGGAGAAGGTTCGCTTGGGTCATTGACCCAAGAGTTCTAACCACAAGCTGGTTCATAGCAGAGTTTTCTCAAGGCACCCTACTCAGGACCAATGGCTCAACAGTGTGATCCGTTTGGTTGCGGGAGACTGGCTTTGTGTGAGGATGCATGAAGTACGGCACATATGCTCCAATACTATAGCCCCTGCGCACAGTTAATGTTTGGGGTCAGATCAGGCTCCTGGTAGGTTGTAACTGTATTCTGACCGTATTGGAACATGTTGATCCCGGTCGAAATTTGGCCGATTGGACTGTGCGGCTTTCAGTGTTCAGTGTTCTAACCCGTTCTTCCTCGGGGGAAGGCGGCACTACCACATGGCCATGCTGGTCCCCTGGAGAAGACTGTCTTAGTGCCTTCACAAACACATCGCAGATGACGATACTTTACCACAAGACGGCCGCGTATCACGGTTGATCGCGGTATGGAGGCTCACTCCTCTTCGTCTGATTACTCCACCTGGACTTACAGGCAAAGCTAAACCTTGTGACACGGAGTTCCAGCCAGTGTAACGCGACGGACCGCTGCCACGAAGAGACTGGACCTTACCGTGGTGTGGCGGTTTGTGTACCTCGGCGACCCATTGAGCTATACTGGGGGGTGTCCGCGTGACACTCACAGTCTCTCATACCAGGTTGGTTCAAAGGTAGAGGTCTGACGAACAGTCTCCTGGCCCTGTAGGTTGGGGGTTGGAACATGTGTGGCGACAAGTTCCGTAAAACTGGTAATAAACTTGCATTTCCAGCCCAACACCGCTGCCTTGCGGTTAGGCTTTTGAGCCAAAGGCTTTGGTTGAGGACCTTGATCGTTCTCCTGTCTAGGTGTGGGCGCACTGGCAGTATCCCAGCCCTCGTACAACCATGACATTCACAAATAACAGTACACTCATACCACATCGGCCGTCGCGTGGTGCCATCAGCCTGGTCGACTTACTTACTGCATACAGCAGGGCGGGTAAGCGAAAACATGCTACTGCCACCCCTCCCTTCTTACACTTTCACGTTTTCCGTCTTCCACCCTTCCCCACCCAAATGTTAATACTTTCTCCGCAGGTTCCAGTTCTAGGACTGGATGTTTTGCCCGCCCTGCATCACACTTAGCAGCAGCTTCTGTACGTCCGAGTTCAGTTACAACCCTAAACACTTCGACGTTTGCTTTCAAACCCCGAAAGCCTGTCTACTTAGCCACCTTTAATGTTCGTTCACTCAAGCAAGCAGATCAACAGGTGTCTCTTGCTCGTACGCTGGATGCCCTCTGCACTGATGTATGTTGTCTGTCAGAAACAAGGACACAGGACGCAAGTACTGTGATCAAACTGACTACCCCCTCGCTCTCTTCCAGGTTCCGGGTGCGCACCTCTGGTGACGCAGAGGCCACTGCAGCTGAATATGCTGGGGTGGGTATCATATTCAGCGAACGAGCGGAAGCGTCTCTGCTTGATTGGATACCCGTTGATAGTCGTCTCTGTGCGTTTGGCAACAGCTGTGAGAGAATCTAGAGGAACTGAGGTCCATCGCACGTTGTTTATTGTGTCTGCATACGTCCCAACTGACTGTAGCTCTGAATCTGCCAAGGACAGTTTCTATGACGCCCTAGGTGCCCTTCTACAACGGGTTAAAACCTCAAATATCGTTGTGGTTGCTGGTGACAAGAACGCCCAGGTAGGTAGACTGAGCGCTGCTGAGGCCCGATTGGGTGGTTTGGACACGAGACGTACGGACAACGGAGACCGCTTACTTCAGATGTGTACCGATCACAGACTGCTCCTTCGCATTATCAGTGTCCGAAGTGGCAAAACGCATGCGACAACTTCGCGCCCAACAACTAATTAGCCCAAAATACGAACGGAGTGCATCGCCGCCATTTACCGGAGGCCAGCGTTGAACACCTCCTGCTGCTCTTTCCGAAATACCAGCGTAAACTCCGATCATGCACGATTCGGTGTTGTTTTTCCTCGTTGTTGTTTCCACGTCAATGAACAATGCACTTATCTTCGCACACCTCGCTTAGCCATTGAGCAGCCAGCGGACCCAGAAGTTAAGCGAAACTATCAGAACCATCTCCTCGAATGCCTGCCGGACGGTACGGTGTCGGATATAAACGGCCACTGAGAAAAGATATCCAAAGCGCTTCTCAAAGTCGGAACGTCTGTTTGCGGTACAACCCAGCCAACCTCATCCAAACATTGGATCTCTGATAGGACTGTGTCTTTGGTGGAGACCCGGTGACAGATTCCCCCTGGCCGCAACCACAACTCCACCCGATGCCAGGTGAAACTGAGTGTCCGTGCAGACCGAGAAGCTTGATGGACCCGAAAGGCCGAAGAAATGGAAGATGCAAAGAATGCTGGAAACGTCCGCAAGCTGTTCCACTCTATTCGTTCGACTGGTCCTCGGAAACCTCTTGTCAGCGAAATAATCAGAGACCAAAATGGATCCCTGATATGCAGCAAAGCGGAACGTTTGGACCGCTGGGCACAGCGTTTCGAGCGGCAATTCAGCTGGCCACCTGCTACCTCCAATCCAGAATCCTGGCCTTCAACAGAAAGCTGGATCGTAAATATGGAGTCGCCTTCGGTCTCAGAAGTGTCCGAGTGTATTTCCCTACTCAAGCGTCATCGTGCTACTGGTCCTGATGACCTTCCACCTACTCTTTTCAAGGATAGCGGGCTCCTCAGCCAGTGCCTGTCTAGACTATTTGGGTCTATCTGGGAGAAAGAGACCGTCCCAGACAACTGGGGTGAATCGATAGTAGTGCCCATTTTCAAAAGGGTACTCGCAGTGAATGTAGCAACCACAGAGGTGTTAGTTTGACTCCTGTTGTGACAAGGCTTCTGGCGTCACTGATTCTTCGTCGTCTTACGATGGCACGCGAAACCTTGACTCGTGAGAATCAAGCGGGTTTCGACCGGGTAGAGGCTGCATTGACCACATCTTCACACTCCGTCAGGTGTTAGAGCAACGCCACATGTACAGACGACCCACAATCTTGGTGTTCCTTGACTTCAAGGGTGCGTTTGATTCTGTCGATCGGTCAGTGCTGTTAACTACACTTGCTCAACAGGGTATGCCCCAGAAGTTTGTAAACATAATCCGATCCCTATATTCACATACTTCTGGGGTGAGAGTGTATGACGAGCTCTCCAAAAGCTTCCCTACAAAAGTGGTGTCAGACAAGGATGTCCACTCTCTCCATTCTTGTTCAACTTCGTCATTGATGAAATAATGAGGCGAACGCTGGAAGGTCTTCAAAACCCCGGTGTTCAAATTGTTGCTGGTGAGAGCCTTGTCCATCTGGAGTACGCAGATGACATCGCCCTCATCTTTGAAGACCAAAGTGAAGCACAAACACAAGAATTCAAGGAGAATCACTGGAGATTGTGGAAAACTTTACATGGCTTAGCAGTTGTATTAGCTCTGATGGAAGTGCGTCTGATGAAGTCAGTGCAAGAATCTCAAAGGCTCGAATCACGTTTGCTAATTTGCGTCACTTGTGGCGTCAAAAAGGCATCTCACTAGATCTTAAGGGTCGCGTGTACCAGGCTACAGTAAGGGCTGTATTGTTGTATGGGTGCGAGACATGGCCTCTGCGGACAGATGATGTGAGGCGTCTCCAGGTTTTCGACCACCGATGCCTCAGAAGCGTGGCTGGTTTTGGATGGCGTCAGCGTGTTAGTAACGAGGTGATTAGAAAACGGGTATGGCTGTGCTGCAGGTAATTGGGGGAAATCATCCAGCACCACCGACTACGATGGCTCGGTCATGTGCTACGCATGCCGAAACACCGTCTACCAAGACGAGTGTTGTTCTTCGTGCCTCCTTCAGAATGGCACAAACCGCGAGGTGGACAGCGCATGACTCGGCAGAAAAGCATGAGAGGGATCACGAAGAGTTTGGGTGTTGTTGGTGTCGTATGCCCTCCAGGATGGGGTCCCAGACCTCACCCTGTGCTTAGCTGGAGACATTGCAAGAAATGGCGGCTAATCGATGTCAGTGGCGTTCATGCTGTCAGTTTCTTTCCAGATTGTCTGATTGAGCGGTTGGAGGTGTAGGCACCTCGGAATGCTTGACATAAACCAGCAGTAGGTCCCCTCCCTCATCCGCTCTTTTTCTCTTCTTTTCACTCTAGGATATATATATATATATGTATATAGACGAACCTTATGGTTGTACAGCAATGAAGCATCAGCGTCAACACTGATGTTGCTGTCTTTGATGATGATGACGGACCGCTGCAGCACCCTAATCTGACCACCAAACCATTGCGGGAACTTGGGGTAGGTGAGACCAGGGGGCGGTTTTCTATTACCTGTGGACAAGAAATATATTGGAGTGAAGCACTTCCATGCGTCGGAGATATAAAACGACATTTTGCTCTCCAGGTGGATGGATATTCCAGGGCCGCTTAGTTGACTAATCTCAAGTACTTCCGCATACCAGTGCAGCCACTGCTGTAATTTACGTGGCGCGGGGAGTTAGTAGCACTGCTGTAATTTACGTGGCGCGGGGAGTTAATAGCAAAAAAACAACAGGACAGGATGGCATGGTCAATTCGGTTGAACAGAGAAAGGACGGGAATGTCATCAACCGCACTGCGATCATTAGTGGAAATTGTGGCCTAGGATTAGCGGGGTTGGCCAGCCATCATTATTCACCTACTGGGTTGGCAGGCTTGCCATCTACCTGTGAAGGGTGGTGCAGTGTATACCCCGGTAGCCACGGTACAGTTTTGGCAATTTAGCATATCACCACAAAAAGAGACCGGTGCAATTTTCATGAGGCCAACCACGGCAGTCCTCGCACTCTAAGTCGTTGGCCGTTCCGCTCAAACGTCACACTGGTTTAAAAGTTAACTAGCCACGACGAAGATCCTTGAAGTGGCTCCATTGCGACCGTCGGCAATCAATAAGTTGAGAATTATTAAAAATTCGGTGACTGTTTTACACACTTACTGAGATACCTGTACCTTTGAAGAGCATGTTTCAAGTGCGCTACAAAGATGAGGTTATCCACTGCAAGAGATGCGTACCCGAACGTCCAACCTGGAAACTCGAACGCAAAATCAACATCGCGTATCAGTCCAAAACGCCCACCGGTTTCAAGGTCACAATCGGTCACGGATTAGCCGGCTGATACCCAGAATGGAGACGTTTGCCCTGGAAGGGATTGTTCTCGTCGTTCAGCAGTTCCATTTCATTTTAAGGATGCTGGCGAGGGAGGATGTTCTCGTCGGTTGACAGTAAGCTTGCCAGTGCAAAGGATCACACAAAAATATATAGGGGGTTTCAGCTGGATCCTAGGTGCTGTGTGGACACTGTCGTGGAAGATCATTCCACGGACCAACCACCCGAAATGAGAAAAATTGTCGTCCCATAGCAATATTTGCCCCAAACATGGGAGTTTACCCATCTAGTCCTCACCGTGAATTGGTAGGGTCAAGGATAAGAGTCTTGTTATATAAGCATTGCTTAAGCAGTGCGCTAGTATGAGGTCACCTGGAAGGCGACGGTAACTCGGCGGGAGAAGGATCTCAAGGATATCCAGGAGTGTTGTATGGTCAACTGGGGTGGGTCAGTTAAGTTCCTCCATTGTCTTGAGCAGACGAATTGTTCGGTACACTCGAAAACCGTTCTGACTGAGCTACAAGGTCTGCTGTGGATGGCCATGTCCCCGCCGTGTGTTAGCTGGGTAAAAAAACGTTGGCTAAACCTTGTTCATATAGGGCACAATTAATTGTTACTCTTCTCTGAGGCGGCGGTACTCCATGGTAAAGGGGTCGAGGACCGTAAGACTCGTTTCATAATCAACGGATGTAGGTCGGCAACCATTTTTGTGGCAGCCCGCTGGACATTCCAAAGGAGGGTTGTCTTTCTCGCGTCCTGGTTAGACAACTTGTCTGGCTTATCAAGGATCAGCCTAACGTAGGCCACCCTGGAACTCCATGCCAGTAATTCGCGGGAAGGTGCGCATAATCATCTGTAGAACGGCGAACTCCTTCTGAGCTGATTTGTATGGTGCAGTGAAGGGGACATGGTTGAAGATTGCTGCACATTTAAATCCTTTTATTATCTATCTATATATATCTATACTGGTTGCCATGCGCGACCACGGCGTTTTCTGAGTCTCCTCCGCATGACATATGGACGTCCTTTTCTTCACTCAGAGTTAGGTGCAAGTGCAACGACCACTCCTTTGCAGCATCTACACCCATTTGGAGGCCACCGGTATTTGAGACCCACAGTGAAATGTTAAGGAAATGGGAATGTGCACGGAACCGTCCGAAAATGAACGAATATGTTATAATCGGAGTGTTCGTGACGGATCAAAAAAGATGCACGAAGATAATCACACACCTAATCATTTCACGGTAATTAGCTGTGAAATACCTGGTTCGTGAACAGGCGTTTCAGGATGACATATAGACGCATGTTCTGACGCTCAAAGAAAGCTGTCAGCTGAGGGAGGCTGCTTCAAGGCAGCGTCCAATCAAAACGCACCGATGCTGAAACTATGACTTTTGGATTGTCCGCAGAAGCTAGACGTGGACTTTAGAATGGAAACTCGTCGGAGTAGACTAGATATCAGAACAGCCTAAGCCTTGTGACGTGAGGTACTCGAATGGTTATCGGTGCACAAGAAAATTGGGTTAATAAAACGTTTACAACTTCCGATTTTCACACCTTCGCTCTTGATTGTAATAGGCTTAGAAGTGCTGATCACTGGGACATGCGGAACTCCACAGAGTGCTTTTGAAAAGCCCAAAAACATAATATTCAGGATGAATCATATGGGTGTTTATTGTTTGTCTTTGAGTCATGCTGAGTTTTCCAAGTTCTTCACACATAGAGTTTCGAAGTAATCCGTGTTACGCCAAGGGTATGAGTCTTTTACTCATGAAGTTAGTTAAAGTGGCACCCTTCAGAATGCGTTATTCACCGTACACAGCACGCCTATGCGGTTATTAGGAATTTGCTCCCTGGTGGCTGGTGGACACCGGTTTCATAAGTCGTAATAACAATCGCTCCTTCGCAGGCAAAAGGGCGCTCACTTCTTTAGGCGACTAACAAAATATCATATATGTATCTACTCGAGCTAGGCGGTGTTTCCGTCGAGACCATTGGAAGAACTTCTTCTGGCTCCAGCTTGTTGAGGAGGCGCAAATGTTCATAAAGATTCTTGATCTGGGAAGATTAAGTTAGTCAGCGGCTGTTTTTGGCTATCTTTTGCCAAGACTAAATGTGATAAACTCGATAGGGAAGAAGGCACACCTGCATTGTTTCTTACACATTTCGGATACTGTTAGGTCCTTTGTGGGCTCTCTGTTTAATTCATCAAAAAAATGTCGTTAGGTTTTTTCTTCGACGATGCGTCGTTTGCGTAAATATGATATTTTTCAGGCGATACAAGATTTTTTAAGTTCAGTTGACCAAACTCTGGTATGCAGTGCTATGTTGTGAAGTGCCAGATAGTCTATTCGGCCCCGTATATTTATCTTTTTAAAGAAGTGTAGATCGTTTTTCGCCGCGTCTTGGACGCACAATGCTTTATCCGCAAAAACTTCTGCGATTGAAATAAAACTTTTTCACGGATTCACGGATTGATACACAGGAGCGAGGCTTTTGCCCAAGTTTCCCGGGTCGGTTTTGTTCTTGTCGTTCAGCAGCTGTCGTTCACCTGAAAGGCACAAGTGAAAAAAGGGTGTAGCACTGCTCTTTAAGTTCTCAGCGC
>CM030370.1:10194808-10433884 GCA_003604175.2 Clonorchis sinensis
ATTTCGTGTTTTATCTCTCGTAAACCGGTAGCAAAATGCGAATTGGTGATGGTCCGTGACCTTGAAATTTTGCTCACTTAAACAAAATGCTATGAGCAACATATCACTTACAAGTGTAAGTGAATCATACTAAATCCCCGTAAAAGTCGCAACTTCGAAAACCCTACAGTTCCGGCAAAAATAATTTGGGTGTGCTTCTGGTGAGCGGCTGGCTGCAGACGTGGTTTCGCACGCGTTTGTTCACAAATTATGGGCTATACCCCTTTCGTCCTTCATGGCTTTTTAGAAGGCGTTAAACGGATACATGAGGGATAACTGTGTGGTATTTGTGCGTTCATATAGCAATCGAAGCACCAACACTGCTTTGCGTTACGAATGGGTATATTACAAATGCAGCATGCAACCTGCAAGACAAGCGGAAAGTCGAGGAATCCGAAGGAGTTGGTAAGCTGAGCTTGTTTTCTACTAAAAAGCAGTGTGCGAAGCAGTGGCTGTCCGGTGCAGCTTTTTATAAGGAAGCAGGAGAAGCATCGTGCAGTCACTTCTTATTTTGCTTGAATACAACCATAAGGTTTCTAAGTTTTGTACGATTGGCTTCCGGTTAACCAAAGAGGAGTTGGGCGCCTGCAGGGCCAGTTGATGTGTGGGACACCGTGGTGTGAATGGCGACAGTTTGTGGCCGATGAATTTGGAAAGGTCCTTACCACACCGGATATATACACCTGCCGCCGGAAGTGTCGACCGGCTGTGTTGAGTAGGTGCCGCATGGTTGTGTCTCGTTGTGGCAAATGATATGTCTTCGGTCATGGCAAAGCTTTGGAAGATCAGACGCGTTCTTTTGCGACAGCCAAGAGGTCACTGCAGCAACCTATACTTCTCCAGGTGGCAGCAGGTAACTGTTTCGACGCTTTCCAAATGTGGTAAATGTAGACGGAATGCATGCGACAAGAAGTTCTGGGTAATTTTTTAGGCAACTAATAGTCGGCCTGTAGACACAAGCTGTATACCTTCCTGTGTACATTCCTGTGTACCGAGCATCTGATTATGTATACCCTCGTGGAGGGCAAACAGTTTGCCCCTGTGCGTGAACTGTTTGACTTGTTCAGGAAAATCATGTAGGAGCACTATCCGTGAAGGCATTCGTCATGGACAAGTTGGCGGCGCAAATGCGGGCTGCAAGAGTCGTGTTCGGCTGCGATGTAATGCTGTGCTACCTTCATACCAGAAAAGCTATCAGGAAGCCTGTGTGTATCATATAACATTCATATATATTTTTGGTCACAGCCACACTCTCCAAACAGCCGGCATATATTCCACCACATTTTCCACTTGGACAATGATGTACAGTGTTTTTTATTATAGTACGAGCACACAGATTCCGGCACCACCTGCAAATATTACGCCGTGCGGAACTGCATTTCTCCTCTTAGCTTACGGCCCGCTGGTTGTATATCACCGGAGAATGGGCTGTACACGCACAATCAGGGATTGTTCGTTTTCGTAATGTGACCAACAACTGTCTGGATAATGCCAATAGTCGCTTTAAAGACCAAGGGCACCATTCCGACACACTGGACCACGCCAAAAAAGGTGTCCCGACATGCCGAGTAGCCTATGCAGGAATATGAAATGCATATGTTACTTCACTGTGACCGACTGGAAATCCTGGAGAGTGACGGCTACTTTCTGAACGTGGTCTGCCAAATGACTACGTATAATGTCGCTTCACTGATAATCGATTTTTCAGTTCCACACCGACCACTTTGAGAATCAACAACCTGATGTAAAGGATGACATCCTTTTTAGCGGGGCACAAATAGTTTGTGGTACAAATATCCAGGTGCTCCCAGACGGTTAACATTTTGCTGGGTGATGCACATGCCACTTCTTCCAGGCGATGTGGCTCTCCTGCATCCACCTACTATCTATATTCAGAGCCCATCCGGGTCCAAGCAGTAGGAAACATTCTTCATAGATGTTCTCTTAAGTTGCGTCCCAATCCACCAACGGTGGCTGTCGGATTACAACCTACCGGAAAGGGGTATACCTCTCACACTTTTTCCCAAACCATCGCCGACAGCTTCAGCCGACCTGCGTAAACAGTCGAACCGAATGATTGATAATTTTTACGGGCTGGAACCCAGAAGGGCCACAGCCATCCCTAGGCACTTGATTGTCCAGGGGGCGAATCCTGCTGCGTTAACGCTGAAAGTCTGAACTGACGGCCTGCCGTCGGTGGTCGAGGATACTGCATCTCAACCAAAATGGCGGTCTATGGACACAGGCTTGGATTTTCGTATGCTCTGTGGCCGGCCGACTTCTACCAGTGACCGCCGGTATGCAACGGATTGCGTATAACATCACGTCAACTGTGGTGCTGGTTAACCCTGCCCGCTGTGCCGTGAGGCTTTTCAGGCTTATCCTAAAGTTAAGTCCACGGAAGAATAATTTACTTTTGGTTCTTAGCCCGTGGCCCATTTAGAAAACATGAAAAAGTGCTTACTCTCCGGGTCGCAAAGAGGGCGTCTTATGATGTCCACCTGGACCAAATCACAGAATCCCTGGACAGTGTATCCTGGAAGTCTGTGTGTGTCCGTAGTTTCGGGTCCAAGGAGCAACTACTCCACAGCCGTGAGTAAACGTCGAACTACTACGGCTAACGCTGTAGAGCGCCAACAAGAGGAAAGATATGAAGATTGTTTCGCTTGAACCACCAGCTCCAACTAGTTCGTCTGCTAATGAGACCTCATGCATTCCATGTAAGCCTCGTATTTCTTGAGGACTATATTCAGTAGGCAGCGAAATAGCCGCTGAAGATGGCGTTGTGTAAACAAGCAGCTACGGCATTGTGACCGCTGAAGTGCTTTTATTTTTGGGTAAGTATTGCTCCCAGTTTGTCAGCTGCCTGCCCCATTGTGACATTTCGATAACCTAACCTGTGTCTTCCATTTCAGAACGTCAGTAGCTCAATAAACACTCCTCACGAGGAAGGCCGTGCGTTTCTCGGCAGGACATGTGTACTCATAGGAACGACCGATAAAATTCAGCTTTCCATTTCGTCTACCTTGTAGCTTTTCCTCATTAGGGATGGATGGGCGCGCTCCAGCCAGCTGATTAGGCATTGCGGATTCCTAGTCACATGTCAGTCGTGTGCCTCAGCTAGGTTCGTTCAGCTGTCCGCTAGGCTAGACATTAAGGTCTTCCTGGCAAACTTCTCAGGCAATAATGGAACACTCTGATGTCTAATAACAAACTTGCACACATTTTCCGGCAATATCGAACACGGCTTCCGTGAGTTAAACTCATAAGGGCAAAAAATTATTCACAAGAGCGGCACCGCATGTTTTGTATCCACAAGGACCATACAGATTCCATAGTGTTCCCCGGATTATTTCAGCTGTAAAACTATCTGAAAAGTCCGTCCATTGTACATGAGTCAACTTTTTCCTCAATTAGCGATTTCTTATTACATAGCACCGTATTCACGGTTGGCAGGGTTCACCGACCTTGCAGATTCGCTCTCTTAAGCAAATCACCAACGCGGACACTTTGCAGAGTAGTTCATTATGCGTAGACACTGTGCACTGTGAAGTGGCAACCGTCGAAGTGTCGAAGCTTTCGAGAACCCAGTTCCATTGAGCGAATACCGAGTGACCATTTTCCAAAACGCACCAGTTTTTTCGGATTAGCTTTTGGTTTGTTCAGATGCACCCCGGTTTCTTCGGGAGGAGTGCTGAGGAGCCTCCGTGAATTTCTTGAAAGCTTTGGCTAGGTCTCCTTCGGTGAGCCCGATCCTAGTTTAGGCTGGCAAAAGAAAATACGCATTTCGAAAAAATCTGAGGAATGGAAGTTGGTAAAGGGCTCCTGACACAACGACCGAGGAAATCGAAAGTTATCATACTGTGTTAAATATGTCTCAGGGGAGCCAAAAATACGACTTGATCGATGAAGTGTCGTTAGTATGTGATAACCAGGTCAGTATGATGCGTGTGTGCGCCGACACTTTACGTCCAAGCATTGTGTTTTGCTCGTCTTGGGTCGGTGTCAAAGCAAAGTACTTACATGCCAGATATGTTAAAATTACATCCAGAAAAGCTCAAAAAGATCCGAAAACATCAAAGAGCAAAAGGTGTGCAAAGTGACAGCTGAAAGAGAGTGTTTCAAGCCCTTCTACCGGGAACCAGCCGGGATTCGGTAAAGACGAGGCCAAAAGGAGAGTCCGCCCCTCACAGTGGAGGTAGAACCCACATCACATCAAAAAGCTGTGCGGCAGTGCGGACAGAAGGGGCGTTTGGAGAGGTTAGCGTCAGGTCCAAATAAAAGCTAATGCGTCCTGCCTTCCGACCCTTACGATAATCTCAAAAATGGATGACCATCGACCTTGTGCAAGCCGGGTTCATGAATGTGCTGTGGTGGAGAGCCATCCAATGCAGGCCGACTGAAGAATATGTGAAGAGATTCTGAAAGGACTGAGGATCTATCAACATTCTAATTCACTGAAAAACAGGGAGCAGGAAGGTGTCGGGCAATGGGCGTTAGTAGACTTCGGAATGCTATGCCAAATTTGACAATAGGTCTTTGAACAGAAGTTCATCTCGCTAGCACGTTTTTATACTGCGCCTCGTGATGGTGCAGTTTATTTTTTCCCAAACTAATGGCTTAGTTGCGCAGATTATTTGCTTTGGGTGAACGCAGTTCCCCTTGGACGAAAATGCCGGGGAATGCTGACCGCAGAGCTTGAAATACCACATTTTGGTTCTCATATTCCATGTGTTTGAGGATTTCAATTTGAACCGCTTTCTTTTGTTTCCTGGGGATTTTAACGAGGTCTTGTCACAGTTGCTTCTGTGAGGGACTTAGATTGAGCGTTTGGTGGCTGCATCAAATCACTAGGCAGCGTTGCTTTTGGTGGCAGGCTAAAGATTCTTGCCCTCGTGGAAAACCAGCCCCAATTTAGCAAGGTTCGTGTGGCAGATGCGAAAGCGGCTGCATTTGTTTTGCGTTTGCACCGCCTCCTAGTTCATCATTGCTCAACCCGATCACCACAAGCTAAGCCGACTGTACAGGCGCACTTTTCCAGATTCACAGACCCATCCTCGCATTCACAAATGTCGACTTCATCCCCAATCGGAATTATCACTTTTGATGGGCTGCGGCTCAAAGCTGTTAGTTCAACATTTCAACCATACTATCAGACGTGAATTATTTTGCACTTCTACCCCCTGACGAACAAACACCCAGGCCGGTCCTCTTCGCTTTATCCGACCAGCGGTTGTGAAGATTCCTCAACATTGTCTGTCGTTGAGGTTGACGTGGGTGGCCGGTGAGTTGGTCGATATGCCCGTATGTTCTTGCACAGCTAACCAAACCCGTTTCAAAACTTGTTGTTGACGGGGATTCTTTTGCGGCGCATCCAATTCTGTGACTCGGTGATTGATACGCGGGCCGGCTCAGCTCCGGTTGCTGGAACTCACATCAAACCCATGTATCTTCCGGCCTTTTGCCCGCGGTCCCCGAGGGAGCAATAAGAGCGTACATGAATTGGAAACCAATGACATAGAGACGTGGACCAGAGTTTCTGAGTCTGATTAGGGTTCCGGTTATTAGCTGCCCGTCGCCACTAGTGGTGATGATCATGACGATAACAGTGTTATTCGACTGGTCGCGGAATATGAAATAATGCGGTGGAACGTGGAATGTGACAATAAAACCATGATCTGGACTGGGTGAAAAATGAGTTCCGTTGTTTTTCAAACGGCTACTTCACCACGTTTTTTACCTTCAAAAGACTGATCTCCTTCAGCACGGGCTAGAGGTCTTTCGGAGTGCGCGCAGCAGCCAGCCATGCCGAAATTCTTTTCTTCCATCCCGCTTCCTTTCGGGAACAAGCTTTCTGATTCATCCATCTTCACCGAAAACGTTGACACCATCAGAAAAAAATTTTGATCGGATGTTTCCCCGAACTAGCATCCGCAGAGCAATAACCCAAAGTTTGCTTGCACCCGTTTATCAACTTTCTCCAATGTCTGCAACCGTCCATCACGCAAGGTTTTCATTCCTCATACATGCCGCCAGATCTGCAGTGTAACAAGTCACCAAGCAATCACAAGTGCGGCCTGTGCACGAATAAATGTTTTCAGCTACCAGATATTTAATCCGGTCGGGGAAAGCCAGGCCAATGAAACCACTCGGGCATTTCGAACGAGCAAACAGCAAACAGCCGTTGGAAGAGGCAAGTCGCGGAGGCTAATGAAAGGGCAGCTACCGTTTGGGACATGGGAGTAGAGTGGAGGTGTTCAGATACTATCTACTATGGTTAAACAGCGACGAAGCGTTGGTATGGTGGGCGTTGGTATGTCAGGTAGAGGCGTCCTACATTGTTATATATGTGTGTGCAAATATGCGGGCTGTGGAACCAAACGATTATCTCATTCATTGCGCATCTTTTGACCCACTGCGTGTGGTCGATGGATGCGGAATGTTTCTGAACAGTGAGGAAATGAGGCCTTAGTTTGGCCAGGATTAGTTGGACCCAGGAAGAGCAAGGCACCAGGCATTAAATAGAGCCGGCAGAGGTATTCGGGAATGGGGCTGGTTTAAAAAAAACAAGGATTAAGTGGACCGGATGAGGTCGGAGGTAAGGAACTATAGCGAGGTTAGCGGAGACGAGTATGAAAACAGTTACGATTGCGGACACTGGACACTGGGCAACAGATTTACACTTTAAAGGGTAGAAGCGAAACTTCTGCATAAGAGATAGTTAAGTAAGTAATTATTGGCCCAGAACACCCAAAAGGGAAGCTGACTTATGTGTAGGTTGACTTTAAGGGGTTCAAGATGGTAAGTGTACGTGGTAGAATAACGTAATGGGACAGTTGGGTGACCGCGCAACCTAGTAGGTCTTAGAGTCTCTTCCAAAAAGGTGTTTAGTGTAAGCTGTGGGAGGAAAATGTGCTCGGTTTCCCCAAGAGAAGGGCAGGAACAGAGTGTGTTTTGAAAGCCCACATGAAAGGATATGTTACGAATATGGCAGAGGAACTTATTCCGTAGTTTGAAATAGTCAAACGAAAAAGTTTTTATGGGATAATTCTATAGGTCGACAAACAGCAAACATCCAAAGTTGCACATATTATAGGAGGGGGCAGGAAGAAAACTTATGGTGGCAGTCACCTATGTAAGTCCGTCGGTAGATAAAATAATAATAATGATAACAATAATAATGTTTATTTCCAACTGGTGGGTGGCATACCGTCAGGCATGATCATAATGTTACAGTCAGAATGCAAGCATGACTGCGGGTTAGTTGGTATGGGGATTGCTCAAAAAAGGGACAATGTCAAAAAAACGTAGACATTATTCCATGCGGACGTTAAAATTTGAAGGTGACGGGCAAAAACAAAACAAAGGAGGGCAAAACAAAAGGCATCCTGCCTGATATATGACAAGAAAACTGCAAACTGCAGAAAATGAGGAACCAGAACAACGGATTTGGTGAAGCGGCAGAGTTGGCTTAATCCAGCAGATCATTTTGGACCAAAAGCTGAAACTACCGCTGAGGCCTCGTGGCCTTGGACTGTTGGGCTACGGTCACGAAAAGCGTAAGTGGTTGCTGATTAAATGGGGGATTAGCAATGTGGATAAATAGTAGCAGGAACCTCAGTGAAATTGTAGAGACTCACTGGTGTCGGATGTGGGAGTTCCCTATAAGGGTGGGTGGCTATAACACACGAGCCAGAACGTGAACTGTACAGTTAATCATTGATTTTGTGGAGAGCACAGTCTGAAAGCCCACCAAAATGGTTACATCCGGAAGCAAAGTGCAGCAGATTTCAATGAACGCTTCCTTGAACAGATGAAGCCAGGTGAAGATTTTGTTCGTGTTTGCAGTTAATTGAACGAGTGGGCGAGAGGGTGCGGTCATCAGCAGGAAGGGCATGGTTGTGGGCGTGCTATCAAACTGAGTATGGCAGTATGGGAATCGCCATAAGTAGGATGTGAATAGTTGCGAGTATGCTATCAAATTGGGTAGTGCAGTGCCATCAGTGCCATCAGTGCCATCATTGGCCTGACATACTTCGGTTTTCGGACAGCTTCGAAACGGACGTCACATTTAAGGTCATTCCGCTGGGATGTACAATTCTTTGAGTAGCGGGATTTTTTCAGGTTGGCGCAGGAAATCCGCGGAGGTAGAACGAAGCAGATGGTTTAAATTTCCCTAAACCACTATTGCTCTGCGAGCTTATACCGGTTTGCACTATATTTCTTGCAATTTGATATCATATAATAGCTAATGCAACCCTTGCTTGGTCCCTAGTCTACTAAGTACAAATCCATCTCTATCCTATCTCACACAATCACTTGTTGTCCCCATCCTAATAGCGGTAGACGTCGGGCCTTCCTCTCTCTCCCCATATATAAACATATATATATTCTCAGACATGCCCGATTGCTGTGGAAAATGTGCAGCGCTCTTTCACCAGGTCTTTGTCTCCGGTGTCATCCACATTGCCCTATCATCTTCGCTGTTTGTCACGTGGACTGGATCCTTTATGGCTGAGGCGCATTAGGTTAAACCTGGGCCTTCTGCATCGGCTCATATACCAAGTCATATACATAGGTGACTGCCCTCCTAAATTTGCTTCCTGTCCTCCCTACAATATCCGCAACTCTGGATTTCTGCTCGCATTGTCGATCTGCCGAACATTCTTCAGAGAGAAATTTTTCCTTTGCCTGTATTCCAAACTGTGGAACAAGCTCACCTCCCATATCCGTACTTTATCATCTCATGCAGGCTTTCGAAACACTCTCGATTCTTACCTTTCTATTGAGGGAGCCGAGCACCTTTTCGCGCCAGAGCTTTCACTAGATACTTTCTTTGAAATAAGCCCCAAGTACCTCTAATTTGGGCTGTCACCGTAACTGTCCTATGAATTGGTCCTAGCATGTTCATTCACCAGCTTGAACCCCCAAGCGTTAACCCGCCAGTTAGACAACTACCCTCCCGGATGTTCTTGTCTGGCAACATCAGGGAATACAAGCGAATGACAACACTCCTTTCATTCGTTTAGGAAAACATGTGTATATATACGTGGAGTGGCCTGAAAGTACTGTGTGAAGCTGACGGATAGCATCGAGGTACAAGCGGCTGCCACCTTCGTCTTATTTGGGTTGTCCCACCAAAAGTCCACTCCATTATCCAGACATACCACACACGTTCTTCCCTCTTGTTTTCTGAAGCAGTCATATGCGAATAAAACGTAAATTCCTCATTATTTCCTGACTACTAGCAGTAATGGCTAGCACCTAATGGCTGTTTTTGCCATGCACCGTTTGTTTCTTGGAGCTGAAAGCAGTGGCTCGGTGACTGGCGACCCATACTCTTACCTTCCTGTCGAGATGGCGTAGTAGACTCTAGTTAACTTACGGTTCTTATCCATTATCTCCGAAGCTGTCGCCTAACAGCTTATTCTTTGTCTACTGCCCCTGTTTACATCAACGCCCGTTCTGGACAACTGCGACTTTGATTGGGTTATTTTGCCGAGCTAAAAACTGCCGTCATGTAATCTCACCATGTAACCGCCTGTTCCAACGATGCCCCCTCCATCTTCGAGACGCAAAGGTCGCAATTTTCAAGCTATGCGTGCGACCAGTTGTGGAATTCTGTTTAGCTTTCTCTTCTCTTTATATCCAAAGTTGTAGGCTGGCACTCGAGACCGCCCAGAAGTACTGCTCGTACTGCATAAATTTAGGCCTAGTGCCACCATGGCTCAAAAGGTTTAAGATAAATATAACTATTCCACACTGTATTTTGCACCAAAATGCCTTTACAGCATGGGCTGGGCCAAACGTAAATTCACGCCCTCACTGTCGATTTCGTAACTCCAGCAACTTCTTAGTGTGCCTCATAGCTAGTGCAAACTTAAACTACTATTTCCAAATTTGCTACGAGCGTATCCGGAACAGCCTCTCCGAACAACTTCAAAATAGCACACACTATCATCCTTTCCTGAAGTCCGTTGATAATTTTCTATGTTGGGGCGAGATGGTTCAGTGGTTTGGACACGAATTTGGTGACCGACACGTCAGTGGATCAAATCCGGCCCCAGTATATCGACTTGTTTTTTCTAGGCTTGGGCAACCTGGCAGTATCTCAGCCCTCGTGCCTCCTTCGGGTGCGTGGCAGCTGGGTACCGAAAGAGTGTTACAGCTGAACGACTTTTTATTTATTATTGTTAAGGTACTACTCGACTACCCTGGATCTCCCCTAGGAATCGCGTCCAAAGCACCTTGGGATTTAACAACCGTACAGTAAATGGAAAACAGGCTATCATCCCTTTTATCTTATTGGTAATGTGTTGGAATACTAGTAGCTTGGTTGTGATAGTTGGTATTTGATCAGATAGCTGTTGGTCTGTTTGCCGAGCTTGTTTCCTCGAATGGTGACGAAACGTTTGCAAATCAGTTGTCAAGCTCGGCGAACAGATCAACAGCCACCTGATCAAATACCAATTTTACCTTATTACCTTCTTGACTTGGTTCAAGCAACGGTCGCCCGATATGCCTGCTTGATCTGAGTGGGCTGGATCACTTGCCTGGCTTTTTCCCCAAGCAAATTATGCCCCGTTCCTTTGAGGTAGGTCCCTGCACTGAATTAATCTCTCAGCTCTTTTTAACGATTTATGCTTTGTTTTGCCTAACCCTAACCAACATAAAGCAAAAAGAAGTCAGACTTTCTGATTTCTGAGAGCCAAGTATTCTCCCAAAATGTCTGTTTACTGGTACGGAGTGGACGGAATTCTTGCATGGCTCTAAAACCCACTCGCCACACAACGTTGCGGTGCATCTCGGCTTAACCTGGTAGCTCACACCAAAAACCCCGTCCAAGTTGAGTCATGCTCTGAACATTTCCAATCTAGTCCCATTGGCCCGGTGGTGTTTTCAGTTACCTACTCCGCAACCTGCGACCTCCAGCGGTTGTTTGCTTGTTTATGCCGACTGGTTCGTTTTACTGTTCTGGCTTCCCTTCCGATCGGATGAAGTATGTGTTAGCTTGAGTTCTCTGTTAATGCACAAGCCGAACTTAGAATTGATTGACAGCTTGCTACCTTGCAGATCTGGTACCATGCGCAAGAGATGAATGCCTCGTATTGTAGCCGGGTGCGCCCTGTAGAAAGAGCCTCTCTGCAGAGGGGCTTGCGTTGCAATATTTTGCGGTCGTGAACCCGCCACACCTCTTATGGCACGGGTGCTTTACCCATCATCGGGGGTTCTGAGCCTGGCCTTTGGTTAAGGAAATCCAAGAGAGTGCATTTTTCTCTGTCTCTAGCTGCTGGGTTCGACATTTTGCGGTCGTGTCATTTATCTGGCAATGCTATAAAATACAGATGATGGGAAACTGGCGTAACTTCTGGTGCAAAATTTAAAAAGGTACATGTGATAGCCTGGATATACCCCACGACGCCCACGGCCAACATCGACTTGCAAAGCTGTAACCATCTTCGCCAAAGTTGGGACGTCACCAGATTAGAACCCATTTTATCAATCAAATATAACACACACACTTCTCCCTGCCGCTCTCGGGAGTAAACACGACAAATAAGTGGCAGAAAAATACGATGAAACTCCTCATCCTCCACCACTGGTATCCAAGGCTAGCGTCTGTGGGCTTATTCGCCATACACCACTTTCAAATTGAAGCTGACATCAGTGCTTTGAAAGCTGGTGACTCTTTTTATTGCACTCACTTCCCCCAATTCACGTAACCAGCTTTACGTTAACTACTCCGTTAGCTAGGAAATCCTATTCTCACCAGTCCTTAGTGTTTACTGTTCGATGTCATGTCACCTCTCTGCTGTTTTTCTGTGCATCTTGAACTATGACAGCGTTGTATTGGCAAGCTTAGTCAGTCCTCGATTGCTAGGTCACTAAGCATAATTTCATTCCCTATTCTTTCATATTTAGCCAGTTGTTATCACCAACTTAATTGTAATAAGCTCAAAGCTATTTTTTCTAATAATGAACTCCATCCCACGAGACACCCTGCCGAACTCACCAGGCCTTGCTGATCTCAACCCAGTCCCTCCTAGTCACAAGCTTCGAACGCTCCATATAGCCAGCATCCCCTCTATCATCTGCACCATTTGCATCGAAAGGGATCTTCAAGTGAACCGAATCTGCCTGTGAGACCCTATCGGTTTTGCTGTCCTGGCCAACCCAAATTTCCTCTGCCCACAGAATTGTACATCCCCAGTCCGATCACCCCAACAGTGGCGACCAATGCGGGGCCGTAGAGAATCCGAGGTATGTCAGTGCCACACCCAGCGATGACACACCAGCAGCTACTATCCCTTAAACTTCGCTGTGTCCCTCGCCCACTCTTTCTCTTAGCTGCCACTACAAACAAACTTTTACTTGTCTTCAGCCACCTCGGCGACAAGTTCGTTCTAATCTGCTGAGCCTTCCGTTCGGATTTAACCATTCTGAGGGCCTTTCGGTCTGTGTTTTCCAAAAAGCCAACCATTTTCTGTACAGCCCGCGTTCTGACCTTGGTGACTTTGAAAAATTGCGCGTTCAAACAACCAGCCACTGGGGAAATGATTTGCTAAGGATCATCTCCAGTGACGTATTGCACAACTGTAGGTCACGACGTTCTGTCAGTCCTACCTCTATTGTTGGTCGGCGGATGAAACCTAATAGTCCAATATAGCGAAGAAACCAGGCACCATTATTACTGCCGTTTACAGACCCGCCCTATGAACGTCAACATTAGACACCGAGGTACTTCAACTGTGAGCGCACATGATGAAGAAATCGGGTACAGAGTCTCGAGAAGTTTTAAGCATGAAGGATCAGAAGCGTGTCACAAAGGACAAGCGTGAAGCATGAACCTTGTGATGCACTAAGCAGAGGGATGGGCTACAACGTTTGTTCAAAAAAACTGATGTTGAGGACGCAGGGCGCTTGTCTGACCTTAGGATTGTTGAAGTAAACCAGAAGATTTGTATCATCAATGCAGGAGGTTACAAACCGGCTGCTGAACTGCCTGTCGGGCTTCGTGAGCGACTTGCAAACGTTTCGTAACCATATGGGGAGACTCATTAGTGAGCATTTGTGGTTCTAAGTCCTCTTGCTCTAAGTGGCTGATAAATGGGATTAATTTCGGTGTTTGTTGGTTGTTTCTTCGTTGGACTCCCATGCTCCCTTAAGTCCACGCTGTTTCTTCATTCTCGTTTGAGCCAGTATGCGAAAGCTACTCCAGTCGAAGTCATGTCCTTCGTGATCTTCGTGTGAGCCCGTGCTTAATATACATCAACTCCCCAGAGCAAGAGGACGCCAGAATACCAGAGCAATGAGCTGCAACCGGAAGCAACCAAGAGGTGAACTCGTAAAAGAAAAAAATATCGATTCAAACGGACACCCATTTGCTTGGAGGAGGCCTCAGTCAATGAACCAAAGATGTAGAAATACTAGCCGCTGCAATGCAGAGAATAGGGCGGTACAACCGACAAACTACTCTCGAGAAAATCAGACCACAACGCAACGCAAGTGGAGAACGAGGTCGAGCAAAGCCAGCGAGATTCGCAATCGCCGCCCACCAAACCACTTTCATCTTAAAACCGGAAATTAGTCTGGCGACTTGTCTAAATAGTTCGGGATGTGAGCACCCATCTTCGAGCGTGTATGCGTAGGCTCGTGCGTGCGTGCATGACAGCGTGGTGACCGCGTGACTTGAACATGCTGGTCGAAAATCTTTTGTTTGGTTTTCCTCAACAGATGCAACATACGACTAACGCAACTTCCTTGATACACTGCTGCTCAGGTAACAGGCTAGTTATTGTGAACTACGGGTTTCGAGGAAGGCTAATGTTTCTGAGACTATCCCATTGAGTAGACAAGTATTCGATGAAGTTAGGTCGCTTAGAAAAGCACTAAACGCATGCTATCCTAATTGACCCATTAGGCTGAGGCGCACATAGGCTACTGCGAATGAAGTATACAGAAGCAATGGGAAGACTGAATTAAACTGGATCAATTAAGAGTCATGTATAAATTAAGAGGTACGGTGGTTGTGTAGGTACCCCGGAAAATGCCTCGATAACCTAAGTAACTGATCTTTATAGCTGAGTAAATTACCTCGTTCTTCTAAGTACAGGTATCTAGCTGACAGTTCCAGTTGACGTTTAAGCTTATCAGGGTCGTCGTTTTTTTTAAATACATACACTGATCAACTCAACTTAAAAATAATTGTTTAGAAAGAATCAGCCTCTTGTCTAGTCTTATTTCAGAATTTTTTTTGAAATTTCCATACACTTATGAGCCTAACTGACAACTGTCCCCACGAATCCCCAAAATAATGACCACTTTCACTTTTTCTAAACGAATGGTGGTATATTCTGTGATGGAAACTTTTAGTTTTGCTGAGGGGATTTACTAGCTACTGACTTTATGACTTTGAGCATTTATTCGTCTCCGGCACTTGTTTCTCAGCTTGAGCTGTACACGGGTAGAGTAGATGTTTACTAACAATTGCTGTATAATTTGTCCCTAGAAGCGCCTGTCGTCTTCAAGACACTTGACGTAACTTTCAGAATTGAGGGCTACTTGAGAATACATCCCATCCATCTGAAACCCACGCACGCGACTGCTGTCCGCAGCTACCTGAAGCTTTGTAGAAATTTTCACCACTCAAAATTCGTGAGACACGTGGTGGCAAGAAGTCCCAGCAAAGGCGGAAAGAGCGTTATAGGGCTTCTTGAATTTCCATCACCCTAATTGCAGGATGCAATCCGGGTTTCACACTTCACTTAGTTCTCAAAGCCTTCACAATCATTTTTTCGATTATGTTGCTGAGTTCACATGTAACCTGAGAGTTGTAGAGAAACGAATCTGAATTTTTTTCTATATCGCATCCAACGTCGGCAGTATGTTCAACCACCAGGAGGACGATTAGGGCCCTCATCAAAAGCCTTTGGCTCAAAAGCCTGACCACAGGCGGTGTTTGACGGGGACAAGTCATCACATATTCCAACCCCTAACCTGGAGGACCAGGAGACTGTGTTCGTCAGATCTCTAAGCATTGGCTAACCTGGTATGAGAGACTCTGATTGTCGCGGGGATATCCCCCAGTATAGCTCACTGGGTCCCAGAGGTGCGCAAACCGTCACATCACGGTAAGGTCCAGTCTCTTCGTCAAAGTATCATTTGGGCTCTCTGTACATCCAGCCATTTGCCAAAAAAGTTGTGAACGATGTTACTAAGGATATCGGGGACGCAGTTGCACACCAGGATGATTTGAGCCCTTGTGGGTTGGATAGAAACTCGCTTACTGTTGAATCTTCTCAGGAAGATTTCGTTACTTTGCCCCCGGTCGTCTTTTTCGTGTAAGATAAGTGCCACGCTTAGGCTATTCTGTGTAGTTTGTAGGATTGAAACTCGGTCTTTCACGCTTGTTAGTGCTACCATTTGGCAATGTTCCTATTTTCAAGTACGCGAAATTTAGCCGGACAATGTTCTATGTTACCTGCCCTTCAATATAGGTTAGGTTTCATTCCCATTACTTCAAGAATCACTGAGCCCATATTTCACAAGCCTCACGAACTAGAAGGGCTTGAGGAGTTTTCACTAAAGTTACTTCATCTTTTAGCCTCGGACACCGTTTCACAGTTGTTACAGATACACCCAAAGTGGGTGTCAACATTTGCACTGTCCAAAAATAGTGTTAAGAAATCCTAATAATCAGTGCCGGCAGAATGCATTCCACACCAGGGTGGGGACTTTTCATTGTTTCGCGACTGGTGATTGAGCATATATTTACCGGAATCAAGGGTCAACTTCACTGGGTACCGATTGTTTGAATGTGCGACACTATGCGCGTGGGCTGGAAGGTCAGCCGCTCCCAGGGTTAGATTATTTGTGAAAAAAAAACACCTATTCCCTGAATTACTTCCAACTGATTGTGAGAAGTGCGTGGGGAACAGAAATGTGATTAACAACCTACTGCTTCTGAGTCCCTTGCGTAGATAGTGGTGAGCAGAGGCGTATCGAACTGTCGCAAATGAGCTGCAAGACTGGGGGACGATCTCCAACACTCTGCCTTGAATTCGATTCGGGTGTCATTATTTAGAGATATAACTATTTCTGGATACCTGGCACCCACACCACCTACGTGTACCAGGTTAACTGCGCTCGAGGGTCTCACAAAGGGAGTTTACCCACTTGTCGAAACTGAAAAAATTAACATCACAGAAACACCCGCAATGCTGTAGATTGGAAAATATCAAAGGGTTTGATATGGTGAGAGAGTGATGAAGGATTATCACTGCTTTAAAGTGCTTGAAATTCCCGAGAATCACAAGCGAATCGGTCTGAGCAACAGGATAGGCTATTGTGATTGCGGCGCCACGCAATTAGTAGTCAATTACTCATTTTTTTCGGTGTAAAAAAATTCACTTTAGCCTTTCAACTTAAGTTATTCATGAGAGTCGCTGGTACGAGCAGACCTCCCGACCGCAGAACGGGTTTATGATACATTGACTGAGTTATTTTCTTCAAGGCTAATAACATGGATAGTAGAGAAATAAACCAACCGGAACGCTCAGTTATTCCGCCTGCCAGGCTTTCGTTTGCACCCAAAACCTACGCACTGTTCGACCTAGTCCCACTACCGACCGCTCGTACAATACTGACTGGTGACGTGTCTGGGCAAGGCTGTGTTGCGTCTTCGAATACATCGAAATACTAAGATCCTGATTTTAAGAGATTCCGGAATGGCATGGTAGATTTTACGGCATGTAACATCAAGGAACGCTTCATTTCACGAGCGTGCAGACCTTAATGTTCGATTAACCTACCTTGAGTGCCAATGACAGGGTCGAAAGAATCATACAACCAGGGAGCTTGTTGGTAGGGGTGCACAAGTCATGTCGACAAAAACAAGCACTTCGATACGGATGCTGCGGTATTCCCGTCTTTTGGACGAATAATTACATGACAAATAGTGAAAGGAAAGAAACACACAGCATCATTTTGCATTTTGTACATATTTTGCTTTTCTGCATTCGGTGGACAGTTTCACGGACACCAATCCATTCGGGATCTCTAAATGAGACTGTCAATGGATTTGTACAAAATGTGCGCGAAAATTTTATCTTTCCTTATTCCATTTTTTAAAAACAAGCTTCATACAAACTAGTTGGACTGTTTTTACGGGACCGAAGCATCGCTCTAACAATGTAGTCGGCGATGCTACCTGACCGTTACTTCCTGTCTAAACCACACAAATGTCAAGATGTGCTAGTGAGGTACATTTTTTTACGTACAAAGTACTGGATACTGTAGTAAGCGATAACTTATCATGAATCAACAGGTACTTCTAGGTGGTATTGAAATATACAGCAAGCTAGACACGTTTGAAGCCAGCGTTCAATGAATAGTTAAAAGAATAGGGCTATTTAGTGTCCAACGGAAGACTATACAAATGAATAAAGAGCTCCACAAGCAGGGCGCATTGAAGAGATCAGATCACAGATAAGTATGTAGGACAGGGTATAAACACCGTAAGTACCAAGGGAGTCTAAATTGTGTTTGGGAAAGTAGTCTGGTAAGCGTTACCAAATGACACTGAGTGATGGAGAACAATTGATTTCGCTCTTCGATTACACGCGTACGCAGTTCGGCATTCTTCGTCCACACAACTAATTGGCTTTCCAGGTCTCGATTGAGGGATCGGTAACTGAAATTTGAGGACCCAATTAGTGTCAGTAGGGACGACGATGGGTTAGGTGCTGACGACAATGTCAAGGGTTTCTGTTCCACCCATAGTCCTTTAGCATGGAAAGTCCAATTGGGACGATAGTATTCCCAAAATACCGGTGGATTGACAGTTTTTAGCCTGTCCAGGGTGCTGAATCTGGAAGCAAGCTTGATAAGGGATTCTCGATATGCCATAGGAATAAAACCGGAGACGCCCCGGGATCGCAGAAATCCATTGGCCTAAAAATAATCAAATGGGTGCAAAGCTGAGCGAGCTATTCTTTATGGGGGCACAACCTGAACTGGAACCCGTATAATGAAATGTGGACAAGGGTATCAGTTTTAAGGATGTGACGAGGTCCTACCACAGAAACATACCTCAAATACAACAGCCTACCTTCTACCTACCACGATTATGATCATCACTGGTGTTCTAACTGTCGGGGTGGCATCCAGTTAAGGTTAGTGAAGTACACAAAAGAATGAAATCAAAACCAAAGGCCTACCTAACTGTGCTTTCATAGACTACGGTTTGATTGGAAGTTAGACACATGTAGGCTTACCGATTAACTCGGTTTCTTTGTTCCATTGTTAGTTCACGCGACGCACTCATTATATCAGATAATTGACCAACGTTCACTTTTGCTGTTGCCCCTATGAGGCAGTAAATGTCAGCCATAAACCTGCGCTTGTTCCCTCTCTCAATAACCTGGGTCGGGCACACCAATCACATCGCTCAAGTGTGAACACGTTCGCCTGTTCAGACGTGAAAATTCAGATGCGTCCAACGTGCGTTGGTGGAGTAGTGGTAACACGCTCCCCTCGCATGTCAGATGTCCGGCGTTCACATCCCGGCACGGCCATTGGATATGCACTGCTGATGAGCTCTAATAAGAGCGAAACTCGAGTCCAGTGCTTCCCTTTGGTGTGGACTCACCGGAATGATTACACCAGAACAGGAGGACGACCGTTCAAACGAGAGTGGTGTGAATATGAATAAAATACCTATCCCGCAAAACCCCAAATGCAACCATCAGGAAGTAGCTCACAGTAGGATAAATGAGCATCTTTCACATTAATGTATACCTACTCAATTGAGCACGCCTGACTCAAGAGTAGATTTGTTTTTGTAGACCCGGTTCGCTATTAAACAGATATATACAATGAGGCGATTTCTGTAATAGCATTGCTTATAGGATTTAGACGCCAATCTTTAAAAATCTTATCGCATCAGAATAAAGGAACGAAATTTTCAGGCCGGGTTGTGCTAACCAGCCTGGTCTTATTTACTCTGGCGTGAGCTCTCAGTTTTTAGTAGTTGGTCGTATTAGTAGTAGTGGTAGTCGTTCTTTATTGTGCACTATTCCATTTTTTAAAAACAAGCTTCATACAAACTAGTTGGACTGTTTTTACGGGACCGAAGCATCGCTCTAACAATGTAGTCGGCGATGCTACCTGACCGTTACTTCCTGTCTAAACCACACAAATGTCAAGATGTGCTAGTGAGGTACATTTTTTTACGTACAAAGTACTGGATACTGTAGTAAGCGATAACTTATCATGAATCAACAGGTACTTCTAGGTGGTATTGAAATATACAGCAAGCTAGACACGTTTGAAGCCAGCGTTCAATGAATAGTTAAAAGAATAGGGCTATTTAGTGTCCAACGGAAGACTATACAAATGAATAAAGAGCTCCACAAGCAGGGCGCATTGAAGAGATCAGATCACAGATAAGTATGTAGGACAGGGTATAAACACCGTAAGTACCAAGGGAGTCTAAATTGTGTTTGGGAAAGTAGTCTGGTAAGCGTTACCAAATGACACTGAGTGATGGAGAACAATTGATTTCGCTCTTCGATTACACGCGTACGCAGTTCGGCATTCTTCGTCCACACAACTAATTGGCTTTCCAGGTCTCGATTGAGGGATCGGTAACTGAAATTTGAGGACCCAATTAGTGTCAGTAGGGACGACGATGGGTTAGGTGCTGACGACAATGTCAAGGGTTTCTGTTCCACCCATAGTCCTTTAGCATGGAAAGTCCAATTGGGACGATAGTATTCCCAAAATACCGGTGGATTGACAGTTTTTAGCCTGTCCAGGGTGCTGAATCTGGAAGCAAGCTTGATAAGGGATTCTCGATATGCCATAGGAATAAAACCGGAGACGCCCCGGGATCGCAGAAATCCATTGGCCTAAAAATAATCAAATGGGTGCAAAGCTGAGCGAGCTATTCTTTATGGGGGCACAACCTGAACTGGAACCCGTATAATGAAATGTGGACAAGGGTATCAGTTTTAAGGATGTGACGAGGTCCTACCACAGAAACATACCTCAAATACAACAGCCTACCTTCTACCTACCACGATTATGATCATCACTGGTGTTCTAACTGCCGGCGTGGCATCCAGTTAAGGTTAGTGAGGTACACAAAAGAATGAAATCAAAACCAAAGACCTGCCTAACTGTGTTTTCATAGACTACGGTTTGATTGGAAGTTAGACACATGTAGGCTTACCGATTAACTCGGTTTCTTTGTTCCATTGTTAGTTCACGCGACGCACTCATTATATCAGATAATTGACCAACGTTCACTTTTGCTGTTGCCCCTATGAGGCAGTAAATGTCAGCCATAAACCTGCGCTTGTTCCCTCTCTCAATAACCTCAGATTACAAGAGGGGACAAGACGGGTAGTTCCGAATCTCAGACAAGCCAGTGTACCTACTTGATTGACCAAACCACCATCATCTTGACTGTTGCAAACTTAGTCAGATGAAATCCTACAATAAAGAGAGAAAACACAAGAGGGGCTAACACCTCCCTCTCCTCCAGCAACCCGGATGGAAAGTGACAGCAAGAACGTCATCGACATCGGGTTGAATTACGATTTATTCAGTCAACCATAAATTTCTTTTCAAAAAACCAGTCCAAATGAAGCGGGTTTTCACACACAACAGTCGAAATAAGTCCTTAATAAGTTTGTTGCGGGTAAACGATAAATACACGGCACTTGGTGTCTCACACGATTTATTCAGTCAACCATAAATTTCTTTTCAAAAAACCAGTCCAAATGAAGCGGGTTTTCACAGACAACAGTCGAACTAAGTCCTTAATAAGTGTGTTGCTGGAAAATGATAAATGTACGGCACTTGGCGTCTCCAACCACCATGAGCTACCCCCATCAAGCGCAGACTCATCAGAATTACAGGGGAAGAGTAATGAAGGCCGCTCACCTTATTTCGCAAAAAAAAACAGCACACATGCCGTTCAGCAAAGCTATGCACACAAAAGTGGGCTACACATTTCCCCGGGGATTTGAACATGTTATCGGGCCGTTTAATTTAATACTAAATGGTTTTTGCAACCTAGTTAGGCCAGAGATATTGTGGTTTTAAGATGCGGATCCCTCAGAAGCCTCGATCATCATCGACAGCATGACATCGCTGTTAGTTAGGGCTAGCTTACTACAATCATTCCGAGGTGCATACACCTCCAAACATTCTGACGACAAGATCGCCACTGACATCGGTTGGCAGCTATATCTTGCAGCATCTCCAACCAGGCGCAGTGAGGATCACGCTTTCATTTATGGCCCTAGTCAGGATTACCACGTGGTTTCGCGCCGCATCGGTTATTTGAAATTAAGTTATATCAGGACCCCTTTCAAATACAAAGCGAGATGGAATCATCAAGGATTTTGTCCCGTAGGTGAAGTCAATCTAGGCTGAAACGCCGAGAAGTACTATACAGCTGTTTCATCATTACTACGAATCGTAAGCAGTGCATATCCAAAAAACACGTGGGAGTTTCGAAAGTACGGTTTCCCGGATGGTAGTTTGAACAGTTAGCCAATTGAGGAGCAGCTGATCAGTACTGTGATTAACTCGCATTTATACAGAGTACCGCGTCACTCAGTCCTTCAAACCGAATAAGAATGAAACAGCTGTACAGTGCTCCTAGGCTTTACAGCATAAACTGGTTTGACATACAGGACGAAGTCACTAGTTAAGATTCCCAAATCTCCTCGCACTATCAATAAACGAAGTGTAATCGTTTGTGCAGAAAAACATTCTCTGATCCTCCTAGCAATAGCAACAATGTGCTCGAGTGGCACCGCAGCTAAAGTGAAACCGCAGAGCTCAATTGGTTTTGCTCGGTTTAGCACGTCCGCCTAAATAATGGCGCTGACGTGCAGGTGACGTCCACTGAGAGAGAGTTCCACTCAGGACGAAACATTACCGGTGTTCACCCAGACAGCTGGAGTGTGCACCTGCATGCGTTCAGAATGTCCTCACCCTATAAGTCGCTTCATAGAAGCAAATAAATAAGTACACAATAAATTACCACAAAACGTCCTTGATCTGTAAACGGATCGAGCAAGTCGCAAACCGAACCCGTGCAGTTAGAAGTTTGTATCACCTGTCCATCCTGACCCTCATCTAAACTTTGCACCGTAACCGACTAGTAAATGTGACGGCAACTGACTTTCCAGTTACGATATTGTGACCAGGCAATTGTGGATTTGCATTCTATTTACTTCCTTAACCAATGTGGAACGATGAGAGCAGTCTGTTAACTAAACCGTCTTATAAATGGTTCCTCGTCGTACAAATCAAGATACCAGACTGAAATGACTGCACGTATCAAGCCTGATGAAATCACTGGTATGATCTACTACACCATGGTTATACGTTCAGATCACATGACCTCAGCTATGTCCGAGTCCAAATTACAGGTTCCGTTTATTTTTTTATCAGTTCCAACCATTGTTTTCTGATGATTTCTTTCTGATCCACCGCCATTTGGTCGCCCTGTTTCTAATGTTGTAGCAGAGGTACGAGGGCTGGGATAATGCCAGGTTGCCCAAGCGTAGAAAAGAGGAGTCAAGAGGCAAGGGTCGGGTTCAAACCACTGACCTTCCAGTCAGTAAATTCGCGCCCTAACAACTGAGCCATTTCGCCCCCAGCTTAAAGCCAAGAAGGTTTTAGTTTGAATAAAGATGATACAAAATGATGACTGCTCGGTGTGATTCCTTACCATTGGCGATGCACACAGCAACTCCAAACGAGACTGATGATGAACCCCGGCAAAGTTAACAAGCAGATCCTCGTACGACTTCGTCAAACTAAAATACCCAGAAGCCAGAGAGATATGATATGCATTGTGCTGATCTGAAGTTAGTGACTGGAACAATCGTGTGGTGAAGTTCTCTTCGATTCGAATATCATAGGGACCACATTGTACAAGAGGTACCACCATCGTATCTGCAGTGGATATATCCATTGGCTGGAGGCGTCGGACACTTTCCAAATAGTCAGTGATCACCGAACTGAAATCGTTTTTGAATTCAGTGATCGGGTCTGCATAGGAAGAAGGAAAATAGTAAAGCGGTTGAAAGCTAGGTCAAAGACTAAGGGCGTCATCATTACGGATTTTTTTCCACAGGAGAATGAGCCGTTTTTGGAATTAGAAAATATTCTGTGAACGGCTCTGACTGTCAACCAAAGTGAATATTGATGTGGTACGCAGGAACACTTCAAGTGGGATTCAGTGTTACTCTAAAAAGCGCAAAATCAACCGGTTGTCACGAGTTCTAACACGCAAGCAATGAGGACGAGCGATAACTGGTTGCACCTATGAAGTGAAAAAAAGAGAAATAAGCAGGGATGTCGGAAAGGTAGCTTTGTTAGCCAGTCAGTAAAACGGTACACCACGGCGCTTAAGCAATACCGTATCACTGAGCCAAATGTTTCATAGAATGTATAAGCACAGATACGGTAAAGTCGATGTGAGCGGAGGACGACGGCAAGAATGTTGACGTTGAGAACAACCGATATTTCGGAAAGAACAACTGAAGTTGAAGAATCAGGTTAGCAGACAGTTACTATATGGATCTTGTGAATCATGAGTTCACACACTTTAGAAGTGAATCGGAGGTAATCGATGTGATGTAGACATATGGAGAAGGCCAAGATATGTAAACGAACCTAATGGATCAGCAAAACGCCTATGTAATCAGAGAATGAGAGCATCTACGCAACAAGAACAATGAGGTAACAACAGATAAAACTACGGCTATCGAGACAAATAAAATCGGCAATAGAAGCGGTACTACATCGTACCGATAACGACAGTGTTTTTTGGGTTCACATATGACCAGTAAGTATGGGGAATGCGACGCTTAGGTTGTTGAGTCATCCTACATTCCTGATCGGCTATTCAGTCGATTGGGTATTCTGTACCATAACTGGTTAGGCAATCTTTGTATTACAAATACCCATGATGATGAGGTTGTACAGACCCAATGTTCAAATGCTTGTGTTCAGAGGTACGCAGATAACAGAGTCAACTGGAGGGGTGAATGCTTACGTCTGAGGTTAGCAATGGACTACCAAGCACAAGCGAAATTGATAAACCGCGCGTGTCGAAAATGGTATGGGTGTCTGGATCAACACGTGGTGGCTGCTCAGAGTAGCAGCTCAGTTTAATTCAACAGCAAATAAAGCATATAATCCATTGGATGAAATAAATGGCACGATCTAGAATCCTTCTTTTCCGTTGGTGCGGGTGTCAATCCCAATAGGTGATCGATTATAACAGAATGATCACACACCATTAGAATAAAGATAGAATAATAACAATTGTTACGGCTATCTGCCTTTTGAGCTTGAGTGACGCGTGCCAATTCACGAAAAAGGACCAAGAAATCCGATTTCTGGAATCACGGTACTATTGCAATGATAATAATAATAATTTCCAACAAATCTCAAAAGATTCTTCTCTGCAGATGACGTAAGAGTCACAAAATAAGGCGGTACAACCAGCAGCCTGAGGATAAATCGCAGTTCACCTCGCCACAAATTCGATATCGTCACAAGGAAACACATATCGACGGCGAGCGACCACAAAAAACAATGTCCGACCGAAATCCGTAAAAATTATAAAAATAGTTAATGAAAACAAAAGGGATTGAGTTCATCGGGTGCACGGGAATAATTATGGGAATTGGCTGTCACATACGGTGGGGAACGGAAGCACATTCTTGGTAAGTTGTCTTCTACACCGCCACCCAAAATCCTCGTGGATTTTCCTACCTTAAGCAAGGCTCATTCCTGGCTCCATTATTTTACTTACCCCAATTTCCGAGTGGGCTTACGCAGTACGCCAAACGGAAATTGCTCACGCGCCGACTCCCAGTGGTCTATCTGTATGCGATGAGTTTGAAAACCCATCTCCCACCTGCGGAGAGTTGGGCGCGCAGTTCCCATCTCCTTCCACCACCCCCATTCGCAGCCCTCTATCAAACCGATCTTACGCACATCCCTTCTTAGCCTACCATCTCGTGTGCGTACAAATACGGTTCTAACTACACCATCGCTTGATGTTTCACACTCCTCAACTACGCCCAGGGGCCACTGTTCCCGAGAGAATGCACCTGATTGCACCAAAACTACATCCCCTTTTCTGAAGTTCCCTTGAGGCTTCTGCCACTTCGTTCGTTCTTGAAGCAGAGGTATGTATTCTTTCACCCAACACTTTCAAAATACTTGCGTCAAGTAATTCACTTGTTGCCAGCCCTTCGTATACCTCTCTGATGTAAAATTTGGTTCGTCGGATGGTCATTGGGCCTCGGACGCTTCTAGAAAGGATGGCCCCCTGAATCAATAGCGAAGGGCAACCAGAGAACTTGCTCCTCTAGAGGCTAAGTCTTCCGGATTGTTCTCGCTCGTGATGTAACGCCAATCACCGGGTGACGATAACTGATGAATTGTAGAGATTCTGTTTGTCACGAAGGTACTATAACGAGTGGCAGTATTCCGTATATAGTGAAGAACTATAGTTGAGTCCGTCCAATAAGTTGTTCTTGTGAACGAAAATCCTGCCTCTTCAGCCACCCTTAAGGCTAGTCGCGCGGCGTTCAACTCAAGCCTCGGCACTGTTACCGATTTCAGAGGTGCAACTCTGGACTTGGCGTATATCATCATGCATTGGAGGTCCCGCCGAGACTTTATGCACGTGTGACTGTCTCAAGTGGGAGCCCGTTTGCTCCTTTGGTTCATATTTTTGTATTTCAATTGGACCATTTTTTTTGAAGGAGTATCTACTGTCGATTACTGTAACGAGCAAACGGTATCTTCGAGTGACGCGTAATACCAGAACCTCCGGGAAGGCAAAACAAAGTCGGAGCTGGGTTTCTATACGATGGTGTTCTGAGCTTATGGCGATCATACCATAGCGGCTGCGAGCAATGCGGGCTTCTTGAGATATGAAGTTGCATAAGTCAGCGAATCCTATCCGTTTTCCGAGGTTGCTCATAGTGTCAGCCAACCTCGCCCAGTTCCGACGAGCGTCCTTCGATAACGTGCAGAGAATTTGCTCAATAGTCAAGACGGAATTCATGTCACTAGTATGATTCAGCTGACTTGGAGCAACGTGACAGTTTTGAAGATTTACCGATAATCGAGACAGTGAATGTGCATCGTCGTGCAGTGGTTTCAACTTCTTGAACAAATCGTCCAATATAGCTCTGGCCACCATATGTTTCCTCCCAAAGAGATCCTTAAGTAGTTCTCTTGCTCTACCGTAGGCAATCTTCGGAGGCAACATTACGCACTCAACCATAGCTTCCTTTGCTGGACCCCTACAGTAGTGAATCAAGCACAGCATCCACTGCCCGTTATCTTCCACTCTATCCTCTATATAATATTTGAACTGTTGGATGAATCTCCAGTAACACCGTGGGTTGCCGTCGAAAGCCTCTAAGTCCACTCTAGGTAAGTCCGGCTTGACTGCATATGAAGGTTGTGTCGCTGGCGTTTCACATATGGGCGTGCTGTTTCCTATTCCGGTTAGGTAGTCCTTTACCTTAACCTGAGTATCGACCTGTACGTCGACGACGGAATCATCGTCTGAGTTCGGCTCTAACTCCGCTAGACGCACCTCATTACGGGCCTTCATAAGCTGCAGTTCCTTTTCCATCTCCTCTGCCTTAATCTGTGCTCGCAACAGTGCAGCTGACTTTACTTTTTTAAGCTTAGATGAGTCAGAGCCAGGAGATGAACCACTAGCTAAAGGATGGCCTGAATGGCCGACTTGCCTCGAATCCCCCGGTAGATAAAGATCCATTGACGGAGCTTTATCCATGATTTTCTCCAAACCGTAGACCTGTTGAGTAATGTTATGGCTATGTGCCTTTCGAGCTTGAGTGTATACCTGCCTTTTGAGCTTGAATTGCCCTGGACGTAGTTGAGGCGTGTGAAACATCAAGTGATGGTGTAGTTAGAACCGTATTTGTACGCACACGAGATGGTAGGCTAAGAAGGGATGTGCGAAAGATCGGTTTGCTAGAGGGCTGCGAATAGGGGTGTTGGAAGGAGATGGGAACTGCGCGCCCAACTCTCCGCAGGTGGGAGATGGGTTTTCAAACCCATCTCATACAGAGGGACCACTGGGAGTCGACGCGTTAGCAAGTTCCGTTTGGCGTACTGCGTAAGCCCACTCGGAACTTGGGGTAAGTAAAATAATGGAGCCAGGAATGAGCCTAGCTTAAGGGAGGGAAATCCACGAGGATTTTGGGTGGCGGTGTAGAAGACAACTTACCAAGAATGTGCTCCTGTTCCCCACCATATGTGACAGCCCATCCCCATAATTATTCTCGGAAACAATCCGGTTGACAGCATTCATCGCTCGCAGTGACCAGTGCGAACGAGCGAAGGTCCGTCATCAGCAACATTGGAAGCAACGCCAGTAATATATACCAGTGCTTAAATGCCATACAACCCAGAGTGGAAAAAGACGGGGGGGGGGGGCTAGGCGATTGGTGCGATGAAGGTCTACTTCCTTCAGGAAAGGTACATACACCTTCAGAAAGCATTAAAATAAATAAGTGTCGATTCAAGGCGTCATCAGAGGATTCGATCCAGTGTATAGGTCAAGTATTCTCCTATGTTCTCTAAATAGAGTGCTTCCAGGTAAGACTATTTCACCTGCCCATTTCTCTTTCACTTTGGTTAGGATGTGTTCAGTTCCGAACAGCTTGCAGGATTGCCAAACTTTCAGGGCATCAATTACACACGTGAAGTATTTTAACTACATTATTTTGGACGGGCCAGACGCTACTGAAATGCAACCAGTAACAGGTAAGAGGCGAATTTGCGTGGGAAATCCATTCCCCGCAACATCCTTCTACAGAGAATTCCGCTCAGATTCGGGTTGTTCGATGAATTCACCCCGAGTCGACACAAAAAAATACACAGGGCTAATGAACGTGGTCCGCCTTAGGGGGGGGGCTGTTTTGTTACTGCCTTTTCAATTCCCAAACAGACTGCTTAAACTTTGGCGACCGCATAACGAAGAAATAAAAGCGGAAACCTTAGGGACATAAGGTACGGCACTGAAGCCAAGCTCTTCCAAATGAATTGAGATCACGTTAATAGCGAATTGAGGTAAAAATCTCGAGGATATTTCACCCATCCCCGTCCCAACTACCAACGACGATTGTTCATTGCCTCAAATTAAATGAATGGAACACCTGGGTGTTATGGGCTCGGATAACGGGAGATGGTACTAGGAAATTCCAGGGGTCGAGGTTACTGTATACGATGGGGTTCCATCACCCCTCCCCAGAAGTAGATATTTTCGAGAGTACATCCTTACCATAGCTTTATGGGTCATTTTATATTGTTCTCCTACCGTTTTTGGCAGAGAGCTACATAATCATAAAACAACCCACTAGGGTTTTATATCGACTTTACGCCGTTTAGCTTTCAGGGAGATAACCTGATCGAAATAATGGCCGCAGAAATTTCCCTAAGGCAATCATTGAGGGCAATTTTATACGTTACCCTGAGATGAGCAGCCGCGTCCCGAAACCTAACTTATGCAGCATCGTTGATATGCGGGACCCTCTACAAATAACAACTCGAGGTTCGTTATATCGCTTGCCTGATGACCTCAAAGGCGTCCTTAAAGCCCGGTATGCTGAAGTTTATCCCCTTTTTAGTGTGCGTCCACGTGCCCACTAGTGAAAAGACGGTTGTCCCGGAAACTCGGCAGCAACGACGAATAAACTGGATCGTGATTAACCCAAATATATGATCAAATCTTGATTCCTTTTTCAAGGATAGAAGCAATCGTCCCATATACCCAGTAGCCTAGATGAACAAGATTTAATGGGGACGATGGTGACAAAGTCAAACACGCGAAAAACAAATTGATGAACCAAGACAACTCTCACTAAGAATCAAACACATAAGAAGAAGTGTTTAGTTTGATGCAGCTGACCTTTCATTGGATTGGTGTCCACTGACGTTGCTAAAGTACCCTGCGGTTGGAGCCGATAGCAAAACTTGCTGATCAGTTCAATAAGGCCAGAATAAAAGTCAGACAACGCGGGGCAACGTTGGAATAGCCAAGCACGATCTTGTCTTGCCGTGAAGTATTCGTGGCTTAAGTTTGCCCTGAAAATGCATTAACAAGTGATATAGATGAAATAAAGGATTTGGAATGAAACTAGGAATGACGGAGGACTGTAGAATGAAAAAAACGTGTAGTTCGGCACATCCCAACTGATCGTATCGAGATCCCGTAACAATCCAGTCTCTAGGCTTTTTAGGGTTTACAATAAGCGGGGCCTGGATGGAGATATCAGCAAGACGATGACCTTATTTTGTGGCAACAGACCACGATCCCCGACATCGTTAGTGAATTGAGGGATATTTTTCGGCGAATTTGTGACAAGGCGAATAAGAGTAGGACTAAATACTGCAGGGTTGCAAAACATGCCTGCCAGTAAGTGAGCGAACCGCACGGGAGAGTCCATGAACGCGTTGGCTTAGGTCCTAGTGCCCTGTAAGCATCAAGAGCACAAAGGACACTAATGCTTAAGCATCCGTTTTCCGAAACAAATGAGAGAACACAGTAATTCTCCGAAGGAGAGGATAGAAGGAGGAACAAAGAGATTTTTCGTCTCTATATTAGATTTCAAATTAAACTGTGGTTTACGCATAACGCTGTTGTGGCCTAATCTAAGGGATTACTGTATAAAGAATATCCCTAGGAATAATGCGAGGGAACTGCGAGCTACGAATTCTCCAGCCAAAAGGGATGAAAATAATTACAAGGGATCAACAATTGATGACTGTTGGTTATGCCATCGGGGGAGGGTGAAGTCCTCAGTTACCGCATGACTTCGTTTAGCCAGCGGTCAGAAGAACTTACGTAATTCCCCTTATAGCAGTTAATCCGATCAAAATTTTTCAGCATTCACAAAGAAATTCACTTGTTCCTGTCAATTCGGTATTTTCTCAACCAGACTTGCAAGCTGCGGCTATCCAGCGCATTACAAAAATTAACTAGAGCCTGTTCTTTATATAAATGAGTGAAATTCATTCCCAGTTCGACGTCGACTAACACAACTGTTCATTTATTGAGAATGTTTTAAAATGGGCCCATGTATGCGCCCTAGAGAATCATTCACTACTCCACCTACTCAGAGGTACGAACTACTCTGCAACATCAATGACCATTTGAGAATTCGAATCATACGCTGATGATGAACAACGTTAGTGCGCCGTTGCAAAAAAAAACAATGTTTAACATACTATGGAAAACACACCCTGTTACCAAAACAGAGTCATCAATCACATAGGCTTTGATATGCTGAACCCCAAGAACTTCATTGAGTCGGTCGGGTAAAAGGGAGTAGAGCCATCCACGAAGATCGGGATTGTGATAAAGGGCTACGGTTACACCTTCAAGTTTAGTGAGCGGTGCCAAAAGTTCGCACGACGATCGAAATGACGATGATTCGTGTGGACCAGTCTGATTTACGCCCGCATACTGCTGCGTAATGGAAGAACACCGGAGGCCACGTGAAGCGTCCAGTAACAGAAGCACTCTGACTTGTCGTTCACATACGGCATCCTTGATAGCGTTGACCTAAGGTAATGAAATAGGCAAAAGCATTTGTAAAAGCCGATGATAACTACACAGCTCAGAAAAGCTACTGGGCCACTTAAACCCAACAGACTGTTTAGGGTCACCAATCTGAGCAGGGCGATGAGGCTCAATGCAGTTCCTTGGTAAACAGGACAGATTGAAGTAGCCGAATAATCTTATGGGCGTTATCTTCCTGTTCTATTTTGGTGACATTCGGCTCACCCGGTTGAGACGACGGAACTTGTCCTACTCGTGCTCATCCAAACACAAACTTTGATAATGTAATTGGAGCTATCCTAAATCAGGACGGCTGTGTAAACCTAAGGCAAAGCGAACCAATGAGTTGTACATAGTTTGTGGGTGCCCATGCAACCCGTTAAAGGATAGAGCAACATGGAAAGGATAAAACGACTCTTTCAACACTGTTACTTGTCGTTGCCGTCAGATACCTGATAGGAATTTCGTGATAAACGTGGGCGTGTACAAATAAAGAAAAAAGAGTTTGATCTCTAACTCGACATAAATAACTGTGAGCTGATGAACAGCATAAATGTAATCATTGTTATCACGATCAAGGCAATAGACGATGTTGGTAATTAACTGGGTTCGCTCGTCTCTGCATTTGATAGTGAACAAATCCGAATGGGTGCTGAAGGTCGCACCGATGTGACGCTCAGAAAATACATAGCCGTTTCAAAATCTTGCTATTTACTCTGTCCACAGTGAAACAATCAAGGTAACTCAGAGTGAAGTTGAAAAAAAGGCGACGTACCAACTGCACCTCTAACGTCCCTGTGCCAATGTATAAAGTGGATAGAACGATTCGGTGCTGTGCTGTTCGGATCCGATTCTGAATATCGTGAAAATAAGAAACAGGGGTGAGGTTGCATATAGATGGAAAATCTTGACGCTCATCATGAATTTTTCTATGTCAAAGGATGCGCAATTTGCACAGTTTAATTCTGGGAATAGACACGACGGTAGCAGGACCTCCAGATGCCCCCACAACCCCAAGGTAAGGCCCATGTCGGGCCAGGGGCAGAAGGGATCCGTCCTGGTATACGGATCACACCTGGCCTTTCACACTGCATTACCTAGCTAAGGAAGGGAATAGCACTAAGGTATTTAACAATGACAGACTTTGAGATATATCGCCACTGCACTTCATAAGCGTAGTTGAAGACACTTACCGGGAAGAAGCTGGTGAAGCCAACACAACTAATGTTTCTCTATTCTACAGAAAACTCTTTTTGAGTGTGACCACTGCAAAGCTGGTGAAAAACTGCCAACCAAACCACTTGTCTCAGGCGTTTAAGTAAGAACACACGTAGGTACTTTCGAAGAGAAATCAAATTTTCGCACACTGTACACATTCCGCAAAATACAGGCTGGCAAATGGAAGTTGTAACTTACGCAGCTACTATGAACCGGCATTTTCCAATATTTCAAACACCAAGTTAACTTTACAGGCATGTTTACCACGTGGTCGTTGGACGCATGTTTATAGGCACTTTGGCTTACTTGTCATTCATTACATGAAAGTGGACTTCTGCTAATTCTTACGAACGGTGTGAGGAAAGCGCGGAAAGTGCACAGTCACCTAGTTCACGGCTCTAAGGACACTTCCAAAAAATCGGGTGAAATGAAATCATACAAAAAAGTATTCCAACGAAAAAATATCTAGTGCATGCGAGCCAGACGGCTCCAAAAAATACTTGTAACACAGGAGGATAAATTCTACGAGTTGCGCGAGAATAAGAATAAGAATGCCCGACGAGGCTCTCTAAATACACTTTGAAGTACAAGGAATACAGAGACAAAGAAACTTCCAAACATAACCTATTTTTGTGTTAACTCCACTGAAAGGACTGGAGCAGCACATTTCCTTCTATTCATCTATAGGCACACTCGCCGACACGAACTTAATGGGAAAACAGCTGATCCACATGACAGTCATGGGTTGGTGTTACGTGGACGAAATGAGGCAGTGTGCTTTTATTCTTCGGTCAGCAGTGTTCTGGTACATACCAGTCATGCGGTAAGCACGAGGTCGATGAAGGACTTTTGCCAAAGTCACTAGGCCCAGGAGTATTCAAAAGGTCAGATGCTGACCCGGAACAATCACCATTCCAATCAACAAGTCGCGCCGTAGTGTGTACGACACTACGAGCTCACAGACAAACTGATGCTTCACTGCAGTATTTGTATGCGGATTAAGATACTGCAAGGGACACAATAGTTCTCGCATGGTGATGCAGGCCTTCAAGGAGGAAGTCACGGCACATGTTCTAGCTTGAAAAACAGGAGGCTCTACCATCGACCAATCTGGTGGGTCCCCCGGCCAGCTTTCACACTCCCAGAAAAGTATATCAAGGACCGACGCGTTGTAGGCCATCACCATCAGTACCTGAGATTGTCCAATGTCATTCTTACGTTCGCAAGGGGGAGGGGTCATCTCTGAAGTCATCAGCACCAGTAGCAACGGTACACCCAAGTTACGTGAGACAACTCACGACCTCAAGCAGCGGTTCCGTCACAGTGAACGCCATTTAGGCTTCGCTGCAGTCCTATAAAAGGGCTTTGAAACTGGTTGTTGTACCGTTCACTAAGCTGGGTAATTTGGTTGGAAATGTTTCGTCACTAACCGAGCCTACACCACCAGTTGGTAATGAGTTGTGGTGCGTCCGTGAGGATATAAGTTCGGTCGGTGACGCAACAGCTGCAACTAAATTGTTCACCTCAGTGAATGGAATAACGACCATCTACACAACACGAGCTACCTGGCTGGTGAGAGGTTCAAGCCATATTTGCTGTTCGTATACCTAAAAGGCCTGGACGTTTCGGCATACGTCCTCAAAATCCCCACAACCGTATCCGGAATGCCGACCGCAATGAGGTAGTTCAAAGGAGTAGCTCTATCAACTAAACCGGAAACAGCATGAAGGCCAAGGAACGCCACAATCGTTGACTGTTGATAGACATGTCTGTGTTCCAAAGTGTCGCAACGGAAGTATTTAATCCAGGCTAGCACAAGTGCCATGGAAGTCAGCTAACCGTCACTTCGAACGCCACGGGAGACCTTCCAGAAAATTGGGCACGACGGAGATAAGACTAATACCGCGATGCTTCGAAAACTATTTTCTGAGATCTTTTTGAGTGCCGGGAAAATCAGCTACCTTGACCAAGACGAAGAGATAAGGTTTTGGGTAAAGATTTCTTCGAAGGTGTAGGTCAACAGACTGAACAACGCACGACCATCAAGCGCGAACGGTTCGGAGGAGAGCTCAAATTTTCTAGATAATTTACGATTTCGAAAGAAGTGCCCTTACGGATTTCGTCACCAATGATCGGAGAAACCGGGGAACAAATTCAAGGGGCTACAAAGCGGAACCTGTAATCACCTGGAGAACTGCGACTTGGAATATTCTACCTCACAATCCATACACCGAAGAATATTATCGGGGTCCCACCGGAGTTGAGAACGGTGTTTTTCCACAGTCAACCAACTTGGTCAAACAGAACAGACTGTTGCAAATTGGTCAGGCCAATCCTATCCTTCTGAAACACTTCTCTACCAAATCTCAAGAAGTTTCCTAGGACTCCTGGCTCATAGCTTGTCGCCCCGTACTCCATTGTTTGGAAAAGGCTACTTGGAACCTAGAGACCAAAGACATGGTTGATGGGACCATAGACATCAATTGCAGTTTCTTGAATAAGGTGTGTGAATGATGACCAGATCTCCTCAACAGACGCACACAGGTTGGCGCTGGTAGCGTAACGGCGAGTTCAGTCAGGGGAAATGTCGCGAAAGAAGGCTGATCTGACTTTGTGGGATGACGTTTACGATGCTGGAAGTTCGAACTGGTGGGAAACAGTGGTCAGCACACAAGACCAACAAATGGTACCTGCTGTCATTTACAACCATGGGGACTACAAAAATGCATTTCACATTACGTAAGGCGACCGAAAAGCGCGTTCAGACTCTCAACAAGTACAGTAACTTCAATGTTGGAAGCTTATCTTAGTAACCCATCTAGCTGGCTGTCGAAATTATGGTGGAGATTGTCCTCTAAGTGAACTGAATGTATGCTGAAAAGCCGAGAAGCGGCCACAAGCGGCTGATTGGCAGTGTGATTAACTCGCACTTATCTTTGACCACGTCGGATCTGCATTCAGTCGGCATGTACGCAAAGACGATAAAAGAAAGGGTTTGGTGACCCGGTACACATCCATCTTGGTATGTTCTGACAGTGCACACTCTACTTTTGTCAAGTATGCATACCAAATGACAGTGTGTGTAAGTTCATTGAGAGCTATAACGAAGCCCGCAACAAAAGTTGTCCCCTGAAGAAGGGCAAGCGGAAGACTAAGTTGTGGGAATAGGAGGTGAAGTTGACTGTAGTTATACAAACAAGCAACAAACAGCACATTGTAACACCCGGTAACTCCAGAGTACCATCCAAGACTGCCTATTGTTGACTGAGTTTATTAGCGTTGAGGGCCAGTTTAAAATGTCACGCGGAAGAAGAGTGGCAGGTTCATCTTGTTTGTTAACGTTGATTCCACGAAACCAAAAGTGCGGAACTGGTTCGAATGGTATTGGATGCAAAAGACAATCGAGGGAAAAGAGTATGGCTTTAGACAGTGAGCGAATTTTCCTCCTGTAATACCAAGATTTGTCTCCGGACAAGGCACTACCTAGCTGTCCAGAACGAAATAGGTTTGATTAGGGGTTGTCATTAGGAGCTCTTGGTTGAAGGACCTAACTCACGAGGCGGCAGGCCGAGTCACCAAGTCCACGATCCACTGGGAGCCGGTGACTACAAAAGCTATCCTTCAGCCCTTTAGATGAGATCAGACCATCTACGATACTTAGCACACTTCAAGAACACGAACATCCGTTTTAACCAAGAAGCAAGATCGACAGAAACGTCGAATATTGAGTGAAATGAGGATCTATAAATCATCAGTGACGTCTTTCGAGGAGAAGCTCGCGATGATCAAATTAAAAATAATCCGTTGAGGATAGCCGTCTGCGACGATTCCAACAAGTAGGTCTGTTCATAATTCGCCTTCGATCCTGCCTTACATTCCAATGGATATAATCGTTGATCCAAGCATCGACAGGAGCAGTCCAGATGATTGGGTTGGGTTCGAACCACGGAACTCCAGGTTAGTAAGTTCTCACCCTAACTACTGAACCAACTCGAGCTCTGGTAGATATGAGGCTTTAGTGACCTAAGGACCTACTAAACCGACACTGACGCCATGCCAGGCATCACAATCAATGACCGTAAAATACAGTGGCTTGTCGGCGTTTGCAAGTTGTACTTCCGATGGTCTACCATAGATCAAACGTGAGCGACTGACATAGGAAAGCCTTTTGACTTGAAACAACTCATGCTATGGATAGTGGGAGAATAAAGAACTTCGAAAACCAGACAGATCGAATACCACCAGGAAAGTGTTAACTTAGACACAAGGATCGGCGCACACTGAAGACGTAGTTGAATCGATTAGCCGTAATCAACGGTGCTTCAAAGTCAACAAGCTGAAAATGGGGCATAGTTCGAACTTACCAAGAGAGTGTCATACAAATCCTGGGGCGTAAGAAGGATGCGTATCTGATCGGCGTTCACCATGAAAACAGGTAAATCGGCGACATTGCTAACCAGACAAGAGTGTAATCCAGATGAGGACATGGCGAATCATTCTAAAGAGAAAAAATATGAATTTCAGCCAACTGCTACTCGATAAAACAAAATATTCAGAAAGAAACGAATGGTAAGGATTTTGAGTATATTGCAAAATATAATACAATCACTAAGTGTGCATGGAAGGGCGTTGCCGCTTAGCTGTTAGAATGGCTCGTTCATCGGCGAAACCAAGAGAACCACGTTGGAGTTCGATAAAGTCTGATGGCTTCATCTGTTGACCGTTGATAGGGTCAATCATTTCCTTTTTAATGACAGTATCGACCACTTCCTTAGTGACAACAGCACCCGAGGTTTTGAGAACAACACATGCGGTAGCGTTGGTCAAAGGGTCTTTGGAGACGGCGCAACAATACCGAACGCCTTGGGATGATTTCCCATTGGGTGTATCATCTTCGCTCTTTGTAAATTTAACAGACGTAAGGTCCTTGTAACGCAAGGGTTTACCGCTCATCGGACAGCGCACGGTAGTATCTGGTTTAACCAGTTTTGTCTCTTTCTCGGTTCTTTGGGTTACACCCGGTGTCCAAAAGCTGGCCGGTTTTGGTGCTGAACTGTTGTGACTAGAGACGGACGCTAACGCCTCCACCTCGGCAGCTTGTGCTGACGCTTTGGCATGAGTATCCAAGGTATTCAGTGAAAGAAAACGACGAGCTTCTTCCTCGCGCTCCGCTTTTATTCGCATTTTGGTTTCATTGGCTTCACGGGCCTTTTGCTTTTCATAAAGATTAAGCTTCCGTTGGATTTCTGCTTTCTGATTGACCAAATACTCTAAGACCGCCGCACGATCGTACAGAAACCCATCTGGAGTAACAACAGGGTCTTGGGCAGGCTGAAGTGACAGGCAACAGCAATCGAACCCAGCAATAGAGTCTTTCCCTAAGCGGACAGTTTGCGTTCCATAGCCTGATCGTTGCGCGTCCTTTTGACGTTCGTGATAAGTGTAGACAGTGTGGGCTGTGCAGTTTTTGGAGTGGCGCGTCATGCCAATCAACTGAAAGGAAGGAAATGAAAAGTTCAGCGACATTAGGTGGACCGTTTGGAAATGGCAGGCACACGCAATAGGTACTCGTATCCAGCTGTGTCACGGATTGCGAAACAATGAACCGAGATAAATGTGATTGGATTAAGTGATACCAGCGCCTAAGAGAAACTGCCAAGACTGAACAGCAGACTAAATCCAAGACAAACAAGAGGTCAAGTGTGCACCCTATGCAAAGGTTTAGGATCATATTTACCAATTCATTATCCGGTTTGTGGAAGATGTATCCCTACCATTGCACGTAACATTGATGATGCGGCCAGTTATAAAGTCTTGAAGCAACATCATGAAACTCAACTCAATTCAATTTGTAAGCTGTAAACCGTGTACTGTAGACAATGGCTTCAGCTGATACAGACTCGGTCAACGGAGAGCGGGAGAGTGTAGGGCATCCAACCAAGCCTTGGAAGCGACGAGATATTTATTTAGATGGGGAACAGGCGACCTAAACATTGAAGGTGACAGCTTTGACGCACCAGCGTCATTGACTGCTCGATTGGGCCATATCTGCCAATGTCATTAACCATTGGTGAGTTGAGTCCCTGGGTCCCCATCCAGGGAGGATAGTTTACTGGTTAGTGTTTCCTACTTCATAGACAAGCATACACCATCCACCTCTCCGTCGCTACCAATCAGGACAGGGCAGGGCGAAAAGAGCTATGCGAGGCAAACGGTCTTCTGGCATGCGGAGAACATTACAAAGAGTGAATAATTCATCTATCGCGGGAGGGTTCCTTCTTCGTAGGACCATCTGGCGTACCTTAGCGTTACTAATTCGATGTTCCCACCAGACCCGACCAATGCTTCGGAGACATACATGATCAAACAATGACAACTTTCGTGGTGGCCGCCAACAAACCAAATAGACCACATCGCCGTCAGTTATCGGTGGCGAGGGTCGATGACCACCTGCCGCTCCTTCTGGAACACCAGCGTGGACTCCGACCATGCACTTGTACGCTGCTGCTTTTCGTTGCGCTTTTTAGGTGTACGCAAAACGCGCACACCTCGCTTAGCCATTGAGAAGCTAGTGGACCGAGAAGTGAAACGAAATTACCAGAACCAGCCCCTCGAACGCCTGCCAGACGGTATGATGTGGGATATAAACGGCCACTGGGAAAAGATATCCAAAACGATACTCAAAGCCGGAAAGTTTGTTTGCACTACAACCCAGCAAACTTCATCCAAACATCGGATCTCTGATAGGAGTCTTTGCAGGAGACCAGGCGACAGATTCTTCCTGGCCGCAATCACAACTCCAACCGACGCATCATCCGACGCCAGGTAAAACTGAGTATCCGTATAGACCGGGAAGCTTGGTGGACCCGAAAGGCCGAATGGAAGATGGAAAGAATGCTGGAAACGTCCGCAAGCTGTTCCACTTGATTCGTCGACTAGTCCTCGAAACCTCTGGTCAGCGAAATAATCAGGAACTAAAATGGCTCCCTGATATGCAGCAAAGCAGAACGTTTGGACCGCTGGGCACAGTACTTCGAACAGCAATTCAGCTGGCCACCTGCTACCTCCAATCCAGAATCCTGGCCTTCAACAGAAAGGTGGACCGTCAATATGGAGCCGCCTTCGGTCTCAGAAGTGTCCGGTGTATTTCATTACTCAAACGTCATCGTGCTGCTGGTCCTGACCTTCCACCTTCTTTTCAAGGATGGCGGTGGGTTTCTCAGCCAGTGTCTGCATGGCTATTTGGGTCTATCTGGGAGAAAGAGACCGTCCCAGACAACTGAGGTGAATCGAAAATAGTGCCCATTTTCAAAAAGGGTACTCGCAGTGAATGTAACAAACCACAGAGGTGTTAGTTTGACTTCTGTTGTGACAAGGCTTCTGGCGTCATTGATTCTTCGTCGTCTTACGCGAGACCTTGACTCGTGAGAATCAAGTGGGATTTCGACCGGGTAGAGGCTGCGTTGACCACATCTTCACACTCCGTCAGGTGTTAGAGCAACGCCACATGTACAGACGACCCACAATCTTGGTGTTCCTTGACTTCAAGGGTGCGTTTGATTCTGTCGATCGGTCAGTGCTGTTAACTACACTTGCTCAACAGGGTATGCCCCAGAAGTTTGTAAACATAATCCGATCCCTATATTCACATACTTCTGGGGAGTGAGAGTGTATGGCGAGCTCTCCAAAAGCTTCCCTACAAAAGTGGTGTCAGACAAGGATGTCCACTCTCTCCATTCTTGTTCAACTTCGTCATTGATGAAATAATGAGGCGAACGCTGGAAGGTCTTCAAAACCCCGGTGTTCAAATTGTTGCTGGTGAGAGCCTTGTCGATCTGGAGTACGCAGATGACATCGCCCTCATCTTTGAAGACCAAAGTGAAGCACAAGCCCTGTTGAATAGACTGACCACCATCATACCATCTTTTGGCATGCGCCTTGCACCTTCAAAGTGCAAAGTCATGCTTCAGAACGTGCAGTCTCCGGACATATCCCTTAAAATTCAAGGAGAATCACTGGAGATTGTGGAAAACTTTACATACCTCGGTAGTTGTATTAGCTCTGACGGAAGTGTGTCTGATGAAGTCAGTGCAAGAATCTCAAAGGCTCGAATCACGTTTGCTAATTTGCGTCACTTGTGGCGTCAAAAAGGCATCTCACTAGATCTTAAGGGTCACGTGTACCAGGCTACAGTAAGGGCTGTGTTGTTGTATGGGTGCGAGACATGGCCTCTACGGACAGATGATGTGAGGCGTCTCCAGGTTTTCGACCACCGATGCCTCAGAAGCGTGGCTGGTTTTGGATGGCGTCAGCGTGTTAGTAACGAGGTGATTAGAAAACGGGTATTTGGTTGTGCTGCAGGTAATTCAATTGGGAAATCATCCAGCACCACCGACTGCTCGGTCATGTGCTACGCATGCCGAAACTCACCGATCTACATGCCGCATACGATGGCTCGGTCATGTGCTACGCATGCCGAAACACCGTCTACCGGACGAGTGTTGTTCTCCGTGCCTCCTTCAGAATGGCGCAAACCGCGAGGTGGACAGCGCATGACTTGGCAGAAAGGCGTGAAAGAGATCACGAAGAGTTTGGGTGTTGTTGGTGTTGTACGCCTTCCAGGATGGGGTCCCCGTGACCCCGCCTGTGCTTGGCTGGAGACGTTGCAAAAATGGCGGCTAATCGATGTCAGTGGCGTTCATGCTGTCAGTTTCTTTCCAGATTGTCTGATTGAGCGGTTGGAGGTGTAGGCACCTCAGAATGCTTGACATAGGCCAGCACTAGGTCCCCTCCCTCATCCACTCTTTCTCTCTTCTTTTCACTCTAGGGCTTTTAGACGAATCTTATGGCTGTACGGTAATGAAGCATCAGTGTCACAATGATGTTGGTGTCTTTGATGATGATGACTTCCTCTACACATAAAGGCCACACTTCTGGTTTATAAAGCAGTATGGATCGCATCACCGAGTTGTAAACTCTGCATTTGACAGACCTCGGCGCCAATGGTGTCGGAGGTTGACAGAGGCTGTCCTGGCCTTCTCGATTCGAGAAGTAATCTCATCTCCAGCCAGTTTGCTGGAACTTATACAACTGCCCAGGTAAACAAATTTATCCAGGACGTCGATTGGTTCGCCTGCAAGCATGAGATGTGGGTTTGATCCAAACCAGTCTCGTAGCAGCATTTTACACTTTGCAGGTGTGAAGCGCATGCCAAACCGTGCGGCAGAGTTATTTAGTTTATTTAAACTGGTCACGGGAGCAATTCGACTTCCGAGTTTCCGGAGGCAAGCAGAGGAATTTCAGGCAGCATATCAATAACAAAGTTCAATAGGAAAGTTGAGAGAGGGCAACCTGTCTTACACCACTGGACTTGGTGAACTCAGGCGAAAGCTTGCTGTATGCTAGTGCATACAGTGCCCTCAGGATAAAAATTTGATCACCTTTGGTCACCAGAAACCTCGAAATTTGCTGACGCTCGACAGTGTCAAAAGCAGATTTCCGATCAAGAAAAACAAGCAACGTGAGACGTTTGAAGCAGTCGCGCTGTTCAAGTATTTGTCTCAAGGTAGAGATATGGTCGATGCATTCTAGGCCAGGGCGAAACCCAGCTTGATTCTCACGAATCTGTCTCTCCCGATAATCGATCCACCTATGCAAAATAATGCCAGAGAGCTCTATTCCACTAGTACTCTGTTTCCATTCCAAATCTTGGAGGTCGTCAGACTGTTCACCAGGACGCGGCCACCTTCTTTAAAGAGTGCGGGGTGCAGACCATCCGCGCCATAGGTATTGTCGCGTTGTAGGATTAATATATCATGTTAGATTTCTGTTGTATTTGGCGGGCTGGCGTCGACGTTCCATTCAGGCCCGGTGAGTTCTTCCAGAAGTCATGTTGAAGGAGACCAAGTAAACTGTTCTTGGAAGTGCTCAGCCCATCGTTCAAAACGACTATTGAGGGATGGAATCGGCAATCCGTCTTTCTCGCATATTGTTTCACTGATGCCTGCATTCTTTTGACCGGTTGATCTAAACAGATGAAATAGGACGTGGATTTTGCCTGCCCAACTCCTAGGCCTTCGAAATCCACCAGCGTTTTGTCATTCTTCAAGCTCATGATTATCCATCACCACCATCATCATGAAAGACAGCAACATCAGTGTTGACACTGATGCTTCACTGCCGGTGTTTGAGGGATGTGCGTGCACCATCACAGTCGCTAGTTGCTGGTATGGTCTTTCAGACAGCAATAAGATCTGATCTCGACGATATCCAGTATTCATTCGGTAGAGTCAGATGGCTTGGACAGGCAGTTCCGAAAGCTAAGAGCATTGCTTCTTTAACCCGCTTCCATTCGGTCTCCAAGCAATCTTCGTCATTCGCATGACTGTGCGCATCCAGTAGCTTCGCAGCCAGGTCAGCTCGATAATCTTCAGCTACTGAAACTTGTCGAAGTTGATGAATGGAACTGCTCTGCCTTCACACGCGTAATGCTGACGGAAAGCGAAGTGATAGTCGGGCCCGCACAATAGCACGCTCAGAGTCAAGCTGTGTACACCAGAAGGAACGACAAGTTTTAATTGAGGCTCTCCATCGGCAACTGATAGCCACATGGCTTAATTGGGTCCACCATTGTCCTGCGGTTGAGGGCTTCCAAGTATTTCGTTGTGAGGGTTTGTGTTGGAAGTAGGTAGTGGACAGGAGATGATGATGAGCTGCACACAACTGAAGCAGTCGTTCTCAATTATCCGTAAGCTGGGAATCGATTTCAAATCTACCACCCAATTGGGTTTCTTCCGGACTTATTTGTCAAACTTGAGTATTCACACCACCCACTAGGATTAAAATAGCCATCGTTCTTGCTGACGGAAGCAGTCGTGACATATCTTGATAAAACACGTCCTCCTCAGTCTCACAACTGCACTCTAATGGGACGTATGCCGATACGACAAATAGACACCGTTTACCGCAGCAATCTACGTTGAGCTTAATTGAGCCGGACAAACAAATAGCGTACAAAAAGACTTCACTGGGATTTAGCCCAGTAAGGGACTTTCAGCCTTGGGGTTGAGTGCAATTCCCACACTGCAGATAGCACGAGCTGTTGCGTCAGGATCGCCAGATACCCGAAGCGTGAAATGTGGAACACCGAGCTTGTCCTAAGCGGCCGAAGTGTGGTTTTGTATGCGTGTTTCGGGGACACAACACACATCGACAGATAGGGAAAGCAAGGTTTCCTCAAGAGATTCCTGTTGCCCAATTCGACTTAGAGTACGAACATTAGTGGCTGCAACGCGGATGGTAGTAAATGATTATATTTTTCTGGGTCGTAGTTTAGACAGGAAACAATAGCTAAGAAACAGATAGTTTGATCGCGTAGTATTATTAGATGGGTAGGAAGGATTGTGAGAGGGCCGGTGAGAGAGGAGCTGCAGGAGTCCTAGCCTGAGAATGGGGTTTGATTGAGGTGCCCATCTTAAGCCTTTGAGTTGAAATTCCGACCCGCAAGTCAGTGGGAGGATGTAGGGTTTTATCCGGAGATCATGCCTCTAGTCTCTGACTCAAAGGTTTGAACCGTGAGGCAGAGGTTGTTAGGGTTTTCTTGAGCGACGCTTTCCGAAGTCAATGATTGAATAGTCTGATTCACTTAGCTGCAGAGGCCTAGCCTAGCCCGAGAAGGCTGGGATTAAGGCATTAAGTATCACTGCTAATTTCATCATCATCATCATCGACAGCATGACATCAGTGTTGAACACCGATGTTTCGCTGCCGTACAACCATGACTTATTGGAAAGCCTTATTGTGAAGAAAAAGAATAAAGATGGATGGGGAGGGGACTTATTGCTGCCTTACTACAATCATTCCGAGGTGCCTACACCTACAAACACTCATTCAGGCAATCTGGATAGAAACTGACAACAAGATCGCCACTGACATCGGTTGGCAGCCATATCTTGCAGCGTCTCCAACCAGGCGCAGTGGGGATCACGCGGTCCCCATCCTGGAAGGCGAGTAGCACCGACAGCACCCAAGCGTTTCGTGATTTCTTTCATACTCTTCTGCCAGGTCAAGGGTTGGCCACCTCTCTGCTTACGCCACTCTGAATTGGGCATGGAAAACAGCACTCTCTTCGGCAAACGATGATTAGGCATGCGCAACACATGTCCCAACCAACGTAGCTTCTGGTGCTGGACACATTCTTCAATGGAAGTACCCGTTGCACAACCCAAAACTCGCTTTCTAACTGCCTCGTTACGGATTCGCCGACACCATCCCACACGAGCTATGGTTCTGAGACAACGATTGTCGAACACCTGAAGACGTCTCAGTTCCGCTGCTCGAACAGGCCAAGTCTCACAGCCATACAACAAAACAGCCCGCACTGTAGCTTGATACACACGTCCCTTGAGATTCAGGGACACACCACTTTGACGCCATAGGTGTCTCAAATTAGCAAACGCGACCCGAGCCTTGCAGATTCGCGCATTTACCTCATCTGTCACACTACAATCAGAACTAATACAACTTCCAAGATATGTAAAACGCTCCACAACTTCCAGTGCCTCTCCCTGGATTGTAAGTGGCGTGTTCAGTGACTGCATGTCCAGGAGCATGACCTTACACTTTTTGGGTGCAAAGTGCATACCAAAGGACGGGATGACTTTGGTCAGTTCATCTAAAAACACCTGCGCCTTCTCCTCCTCTTCAAAGATAAGAACGATGTCATCTGCATATTCCAGATCGACAAGGTTTTCGTCAGAGGCTATTTGAACACCGGGGTTTTGGAGACCTTCCAGCGTTCGTCTCATTATTTCATCGATCACGAAGTTAAACAGGAATGGGGAGAGTGGGCATCCCTGACGGACGCCACTTTGTGTACGGAAGCTTTTGGAGAGCTCGCCGTATACTCTCACACGTCCGGAAGTCTTGGAATACAAAGAGCTTATTATGTTCACGAACTTCCGGGGCATTCCTTGGTGGGCAAGCGTGTCAAGCAGAACAGACCGGTCAACCGAGTCAAATGCGCCTTGGAAATCCAGGAATACTAGAATTGTGGGTCGCTTATACGTATGGCGTTGTTCTAGCACCTGACGAAGTGTGAAGATTTGGTCAACGCAACCCCTACCAGGCCGGAATCCCGCTTGCTGCTCTCGAGACAGTGTCTCACGAGCCACCGTAAGGCGACGAAGCACAAGTGACGCCAACAGTCTCGTTACGACCGGGGTCAAGCTGATCCCCCTGTGGTTGCCACACTCACTACGAGCCCCTTTTTTGAAAATGGGCACTATCAACGACTCTCCCCAGTTGTCTGGGACAGACTCCTTTTCCCAGATGCAGGCAAACAGATCAGACAGGCGTTGACTGAGGATTTCACCCCCATCTTTGAACAATGCGGGTGGGAGGTCATCCGGACCAGAGGCTCGGTGGCGCTTGAGAGAACATATGCAGTCATAAACCTCCGAGGCCGTAGGTGGTTCCACGTTCACCGTCCAGGGTTCTACGTCACCTGTGGGTTCCAGATGGGCGCCAGCTGGTGGCCATGACAATTGTTGTTCGAAGTATTCGGCCCATCGGTCGAGACGTTCTTCTTTATTCGAGATGGTCACTCCATTCCGATCCTTGATAGTTTCGCTCACAGGTGGTTTCCGGGGACCGGTCGCACGGATCAACTGAAATAATCTTCGGGCATTACCGGATTTCTGGGCCTCTTCCATTTCCTTGGCTTTCTGTGTCCACCACACTTCGCGGTCGGCTTTCACACTCACCTTCACTTGACGTCTGATAATTCGTCGCACCAAGTTATGTTCCGGGCCGGCTGGGATATTTCTCCGAGATTTAAGCAGTGCCACCGTTCGGTCTGATATCCAGTGCTTGAGTGCGCCTGGTGGTGCCGTGCCACAGGCAAAATTCCCAGCACTATGCAAAGAGGTGGCAATCTCGTCCCAGTATGCGTTCACATCTGATGGTGGAGCATTTGGAAGAGACCCTAGAAGACGATTCTGGTAAGTTCGTCTAACATCCGGATCTGCCAGTCTCTCAGTTGCCAAGCGATTTGTCCGCACCTTACGCGGTCCTGGAAAACGTAGGGAGAAGCGACTCCGGACGAGCGCGTGGTCGGAATCCACAAATGTGTTCCAAAACGACCGGCAGTCAGTTACTGATCCGCGCCATCGGTAACTGATGGCGATGTGGTCGATTTGAGTTTGTGGTCGGCGTGTCGTTGGAGGACACCATGTGGCCAGACGACTTCGGCTATTCCGGAAGTTAGTACTGCATAGAAACAGCCTGCGATCAGCACACAGCTGAAGCAATCGTTCCCCATTGTCCGTACGTACCGAGTCCAATCCATGTCGACCTCCTAATTGAGTCTCAGATACGCTAAGCCTGCCCACTTGTGCATTCAAATCTCCAGCAACCACCACGATGTCTGAGCTTTTAGCTCGCCGCAGCAGGGCATTCAGGGCGTCATAAAACCTGTCTTTGACGGTGTCGGAGCTACAGTCAGTTGGGGCGTACGCAGACACGATAAACAAACATCGATCAACATCCCGCTTGTGAGACTCCTTCACAGACGTTGCCAGACGAACCGCACAGAGGCGACTATCAACAGGTATCCAGTCAAGCAAGGATACTTCCGCCCGGTGACTTAGGACGATACCAACCCCTGCACATCCAGCTGCAGCAGCCTCTGGATCACCAGAGGTGCGCAGTCGGAAGCGAGTGGAGACTGATGGGGCGGTTAGCTCAATCACTGTGCTTGCATCTTGAATTCTTGTTTCCGAGACACAGCACACATCAATGCCAAGCGAGTCCAGTGTGAGAGCAAGAGCAGCTTGTTGTCCTGCTTGCTTCAGAGTGCGCACATTGAAGGCGGCCAGATAGACTGAGTGTCGAGGCTTGAAGAGTGATTTGGAGATACCTGAGGATGTCGGCGCCATGTGACGAGCAGATGCTGCACGCAAAACCGATGCAAGGCGCACGGAATCATCAGTCCTAAGTGCTGGGCCTACAAGAGGAGAGTTATTAATGGGGCGGGGAGAGGGGGAAGAAAAAGTATGTGAAAGAGAAAGAAGGGAGGCGTCAGCAGTAGCCTGTTTTCGCTTACCCGCCCTGCTGTATGCAGCAAGTAAGGCGACCCGGCTGATGGCACCACGCGACGGCCGATGTGGCATGAGTTTATTTGTATGTGTGCAGTTCATGGTTGTACGTGGGCTAGGATACTGTCAGAGCGCCCACATCTAGACAGGAGGACGATTAGGGTCCTCAACCAAAGCCTTTGGCTCAAAAGCCTAACCGCAAGGGAGCGATGTTTAGCGGGAAATGCAAATGCATTACTGTTTCTACGGTACAATTCGCCACATGTTCCAACCCCCAACCTGGAGGACCAGGAGACTGTGTTCGTCAGACCTCTAGCCATTGACCAACCTGGTATGAGAGACTCTGTGAGTGTCGCAGGGACACTCCCCAGTATAGGTGCGCAAACCGCCACACCACGGTAAGGTCCAGTCTCTTCGTGACGGACTGCTAATTTAGCTGCGCACAGCAGTTGCTTTTGAGCATTACCGGACTCGCTGGTTTTTAAAGTATTTTGATCGTATTGAATAATGGGTCGGCGGTCACGGTCAATCACTGGGCGATCGGTGTGCGGTTTTAAGGGTCGACCTTTTCTAGCAACATCACTGTTTCCATGAGTATGGACATGCTGGTAGCCTGGGGGAAACGCCTTACTGCCTTCATTCTCCAATGGTCGAGGGGAGTATGACTTTACCTCCAAACCTTTTGGTAATACGATTACTTGTAGAACGGGGACTCGCTATTCTTCGTCAAGCTGTTGGCCTTCATTAATCGTCAGGGGTCGAGTTTACAATGCTGCGGTGCGCCCCATATTACTATACGGGTCAGAAATCTGGCCGCCGAGCGCCCAGGACGTCAAGAGACTTTCAATGTCTGACCATCGACGTCTTCGGAGCATTGCCCCAGTCCGGGGGGAACATCGGATCAGCAATGCTAAGTACGTCGAATGGTTTTCGGAGTAACTCACCCGAAATTGATGAACTGATCACATTGCATTGCTTGCGCTGGCTTGGTCACGTGCTCCGACTTCCTCGAAGGTGGAAAGGAGTCAGGGAGGTCAAACAATGACTTGGCAGCGAAGCATGAAAGCCCTTGGCCATTGTCGTCTCCATGGATGGGATATATCAGTGGTTAGAAACGTTGTCAGACATAGCGCAGTCGCGCCCTTCCCAACCTCCCCACTTAAAAGTCCACTGATAACCCTGCATTTACGCACCAATTATATCAGTTCCGTCTCCAATGCGCGGCTACCTATCTCATCTCTCCACATCAGCGGTGAATGAAACTGTGACAGCTATAACCACAGTCCGACAAGTACGCGGTTCTTACAGCTGATAATGACGAAAGTTCCGAGTTAACATATGTACAGAGTATGTTTTGCCGACGTGGGCGCCTCAACGTTCACACTGACACGAAACACAAAGACCAATCCTGCACCCGAGGAAGGAGGCGAAGTGATGTGTATTGTCTCAGAGACACGTCCGTATGACCACGGTACAGTATACACTAAGGTTGCAACTACTGGACTTAAAACGCATGAACCAAATAAGCTCCTTTGAAGATCCACGGGTCATGTTCTCTGACTTAGTGGATGTGGAGATTATACTCAGTCCATGTGCCACAACAGCGCTGTTCGGATGGACACGCAAAAACAGTAGGCCATGCGCTGTCCCACTAGCGGGATCTTAAGAATATTCCGAACGATGGTCACCTATCAAGTTTCCTATCATTAAGGTAGCCGTTTTGGTGAGGACCCTGATAACTGTCTTAATTTCGGGCGCCATAGCAGTATTTCGGCCAACGTACAACCATGAAATAAACAAAAGTACTCTCATGTTCTCACATGGTGACAACAGCGGGATTATTTTATTTGCTGCACACAGCGGAGCTGATAAGCAAACGCTTTAATAATATTAATCACCCATATGTAGCACCTTTTCGGTGCTCAGCTTCCATGCCCTCCGAAGGAAGCACGAGAGCTGAGATACTGTCAGGTCGCACAAGCGTAGACAGGAGCAGTTGAGACACGGGGGTTCTGTTTGAATCACGGATCGCCCTGTCAGTATGTTCGCCCCTAAATCACTGAGTCATATTGACCGCAGACGCCCCATACCATACATTATTCACTTGTAGTTCTTCTGCAGTTCCACTAATAATCGCTACCCCGTGGAACCCGGCACGTCAGCCTGGTATCCAGAACCAGATCACCACATTTTTGCGCTTCGTGTTCAATAGTCGGTAACCAGATTTTTTCACGAGCGCCACTATTGAATATGAATGGGTTAACTAAAGGAGTAAACTGACAGTGCCAAAATTGGTGGGGATGATAACTTGCTCCCAGAGATCTTAGACGCTGCATGACGTTACTTTGCCAGTAAACTTCGTGACTCCCTCGCTTAAAAATATAGAGGGGTAATGATGTCTCTTACTATGCATAAAATTTCGATATGAAAAGAGTCCCATAAAACGGTAATTCTTTACCTGACTACCTGAACTAACTTTGACTCACTTGCTTTTGTCTGACTTCCAACAGTTTTATGGCCTGGAAAGGGGACCTGCTGGAACAGGATACACCCGAACGTTTTCAGCAGATCACTACTTAGGCCTCTTCCAGAAGCTAGCTAGGCTCGATGACCAAAAGCGTGTGGACAATTGTACCGCCGAAATAAATCAAACAAAATTCAGGCAAAACATCAAGAGGGAACGGTTGTATCAGCAAATTGATGGTAGATAGGACTTTTGCGCGTCTAAACGGCATGGTGTACGGCAGTGAAGCATCAGTGTCAACACTGATGTTGCTGTCTATGATGATGATGATGAAACGGCATGGTGCCAAATTTATACAGCTCTGCGGGCATAACGACACGTCCCTGGTTTGATTGTTTAGTCCAGCTACTATTCGCTAATAGTTTACGAGGGGCTAAAATGACCCAATGGTTAGGGTGCTAACTTACTGACTGGAAGATCTGTGGTTCGAACCCAACCCCGGAACCTCGAATGCTTGTCTACGCTTGTGCAACCTGGCAGTATCTCAATCTTCATGCTTCCTTTGAATGACAAGGCAACTAGGCAAACCGGAAGAAGCATACTGAACGGTCAAGAGATTGACAGACATTTCAGAGGGGGCGGCAAGCAGTGATCGGTTGTCACAAGCCACAAGCGATGACAGTGTGGTTTATTGGATTTCGGAGCAAGTTCGTTGGTGGACATCACGTTCCGGAAGTTGGTATCACACAGCTACAGTAGTCATTCACTGCTATCCATGCGTCTCTCGTCCAATGAGGGACGATCACTGGAATGAGCCCCAGGATCGCTAAGTCTAACAACGTGCGTGTTCATGGCATCAGCGAGCAAAGGAATGCGCAGAAAAAAACCGTTCAGCTGTAGCACCCTTTCGGTGCCTAGCTGCCATGTCACCCAAAGGAAGCACGAGGGCTGGGATACTGCTAGGTTGCCGAAGCCATGACAGGGAGAATCGACATACAGAGGTCGGGTTCGAACCACGGACCTTCCGGTCAGTAAATTTGCGCTCTAACCACTTGAGTCATCTCGCTTAGAACATCCATCGAGACTGTCCTTGGTAGATTCAGTGCTACGGTTTGTCAGGGAGTGCACACAAAATTGATAGCGAAAGACGTTGCCGAACAAACAACTCAGAGGCGGCTATCAGATGATATCCAACAAATCAGGGAAACTAACAGTGGATGGCCCAACGCCATGCCCATGTTCAGCTGTTTTGGAGCGTGGATGCTAAATGGGGCTAAAGTGACCGGTTTCGGGGTCTGAATATTGGTTTTGATGTGATCAGGACTGTTACTGAGGACGGACATGTAGAAGTTGCCACCATGTCTTAGCGCTGGCACCTGCAGGGAAAATACTCACGATGGAATCGGGAAAGGGGAGGAATGCGCGAAGTTCCAAGGTAAAAGTTAACAGCCGCTTATCTTCGCATGCGTGCAATGCCGTGTGCAGCAATTGAGGCAATCAGGTAGATGGTAATACGATGGCCCGTGTGGCAAGTGTTTTTATCTGGAAATTGCCAGGGTGCCGACAGCTAGAGGGGTGCGCGTTTAAGGCCCTAAACCAGAGTCCTCGGCTCAAACGCCTAGATTGGATCGATCAAAAGGTGTGATCGAAGCTTTGCCCAGTGGGACTGGGACGTCAGTAGGGATACCAGACAATGCTCATCGCTGGGAATAAAGCAGATGGGTTTCACCTTAATAGTTGGTGCGCTACGACGATCAGGTCTTAACGAACAATTCCATCTTTAGTGACATTTTACTAACATTACGCTTTCTCTCTGTTGTATCAGCTGAGAGATCCGGGATTGCAGGGGATGCGTAGGACACCGACCTATACGGTCCTCGGCCCTGTATGTTGGTGCATGCTAATTGAGCCACAGCGCCTTCTCGGATTGCTTCACTCTCAATACATTCAATCTTCATCCAGTCTTCCTTGGGATTCGTCCACTCAAGTACTTAGATAATACGCGATAGAGTAAGTTCGATCAACCTCGTAATGTTATGATGGAAGTCCAAGGCACCCTTCCAGCAAGTGAGGGATCTTGTCGCGATTCACAAGGAAAAAAATATAAAACACAATTCAGCGAGCATTCGATTTGCTAGTCTTCTGCGAAAATTTTTGCAGTCTGTCTAGCGTCCCTAGGCTGCCAGACACCGCCGGGCTTGCGAGTGGACTCAAACTTTTTACACCAAAGTGTTGCAGTTTGTTGCGTAAGCGCCCAAACCAAAAATCACCCTGGTCAACCTTCACAGTTTTGCAGCTCACCAAATATCACTGTCCGCTGAAGCGATTATACCTCTGGCGGAAAAATTCTCGTAGAGTATTTTCCTAGCATCACTGTGACCTCGGGATGCCTAGATGGGGCTCAAAAATTTGGACTGGTATTCTGAACCTAATTGCCTGTCTGTTTTAGTCCATCGGAGCACGTAATAGCTTTCGAAAATTCATTTCCACTGTGCGAAAACTGAGCGACTGCAGCGACACCGCCGTCCGTAGGAAAGCGAACTGCGCGTCAAGGTTAAAACTGTACTTCTCTCCAGTGATGGATTAAAACAAATTCAAGAAAAAGCTTATTATTGAAAAACACATTTTCTATCATTTATCCGATATAAATATTAGGTTTTTTCAGCTGGAACATAGTTACCGATCCACATGGCTGATGGTTGATGATGGTGGCCGCGCTTCTCCATGCATCCGGTTTCGAATGGTGGTTTATCGCTCTGTGGGTGGCTTACCGGGCGTCCAGGTTTTTCGTGCCGCTAGTTGGCGGCTGTTTGCCAAAACCCCAAGGTGTTTGTACACTAGTGAGTTGGGAAAATGTCCAAAACACCTGAAAGTAACTATCTGATCACCATTTAGCGGAAAATTTGCCCTTTTTAGCGCAGTCAATAGAAGAACGATACGAGGCACTTCAAGCTCTATGCAGGCAGCTGATGATGGTGAGTCTGTGGATTTGTTTAGGGTGCTAAGTCAATAAAGGTGAACGAGACGCTGAAGAGTGAACTAACGAGATTAACTTCAGTCTACCAGAAAGCTTTCAGCGAACGCAGGTGCGTTTTTTCCTCATACACTCAGTTGTCTGCAGCCTGTTGCTGGACGAGTTGGTTGAGCATCACTCAAGTTGCTCAGCTGCGTTGAAGACCGATTACTCGTAAGCTTATGCAGTATATCTTAACGCATCTGTTTAGAGTCGGAACCTCCTACCAGAAAAGACATTCGAACGCCACTGTAAGTCAAGCATAACAGCAGGCTTATCTGTTTCGATCTTCAGAACGAACCTCCCATGCCGAAGAAACTTCGCGGACTACAATCTCCGGCTGCGGACGGTGAGTTCTTGTTAGTGACTAGGAGTGGATGTTCTATGGCATTTCTTCACAGCTTCGTAATCTTGCAAGTTTGGTACACGTCTTTCCGGGACTTCCCCCACCACCCAGCTTTGCTTTTTCGCTGGGTCCAACCAATTCTAGCTAGAAATCTGGATCGTTCGGGGCCAAAGACCTGAAGGTGTATCAGACCCTCCACCTGAAGCAGCCGATTGTTGCAGCCGTGCAATACGGCTGCCTTATAGTCTAGTACACTCCTCTTTTTTTACGACAGTGCTATTTGCCAGTTTTAATTTTGATGATTATGGTAAGCCTTCGATTTAAAAGTCCGACCCACAAGGCAGTGAGTAGTAAGTCTTTCTTGGGGAATTCTGACCGAAGCGACTGATCCAGTAGTCTGACCCTCTTGACTGTGGATGACTACTCTAGCCAGATTGCGGAGGGACTTGGACGGATGTCTCTCCCCTGATGCTAACGCGCATAGCACATTCATTTGGAACCGCATCGACTTCTTGTTAGGCTTTCCGTGTTTTTCGACCGTATTACTTGAATCACCGGCAATCATGGTCAACCTGTTTGTGATCGGACTGCGGTTTTAGGGCCTGTCTTTTGTAACCCGTCCTTCCTCGGGGGAAGGCAGCATAGCTGTTTCCATAAATATGAGCACACTGTCTCCAGGCTAAAACACCTTACTGCCTTCATAATCCCATCGTAGAGGATAGTATGACTTCCCCTGCAGGCTTCGTCGCATTCCAATTATTCGCTATAAGGAGGCTCACTGCTCTTCATCTGGCCGCTCAAATTTGACCTTCCTGGCCGGTGTAGCCGGAGGGATCAGTCCTCAAGGCCAAACAATATATCGATGTGGCAGTTTTTGGTGGGGTCAGCAGTCCATTGAACTATACTGGAGGATCATTTAAATGATCAAGAGCCTAATCTACTGTGGTGGCCTTACGTCAACCACCGCCGCGTTGCGGACAAGATTTTGAGCCAAAGTCTGGTTTAGGACCGTAATCGTCCTACTGCCTAGGTTTGGGCGCTCCTCGTACAAAAGTGAATTACGCACACAAGTGTACACGCAACACCGGACGCCGCATAGTAACATCACCTGGGTTACGTTGTTCGCTGCATACATCAGAGTGGACAAACGAAAACATGCAGTTGCTGGCGCCTCTATCTTATTCTCTCTTAGCTCCCCTTCCCAGTCAACTTGTGTAATCAGACCCGCGTTTATCTTGCAGCCTTCGTTTGAATCTTTCAGCGGAATAACCGACTTAGAGCTATCACCTTATGGTGGTCGGGTCTATGTGCCGCGGGCCATGGTGGCTGGAAATCAGTTCCTGAAGATTCAACCACGCCAGGAAGACCAACAGTGAACAGCTTAAAGCAGGACAGCAGGTCCTCATATTGCGAGAAATCGTTTTACGAGGCAGTAGAGCATGAGCATCAACACTGATTCTACTGGCTCTGATGATGCTGACGATGGTCTGGAAGTAAAGTCATACTGTCCTTTGCAATGGGAGTGTGTAAGCAATAAATCGTCTCCAGGCGACAATTATGTCTATACTCACGGGAGCAATGATGCTGCCTTCGTCCGAAGGTGGACGGGTCAGAAATGGTCGCTCCGATCGCCAAACGGTTGGCCGTGACCGCAGGCTCAGCTGATCAGCACGGTCGAAATACTTTGAAAATCACATAGTCTGGTGTTGCACAGAAAGTGATTGCTCTGCGCAGCTGCATTAAGAGTGAGAGTACTGCTTTACTCCCTGTGTCCTCTAGCAAGGCCAGGTCCCTGCAGCTCAGTGGGTCAGACTATTGAGTCATTGGCGCGAGAAATGGTCCCTCAGATTGATCCCAGCAACTTATTTTTGAGACTTTTGAGTCAGAGGCTATGGGCGAGCTCCCCGGACAAAACCCGAAATCTTTCCCCTGCCTTTTGGGTCAAACGCTCATGGTGGGGTTCCTCAGGTTGACCCACTTCTCCGCTGTTACAGGCCTGACTCATCCCATGTCCGTCGCCCACTTTCTGACTTATTTAGATGTCAGTCACACAACCGTTGCTCCGTATCTAACTTTCGGCCCTGTTAAATTAATAAACCCTTCTTAAACTCATGGGCTCTCTTACACACACACACACATATATATATATATATATATATATATATATTAAAAGCCCTAGAGTGAAAAGAAGAGAAAAGAGTGGATGAGGGAGGGGACCTAGTGCTGGCCTATGTCAAGCATTCTGAGGTGCCTACACCTCCAACCGCCCAGTCAGACAATCTGGAAAGAAACTGACATCATGAACGACAATTAAGTCGATTAGCCGCCATTTCTTTCAACATCTCCAGCCAAGCACAGGCAGGGTCACGGGGACCCCATCCTGAAAGGCGTACAACACCAACAACACCCAAACTCTTCGTGATCTCTTTCACGCCTTTCTGCCAAGTCATGCGCTGTCCACCTCGCGGTTTGCGCCATTCTGAAGGAGGCACGGAGAACAACACTCGTCTAGGTAGACGGTGTTTCGGCATGCGTAGCACATGACCGAGCCATCGTGGTCGGTGGTGCTGAATGATTTCCCCAATTGAATTACCTGCAGCACAACCAAATACCCGTTTTCTAATCACCTCGTTACTAACATGCTGACGCCATCCAAAACCAGCCACGCTTCTGAGGCATCGGTGGTCGAAAACCTGGAGACGACCTCATCATCTGTCCGTAGAGGCCACATGTCTCGCACCCATCCAACAACACAGCCCATACTGTAGCATGGTACACGTGAACCTTATGATCTAGTTATATGCCTTCTTGACGCCACAAGCGACGCAAATTAGCAAACGTGATTCGAGCCTTTGAGATTCTTGCACTGACTCCATCAGACACACTTCCGTCAGAGCTAATACAACTACCGAGGTATGTAAAGTTTTCCACAATCTCCAGTGATTCTCCTTGAATTTTAAGGGATGTGTTTGGAGACTGCACGTCCTGAAGCATGACTTTGCACTTTGAAGGTACAAGGCGCATGCCAAAAGATGGTATGATGGTGGTCAGTCTATTCAACAGGGCTTGTGCTTCACTTTGGTCTTCAAAGATGAGGGCGATGTCATCTACGTACTCCAGATCGACAAGGCTCTCACCAGCAACAATTTGAACACCGGGGTTTTGAAGACCTTCCAGCGTTCGCCTCATTATTTCATCAATGACGAAGTTGAACAAGAATGGAGAGAGTGGACATCTTTGTCAGACACCACTTTTTGTAGGGAAGCTTTTGGAGAGTTCGTCATACACTGTGACTCCCCAGAAGTATGTGAATATAGGGATCGGATTATGTTTACAAACTTCTGGGGCATACCCTGTTGAGCAAGTGTAGTTAACAGCACTTACCGATCCACAGAATAGAACCCACCCTTGAAGTCAAGAAACACCAAGATTGTGGGTCGTCTGTACATGTGGCGTTGCTCTAACACCTGACGGAATGTGAAGATGTGGTCAACGCAGCCTCTACCCGGTGGAACTCCCACTTGATTCTCACGAGTCACGGTCTCGCGTAAGACGATAAAGAATCAATGACACCAGAAGCCTTATCACAACAGAAGTCAAACTAATACTTCTGTGGTTGTTACATTCACTGCGAGTACCCTTTTTGAAAATGGGCACTATTTTCGATTAACCTCAGTTGTCTGGGACGGTCTCTTTCTCCCAGATAGACCCAACTAGGCCATGCAGACACTGGTTGAGAAACCCACTGTCATCCTTGAAAGAAGGTGGAAGGTCATCAGGACCAGCAGCACGATGACGTTTGAGTAATGAAATACACCCGGACACTTCTGAGACCGAAGGCGGCTCCATATTGACGGTCCACCTTTCTGTTGGAGACCAGGATTCTGGATTGGAGGTAGCAGGTGGCCAGCTGAATTGCTGTTCGAATTACTGTGCCCAGCGGTCCAAACGTTCTGCTTTGCTGCATATTAGGGAGCCATTTTAGTTCCTGATTATTTCGCTGACCAGAGGTTTCCGGGGACTAGTCGGACGAATCAAGTGGAACAGCTTGCGGACGTTTCCAGCATTCTTTCCATCTTCCATTCGGCCTTTCGGGTCCACCAAGCTTCCCGGTCTATACGGATACTCAGTTTTACCTGGCGTCGGATGATGCGTCGGGTGGAGTTGTGATTGCGGCCAGGAAGAATCTGTCGCCTGGTCTCCAAAGACTCCTATCAGAGATCCGATGTTTGGATGAAGTTTGCTGGGTTGTAGTGCAAACAAACTTTCCGGCTTTGAGTATCGTTTTGGATATCTTTTCCCAGTGGCCGTTTATATCCCACATCATACCGTCTGGCAGGCGTTCGAGGGCTGGTTCTGGTAATTTCGTTTCACTTCTCGGTCCACTAGCTTCTCAATGGCTAAGCGAGGTGTGCGCGTTTTGCGTACACCTAAAAGCGCAATGAAAAGCAGCAGCGTACAAGTGCATGGTCGGAGTCCACGCTGGTGTTCCAGAAGGAGCGGCAGGTGGTGATCGACCCTCGCCACCGATAACTGACGACGATGTTGTCTATTTGGGTTCGTGGCTGGTTTGTTGGTGGGCGGCGATTTCCGCTTATCCGGAAATTCGCAAAGGAACAGTCTGTGATCGGCACACATCGGAAGTAAGCGGTCTGCGTTGTCTGTGCGTCTGGTGTCCAAACCAAGACGACCACCCAGTCGGGCCTCAGCAGCGCTCAGTCTACCTACTTGGGCATCTACAACGATATCTGAGGTTTTAGCCCTCTGTAGAAGGGCACCTAGAGCGTCATAGAAACTGTCCTTGACAGATTCAGAGCTACAGTCAGTTGGGACGTAAGCAGACACAATAACCAAGGTGCGATGGACCTCAGTTCTTCTAGATTCTCTCACAGATGTTGCCAAACGAACCGTACAGAGGCGACTGTCAACGGGTATCCAATCAAGCAGAGACGCTTCCGCTCGTTCGCTCAATACAATACCCACCCCAGCATATCCAGCTGCAGCGGCCTCTGCATCACCAGAGGTGCGCAGCCGGAACCTGGAAGAGAGCGATGGAGCAGTCAGTTCGATCACGGTACTTGCGTCCTGCGTCCTTGTTTCTGACAGACAACATACATCAATGCAGAGGGAATCCAGCGTACGAGCAAGAGCCACCTGTTGACCTGCTTGCTTGAGTGAACGAACATTAAAGATGGCTAAGTAGACAGGCTTTCGGGGTTTGAAGACAGACTTCGAAGTGTTTAGGGATGTAACTGAAGTCGGACGTGCAGAATCTGCAGCTAAGTGTGATGGATGGGCGCGCAAACCGATCAGTCCTAGAGCTGGGACCTGCGTAGAAAGTATTAAAATTGGGGCGGGGAGGGTGAAAGACGGAAAACGTAAAAGTGTAAGAAGGAGGCGTCAGCAGTAGCATATTTTCGCTTACCCGCCCTGCTGTATGCAGCAAGTAAGGCGACCCGGCTGATGGCACCACGCGACGGCCGATGTGGCATGAAAGTACTGTTATTTGTGAATGCCATGGTTGTACGAGGGCTGGGATACTGTCAGGGCGCCCACACCTAGACAGGAGGACGATTAGGGTCCTCAACCAAAGCCTTTGGCTCAAAAGCCTAACCGCAAGGCAGCGGTGTTGGGCTGGAAATGCAAGTACATTACCATTTTTACAGAACTTGTCGCCACACATGTTCCAACCCCAACCTGGAGGACCAGGAGACTGTTCGTCAGACTACCCATGGACCAACCTGGTATGATAGACTCTGTGAGTGTCACGCGGACACCCCCCAGTATAGCTCAATGGGTCTCTGAGGTACACAAACCGCCACGCCACGGTAAGGTCCAGTCTCTTCGTGGTGGAGTTGAATCATGTGGCAATCTTTTACAAGTGGAGAGCTACGCAACACTCCTGGGATAGTGGCTCAGCGACGATACTGCTGTTGAATCAGACCCCTTGGAAGATTAAGGTGTTTTAAGTAACCCAAATTATTATGGTGCACAGTTCGGTGTGCGCTTTGCACCCGCAAATTGTAAAGTACTTGAAGATTAGGTGGAATCAAGGCCAAAGCCCATGGTTACACGTGAACGGTTGATATAGTAAGTAAGTTTATTTACCTGGTTAGCTGCAGACATTCCAGCGGTCTGGCGACATCTGTGCTTCCCCTATTATTAATTTGGCGCGGAAAACAGCACTCTTTCAGGCAAACGATGTTTCGTCATACGCAATACATGGCTTAACCAACGCAGCTTATGCTGGACACTTCAGTGGAAGTTCCTGTTGCACAACCGAAAACGCTCGTTCTTTTTATTCAAAATGGTCACTCCCTTCTGATCTTTGATGGTTTCGCTCACAGGTCGTTTCCGGGGACCGGTCACACGGATCAACTTACATAATTTTCGGGCATTACCGCCTTTCTGGGCCTCTTCCATTTTCTGGGCTTTCTGTATCCACCAAACTCTACGGCCGGTTCGCACGCTCACGTTTACTTGACGTCTGATAATTCGTCGCGCCAAGTTATGTTCGGGACCGGGTGGGATATTTCTCCGAAATTTGAGCAGTGCCACTGTTCTTTCTGATATCCAGTGCTTGAGCAGGCCTGGTAGCACCGTGCCACAAGCAAAACTCTCAGTACCGTGCAAAGTGGTGGCGATCTCGTCCCAGTATGTATTCACTTCTGATGGTGGAGCATTTGAAAGATCATAAGACGATTCTGGTAGATTCATCTAACATCCGGATCCGCCAATCTTTCAGTTGTCAGTGGTTATCGGAGAGCTGAAATATGTAAAACGCTCCACAATCTCTTGTGTCTCTGCCTGGACTGTTAGTGACACGTTCAGTAACTACATGTTCAGAAGCATGACCTTACACTTTGTGGGTGCAAGGTGCCTGTCGACTTTGGTCAGTTTATCCAAAAATATATGTGCCTTTCCTTTTCGAAAACGAGAATGTCTGCATATCCCAGACAGTGGTAGCTGTGTGAATACACCATGACCAATCGTACACTGCGAGGTGGACTGACGCATTTGAGACCTTGTCTTTCAAAAATAATATCGATCCCTTGGGTGCTTGAATTGATAAAAAACGGGAATTTAGCAATTCTGGCACTTATATTCTTAGTGCTGCTGCCGCCATACAAATTGGGAGAAGACTGTCAAGATTTTGTTTGCCTTGTTTCACTTCAAAAGTTTTCATTTGGTCTTGTTTTACCTTCCGTTGGGGCTGTGCAGTTCGTACCCTGTTAGTGCTTTGTATATTGTACCGAGCATTTCGGGCCAGCTCAATTGTTGTGCTCACCAGAGTCAGGTGGCACACGTGGAATGAAACTGAGTTATCCTTCTCTGTAATGACTTCATTGATCGGCGGCTTTCTTGGCACGGTTTTGCGATTAGGTTGGAAAAGAGTTCGACAATTTCTTGGGCTTTCTTTGGCCACCACTTTTCCCAGTCATTCTTGAGACTTCTTTTCAGGCCTCCTTTTAGGTTGTCGCTGTGTGCAGCCACACCTGGTATTGTACATGAATGACCTTCTGCTCGTAATTCAGTTCGCTAAAGTAGATGTCGGAAGTAATAAAAATGCATTAGTTCGTTCACTTTTCGACTACTAGCATCTGGTCATGTTTTGAAGCGCGTATTCACCGTTGGTACTAGCTCCAATGGCCGTCCGCAGCATTCTCCTCGGCGCACTAATGTATGCCAACTTTTCCTTCATTCGGTTGGATGTTCAACGTATGATGCTATTTCGTTTGTGTTCTCATCCCTCCCCACGAAGTTGTGTAACCTTTTACCTGCTTATTCTAATTACTAGTATGCTCTTGTTCGCAAGCTCAGGAACAGCCTAACATTCTGTCCCTGGTTACCTACTTGTGTTCATCTTTTTTCCACTGTAGTCAAACCACCACCACCGTCCTCTCCACAAACCAGACGTCTGCCTGACTCGGTAGCTCCACCGCACGGCGTAGTAAGTTTGTTTGTATAATGTCCTGACGACTTCAGTCAGCACGGCTACTAGCTTCCTGTTTTCTGGGTAACAACCTCTGTGCCCTTACTCAACAGTCGTACCAGTGGATGAAGTGTTCAGTCTGTCCAATTGTCGAGTCTCATTGTGTATCATCATCATCAAATCCGGCAACATCAGTGTTGACACATGCTTCACTGCCGTACACATGGTTGTATACCAAAAACCTTTGAGTCTCAGCCACCCTCACCCTAAGCGAGTCTGTTCTTTTTTTCTGTTAGTTTTGTTACGAACCACTTGTTCTTGAAGGAACACACTACTCATAGGTTGCTGAAAACTTCGACAGTCCAGGCGAGTTTCAACTCTTGTGGCTTGTCAGGTAGACGCATTCTCCGAGTTTCCGTCAACCTCATGTTCCATTTGAGCACAATTCTACCCAGTTGGTGAAATAAATTCATTTGCACATTAAGTTGGTGTTAGTGCATGACTCAACTGACCCTCAGCTGAATCTCTCGTTTAAAGTTCTTTTGTTTTTCATGCGACTTTTTCACCTCCATATCCAGTCATTTGCTTCAGTTTTCAATTTCATCATTGTAGCTCTTCGTTTTTGTAGGTCGAATGCGTTTCCAACCTCTGGTCTGAGCAAGATCCTGAGGATGAGTTTTCACCTTCAAGTTCTGAAACTCCACTTCCTAGTCACAGTTCCGGTTCCCACGGTTTGCCAATGCAATCGAGTGCAACTACTTACGGGACGACTCCCGCGTCCAGATGGCAATCAGTGGAGAGCTCGAAGTCACCGCCGACGGTTTCCTTGTCGATGGAATCTAGTCCCTCCATGTCCCTGTTCACAACTGCTCAGCAGCAACGACCAACGAAGCAACCGTCGCTGGTTACCAGTTCAGTCGTTTCTTCTTCCGGCACCGGCGTGTCCTATATACATTCGGGTCCCAGATCGTCCTTGGCCGGATTTCAGAACGTGAAGAATTTCCCGGTAGTCAGTCGAAGCGTCAGTATCATTCAAACATCCAATGTTTCCCGCCCTGTCGTTCCAATGAGTGTGGTGCTCAGCCCGACGTCACCAGCTCTGCTGAACACCCAAACGGCCATACGTGGAGCCCGAACCGTGCAGTCGCCTCAAACAACAGCTACCCTGCGTTTTACAGGGCCACCATCAGGCCAGAGGATTGTTATCCAGCCACCTAGCGGGAACGCTAGGTCACTTCTGGTTCAGTCTTCTGAAAATGTGCTCAGGTAAGTGCATCTGATCCTAGAATCATTTCTCCTCAGTCCCTTTGGGACAGTTTCAGGTAACGATTCCTGTTGTGCGTAGCTTCTGTGATTGGGAATGTGGTCTCGTTTCAGAGCAGTTTACTTAACTATGTTTCGTAGCTGCTTCCGGTATAGGCTGTTGACACGGTCGAACTTACTGCATTTGTGGTCCAGAAATATTATTACTTATGTGGAAACCAAGTCGGTGTGGGTTTGATCCCGTCAGACACAAGGCAAATACGCGGCTTTAAAACTTCGACGTAAAATGTATCTGAGTGTGTCGACAGGTTCTGATTGTTCTGTTGACCAACTCAAATCCCTCCAGTCAGCTGACTAAACTGGCACAATCTGTCGCCGACTGCTGACGTTTCCAGCTGAACACTTCGGACAAATACACATCAGAGGAATGGAGATTGCGTTTTGTAAATTCCGGGAAACCCTGTACGGTTGTTTTGTCCTTTAGCTTCACCATCTCACCGCATGGGAAAAAGCGAACAGATCGGTGAATTAGATGTTTAGTGGAAACAAAAAGAATTCAGCAATGCTGTAATCGTGCTGCTCGATAAAGGAAGTGGAGGTTAAAGAACTTGGGTATCAAAATGAGGTAACCAAAATGATCGCAACTCAGTGTTTGGTGCTCGAAAGCTGCATGGAAGGCCTCGCAAACCCCTCCATTCTTTGCGTGAAGCCCTCACGAAGGCTTTGGACTCTGATTACCGCAAACATTTATGGTCGTACTAAGTATGTCTATTCGCCAAAATTTTAGTCTTATCGGAAGTCTACGTGACGAAATGATGGTAAAGGTGTGAATTACAGGTCAATTCCAGATGGTTTTGAAATCAGAACGGGCTTGTAATGGGTTGTGCACTTACTGGTGTTCACTTCAGTCAATATCTAACGTCTGATTTCATGAGTGATGCTTCTGGTGTACAGTCCGAATGTTGGGCTGCTGGACGAATGCGCGCTGAGACGCTTCGTTGCAAGGACTTCTGCGCTTTGGAACACGATCTAAATTCTTACATTTTTCGGCGAACATGTGCTGTTTGTGCATAAACAGTTTCGATATGAAGCCGGCAACGGCCACCGCACAGTTTAGTTCGCGCATGGGGACATCAGTTTCTTGCGCCCAGCCTTCGCCATATGGGGTCTCTAACACCTCAGAGTTTCTTTCCCGACCTGGACCTGTCATCTTGCAGTGGTGGTCAGGCTCAAGTGCCTGCAGAATGGGGATCGTTAACAGTTATTCCTGTAGTCAGGGAGGTTACGTGGACGCTGTGCCAAAACCACCGTTGCACCAGCCTTGTTGCTGTGGCATCAACGGTGCTCTCTGGTCTTATCTTTCGAACGTTGACTGAACACAATGAGCTACAGGTCCGTGAAGACAAGCTGAGCTCGGTCCTGCGAGAAGATGGTTCTCACATTTTTACCCTCCCGGAGATTCTGGAACAGCCACACAGCTTCCAGCAGCCAACAGTTGTGGTTTTCCTTGACTTAAAAGCTGCCTTTGGCTCTGTTAACCGTCAGGCACTATGGGAGTCTCTATGGATCAGTGTGCTCCATAGATTCTCAAATCTGCTTAAGGTGGTGTACACCAACTCCCGCGGAAGCTTAAAGGTCTACGGGAGGCTCTCACTTGAGTTCACTACATCGAGTGGTGTCAGACAATGCTGTTCTCTTTCATTTTTGCTCCATCGACCTCTTCGGAGCATTGCATGAGTTTGGTGTGAACACCGAATCAGTAATTCTGAAGTGTGTCTGATGGTTTACGGATGAAACAACTCGCCCATGATAGATGAACTGAGAACACTCCATAGGTTGCGCTGGTTCGGTCACGTGTTCCGTATGCCAGTCGACCGACTTCCTAGAAGAGCTCTTTTCTCGGGTGCGCTAGTCATTGCTGTCTTCCTGGATCGGGATTCTCGGGTGCGACAAATCAATGGTTAGAGACATTGTCAGACATGGCCCAATCACGCCCTCAGTGGCGCTGGTGCATCCCAGCTGTCAGCTTCAGTGTATAACTCCCCGATCCCTCACTTAAAGGTCCACTGACACCCGTGTATCTGCGGATCAATTATATGAACTGACGCTTCCAGTGCGTATCTGTCTTAGCCATCTCCCCAAATCATCGGCGAACGAAACTGTGGTGGATGTAACCACTCTACGGCAAGTACGCGGTGTTTACAGCTGTTGATAGTGATGATGATCGTGAACTACTGTGCAGACTTCCCTGTTTCTAGCACATTGTTGATTTTATGGTTGATCGGCAGCTGGTGTCCCGTTTTGTCAAGCCTAGTATGGCTTTTTGTAAACCCGGGAAACTGGTGTGAAATACTTATACTTATACTTGTGAAATACTTATACTTGTTATCAACCCGACTGTGTCCGGCAGAGCCCTCCGATTGGGTTCTTTGAGCCAATGGTCCTCTGCAACCGTTGGCAGTGGCTGGAATGTCGTTTGAGTAGAACAAAGAGATCCCGCTGCAGCTTCTATATGGGTGGGTACCACAACCCGGAACCCTGACAGGTGGGAGGCAACTTCTGGACACATTGGTCGGAAGTCCGACGACTGCTGACTCTAGCCGTAGAATAAGGCATTGGATTAGTGACAAGCTAATTTCCTATGACTATGCCTTCCAAAGATCTGATAGCTTCAAGAAACGTTGGAATCGTTGTTCCAAAAACTTCCCCCATCCCCTTCACAGTGCTATTGTGTTTCTTGTCGTTCGAAAAATTAGTTTGGTTTCGTCCGCACTGTACACATCCCAATTCAGAGTTTGTAGTAACGGTACTTTCTCAGCTTAGTTCTCGGTCTGAGCCTCCCAAGCTAGCGTGCGTGCCAAAACAACCACCAAAGGTGTACAAGATATATTAACGCCCCAAACGAAGTCAAGAGCATTTGTACAGCGCTTCATATATATAGCGTAAACGGTAATAACTTTCTGGAAATTCTGACGCGTTCTGGATGCACCATTGGCAACCGGCAATTGGCCAATACTGGGTCATGATTGGCTGTTGGGTCCAGATTTTCGACCAATCAGATCTGGGCTTGATGCCGGACCGGCAAGCGTCCCGAATTCCTGGCCAATCTTGTGTGGGATAGGCTTTTTGGCTGAAGCAGCACCCGACTGCGGGCGGTAGAGCGGGATCTGTGTGGAATTCCGCCTAACAGAGTTCCATCTTTTCAGCACCTGTGTCGGTGAATACTTCGTTCTCTTCGCTGCATGTTGGCTGGTGGACAGGTTATAACCGGGTTTGAGGCTTACGAGTTGAACATTAGTGTGTCCCACCGTCCTCTACAGAAGTGTGCGGTGTTTCTGTGCTGGTGATAGAAAATTCGTTTGTGGGTTTCCGTATTTCGGTTTCTCCTTTCCGATGGCATATTATGCACCTGAGGTCCACCTAGTCGCAGCTGCTTTGCAATTAACTGTATTAAACGAACACTTGTTTCCTTCTGAGTAGCTTGCTATCTGAAAGGACAACGGATTTTCCAGGTTTAATTCCGCGCATTCTTTCACGCACCTTTTAATTGATTGACTTGGGAACAGCGATGGTTCATCGTCTCGATACTGCCTCATTATGCATTATCGCGTTGCCTATTCGTTAATAGTAAACGCCCCAAAACTGAGGACATCATGTAAGGTAGGCCTCCATTAAAAAGCCCAGGGATGGAACCTCACGTGATAGTTTGTCTGTGGATATATACGCGAACAGAGACATCGCATTTTGGTTTGACGGAGTACCGACCACGAGAGTAAGCTTCAGTGTTGCTGCCCGGACTGCTGACTTGTTGGTCGGTCTCCACATTCCGCCTTCAAAATGTAACACTGCCCAGATGCATTAGCAACCTCAAATCAGTCACTAGTTGAAATGAATAACACGAGATAAATTTTTCGACCTCTTTCCCTCGGAGTATCGTCGCCCCCGAGGTCAGCAGGGTATCCCTACTTCTAATGGTAAGCCTTTTGGAATGAAAAGTGTTTTTGAATGCGGGCGTCCCTGATAGGCAGGTATATGGAGATAAATCCTATGAAATCCCCCGAGACCTTTCGTCCGTTCGGTGACTTATTCGACATGACCTCGGGTGTGCTAGCTAGCGTCACTTTGTTTTGAATGTCTGCACTGGTAAAATTGTCAAACGCACATTGCATCACAATCCAACTGTCCGCTCTCATGGTTTTCGGAGTACTTTATTATCTGTTAGTAATATGGAGATATTTTGAAGTCTATTATTTATCGCTACTCATTTCCAACTTTATTTTCTTCCAGCGGTCTTTCCGGAGATTTTCACTGAATCACGTGACTATCAAAAGACAACTTTGTATAGTACTTTATCCCGTATACACATTAAACCGCACTGTTTGACATGGTATGATTACGTGTACAGACTAATATTTTCAACTGATGATGTACTTCATTGTTGCGGTGGTCTTGGTGCCAGATAATAACTGCTTCTCTGTCCCGTCGTTTCAAATACCGTTTACCGTTGGGAACACCGTTAAACTGTGGACACATTAAGAGGTTCACTGTTTCGTGAGAGAATAAGGTCGACCATGTATGCTGTCCTTCCAGTCCTTCAATACAGTGAGCTGTTTTCGAGTATACAGTGTCGGATCCGTAGCACTATGTCTTATGCTTCAGCGGGATTACCATAAATCATTTTGGGATCGTTCGTAGGTCACATTCTTCAGTCGATTGTCCTTGACGGACTATCCGCAACACCGCTGAGGAGGTTGGAAACCGTTACACTATAACTTACTTGTCAGGAGTTACAGTGCATTCGCATGTGGCATTTACGTTCACCCGTTTTGTTTCCGAGATGACCTAGCCATTCATCCCAACAGTACGGGGATGTATATTTTTTTACCATTTTCTGGTAATGAAGCTCCATGGTTGACAGCCCAAAGAGTAAGGTGGCGCGGTATTAGGGGACCGCATCTCGAGCAGAATCAGAGTCCAGCGTTACGGTAGCCATTCCTGTGCCGGTTCACATGTTCATAACAGATTAGTGTCCCGTCCAAAACGGTGGATATCGCTGTACTGAAGACAGCAACTGAGTGCAACAAATTTGTGGTTTGTCGAACGGTGTCCGAAACTTTATTTACGGATAAGCAGCTAATGGCTTCCGATGACACCATACTCTCTTGCGCACATTCCTATGAAGACAAATGGAACGCTCAGGTGATGGAAGGCGTAGGAGCTTCCTCAAACCATAGAGGTAAAGGTAGTGGCACACCGGAATTTAAGTTCGGCTTGTCTGTCGATGTGGTCAGTGCACAGTTTGGCAAAATCTGACTATCTGAGCACTGTTCCTACCAAAAGGCTCTGCATAGAACACCTACCGAGAAGACGTAAAAGACATGATACTTTCCGTCGGAGGAATAACCTATAGAACAGGAGATCATCATCGACAGCATAGATAACAGACAGAGGAATGGTGAAGACTCAGTCAACTCGCGTTGCCAAGTCACACCCTGTATCACATAGCACTTAAAAAGTTTGCAGATTAGAAAACTGCTTTCTTTGGTAGGCGGCAGTTGGGTACGCGTAGCACGTACCAAATATTTTGACCCGCTGAGTGTCACTTATTGCCTTAGTGACTGCAATCCAACACCAGATACTAGCTTTCGCGCCATTTCATTACGAACACGTTGTGAAAGTCAGCAATCTGTTGTGCTGGGAAGGGATTGAACCGGAGGGCAGACACTTCGCTTCTCCAAATGTGTAAGAGGTAAGGTGACGCCCCAACTTTCGGCCATCAGCATCACTTGGGTCACATCTCATCATCCCTGTCATAAGGTCTGCGGACACGCTGCAAGGTCACCAAGGTGCGTTTCTCTACCGTACAATACATGGCCGATAATTGAGCTTTGAACTAGTTGATGCATTACACCACAGTTGCAGTCTTGCTTGTAGATAACAAGGCTGTAAAAAACGTGCGGCTCACCGCTAATCCATTCAGTGTTAACCGATACTGCAACATCTAAGTGAACGTATCGCGAGAATTCTCAGGTGCTTACACCTCCAAGCACTCAAACAATCTGGAAAGAAACTGGCAGCACGATCGCCACTGACATCTGCTGGCTGCAATTTCTTTAGATTTCTTCAGCTAAGCGCAGAGGTGGTCACGGGGACCTCATCCTGGAAGGCGGACCGTATCAACAACCCTTAAACTCCTCGTAGTCTCCTTCACACCATTCTGCCAAATAATGTGTTATTCACTTAAAGTTTTCTCCATTGTGAAGTATGTACGGAGAACAACACTCGTCTCGGTTGACGATGTTTCGGTGTGCGCAGCACATAGGGGAACCATCGCAGTTAGTGCTGCTGGAAGTACTGGGTGTACAACCAAATACCCATTTTCTTATTACCCGTTACGAATTTGTTGGCACCATCCGACACCAGTGGCGCTTCTGATACACTTCTGAAGAGGCAGATACCGTGTGTCGCAAACACAGCAGTACAGTCGTTAATATAATCTGGTACATACGATCCTTGTGACGCAGTGATATGCCTTTTTGATGCCACAAGTGACACCAATTAGCAAACGTGATTCGAGCCTTTGGGATTCTTGCACTGACTTCATCAGACACATCCGTCAGAGGCAACCTCCAGTGACTCCTTGAATTGTAGGGGTATGTACGTTCTGAAGCACGACTTTGCACTTTGAAGGTGTTAGGCACATACTGAAAGATGGTATGTTGGTTGTCAGTCTGTTTAACATGGCTTGTGCTTTGTCTTGGTCTTCAAAGTTGAGGGTACTCCAGATCGACAAGGTTCTCACCAGCAATGGTTTTAACACGGAGGTTTTGAAGACCTTCGAACGTTCTCATTATTTCTTCAATGATGAAGTTGAACAAGAATGGATATCCTTGTCGGACACCACTTTTTGTAGGGAAGCTTCTGGAGAGCTAACCATGCACTCTCGCACACTGAAGTATGCGAATATACGGATCAGATTATGTGCACTAAATTCGTGGACGTATCCTGTTGGGCAGGTGTAGTTAACAGTACTTACCGATCGACAATTGAACGCACCCTTGAAGTTAATGAGCACCAAGGTTGTGGGTCGTCTGTACATATGGCGTTGCTCTAACAACTGACGGATGTGAAGTTGTGGTCAACGCAGCCTCTACCTGGTGGAAATCCCACTTGATTCTCACGAGTCTAGGTTTCGCGTGCCACCATAAGACGACGAAGGATCAGTGACGCTAGAAGTCTTGTTACAACAGGAGTCAGACGAACACCGTGTTTACTGTGTTCACTGCGAGTACCTTTTTTTAAAGTGGGAACTATTTTCGACTCACCCCATTTTTCTGGGCCGGTCTCTCCCAGATAGAACCAAATAGGCTAGCCAGGCCCGGCCATCGTTGAACAGAGCAGGAGGAAGGTCGTCAGGGCCAGGAGCACGATGACGTTTGACTAAAGATGTACATTGGGGACGAGATAGCTCAGTGGTTAGAGCGCGAATTTACTGACCAGAAGGTCCGTGGTTCGAACCTGACCTCTGCCTCTCGACTTCCCCTGCCTAGGCTTGGGCGACGTGGCAGTATCCTAGCCCTCGGGCTTCCTTCTGGTAGCATGGCAGTTAGGCACCGAAAGGGTGTTACAGCTTAACGATTATTTATTAATTATAAAGATGTACACTTCCGAGGCTGATAATTTAATTGACAAGAGGCTTTCGAGGACCAGTCGAGCACAGCCTACAGATGTTTCTAGGATTTTTGTCTCCTTCCATTTCTTCGGCCTTTCGTTTCCACCAAGCTCGTCGGTCTGTATGGACAAGCAGTTTCACCTGGTGTCGGGTTGATTTGTGATTGCGGCCCAGCAGAGCCACGGTCCTATCAGAGTCCAGTGTTTCGGTGAGTTTGGCTGGGTTATGCCGCAGGCAGACTATCCGTTAGGCGTTCGAGGAGTCGGTTCCGATATGTTCGTTTGATTTATGGGTCCACTAGCTTCTCAATGGCTAAGTGAGGTTTTCGCGTTTTTTTGCGTAGACCTGAAAAGCAGCAGTGGACAAGCGCGTGATCGGAGTCCACGGTAGTTTGCCAGAAGCAGCGACAGGCAATGGTCTACCCTCGCCACTGGTAATGGACGGCGATGCGGGCTATTTGTATTCATGGCTGGTTCTTTGGTGGGTACTACGTTGTCAAGCGGCCTCTATTGTTCTGGAAACAGGAACAGTCTGATCGGCACACATCTTAAGTAGGTGCTCTTCGTTGTCCGTGCGTCATGAATTACCATGGTTAGCCTGAGCTTTCGCGCTGAATTGATCGCTAAACCTCAGGTGAAGGTATTCGGAAGCTGCAGTTATCTAAGGAAATACAACTTTCGGACATCTGACGTAATTCGGTATCTATCACGATGATGTTGGTATTGTGCATTACCGAGCAAGGAACACCAATTATAAGGTACTCTAAATCGACAGTCACACCCCCTCTAACCCATTCAGTTATTTCATCATATTCGTTTTCTCTCAGAGACTTCTATCTATGGCCACCGTGATCTTCAGTAGCAGGTTGTTCACTGTCTTCAAAGTCCATCCATTTTCTCTTCGTGGATGAACGGGGCAGTAGTAATGGCTTTCTATCCCTCCCCATTGTGGTAGGCTGGATTTGGTGTTTACGAGTCTCGATGAGAGAGGATCTTCGCGATGTGTGACTGCTCATTTTTTCTGACACATGGCACCCGATGTTTTCGATACCTGTGTGGGCAGATAAAGGGTCAGACAGACTAGGTCATACTTAAGGGACCGTGTCTCCGGGGTAAGTCTGAGCCGAAACAACCCTGAGGCTTTTGATGCCATCGGCCTTACCCACGCCTTAGCATGTTTGGGTCGGTTCCCGTCATATCGTACTGTACCATGGTGGGATGGGGGTGGTGCTTGAACGACTCGTAGGTGTTGTGGCTCAGACAGGGCCCAGCAACTTACTTATTTTTTATGGTTTCTGGTGCGTTCTAGTTCCTTTTTTTCTGCATTCATCTTGTTCCACACATTGTGCGGTCACGTGACCCACCCCTTATTTGTGTTATATTCATTTCACTATTCTTAAGGGTGGGATGTCGTAAGTGTATCATCACGGGGAATCAGGTGACCTTTCTGGCCGACTGGGCAGAGGCGTCAATCAAGTGTAAAGTTTTATTTTCCTGTTTTCTCTTCAAGTCTTCTGAAAGTTCAGGACTACCTATAATACTTTTAGAAAGCTGTTTGGCAAGTAGTTCCTGATATTTGTTTTGAGTGGTCAACAGCTGATACCGCTGGTAGCAGGTGGCTCCAAGCTAATGCCCGTGTGAATCAAACAAAATAGGTTTCGTGGTGGTAAACGAAGAAACCTAGTTTCGCAATCGACTTCTCAATTAGAGCCATACTCATCTTTGTACATATATAGATGTAACCTTTAACCCTTTCCTATATTCTTTGTGACGTTCCAGTGTAATGAGTTTTCGAGAATTCATGTACAGGTGATCTGAGGGTCCTGACATGAAGAACATACATAATGAGGTTTTAGTTGCAACTGCCCACTTATATCGTTATCAACGTCTCATACGTAATGTGAATATAAACTATGACCTGTTGAAATTAGAGACGTTTAGCTCGGGCGAGTACGCCAGAAAAGTATGTTCACTCTTCTGAGTTTCGTGAATTCCTTACATGTTACGTACTGAAACTGTTGACGTGCAACTAATGCACTTATTTTGTCTAAACTAGAGGGCGTTGATATTCTCCCTCCCGTACAAGACCATTTGTTTGGTAACAAGCAAGTCATGAAACCAACTTTCCCCGCTTCAAGGATTATCGTGCTGCTGGCTAAGCGGATATGTGCTGGGCGAACGCTCCACTAGATGCTGCACCTGCTCTCATTCTTCATGTAACTTCAAGCGTTTTGCGCACAATGGATTCTCGAACAACATAATTCACTGTTTAGAAGCCGGGTTTTTTTGGAATTAGTTGTGCCACTCTCGTGCTCCAGGTGGAATAGAACAAACGGTGCACACAAAATGAGGGAATTCAGATCGAACGAAGGCACTTCATTAATTGGCTTGCTGAGGGAGGCATCGTGTGCGACTGATCCATTCGCAGTTCACTTGTCACTGCATGTTGGTAGCTTGTGTACTCAGGGTTGTTTTCCATAAAGCAGACAACTGGTCCGCACTGTCGATTCTCTTCTACTCTCTGACTCGCTTGAATCGGCTGTCATTCGAAGTGGGTAGCTACTGCTCTCTGCTACCTGCCATTTTTGTGCTGCTTATCTAGCCTCAGATAGCGAGCGACTTTTGCCGATTGACACACTGACCCATGTAGTTCCCCATCATGGGCTGCGGGTAGTTGTGGATTCTTGCCACCGATAACTGATACCAACTTTGTCGATTTCGGTTCGGGGCTGGTTCATTTTAAGGTATTAGTTGCTCTCATACTGCTGCTGAACTGTCCGTGATCAGCACACAGCTACAGTGAGTGGTCGCCCTGCTTCACACGCCTAGTTCAAAACGATGATCCAATTCAGTCTCAGTAAAATTAAGCCTACCTGCCTGCAATTCCATATTGCCAGCGGTGACTACGTCTCCTGAGCTTTTAGCTCGTTATGGAAGAACACCTGTCACAGCTACTGTGTGATTGATTTAGGGCTACAACCTGTTGGAACATAATTTGGTACCATAAATAACGGGGGGCGATGGACCTCCCTTTCCTGCGATTCTTTCATATAAGTTGCCAAATGAATCGCGAAGAGGCGGCTATCAACGGGCTCCAGTTAAGTAGGGACGCTTTCATCCGAAGGCTCAGTATGATTCTCCAACCAGCTGCCGCGGCCGCCCCACCACCATAAGTGTGCACCCGGAAACTGGAAAAGAGAAATGAGCCAGTTAAACTGCATTATCATTGTTCTGACATGCAATCTACATCGATCAGTAGGAAATCTACTGTACGGGTAAGAGTAGCTTTTTATTCAGCTTGCTTTCAGGATTTGAAAGTTAGTCTCGATGTGCTCAATGTTGTTATTAAAGAAGGACGGTCAGAATTTTCGGCTAAGAATGATGTGACACGACCAGAGCTGTCAATTTTAGTGGTGTGACGTGTACATACGGCTTTAACATCGGGATGGAATAGAGCAACGAAGGATTACGTAAAAGTTTGGGAAGGGAGGCGGCAGCAATAGGCTGTTTTTGCATACCCACCCTGCTTCATGCAGTAACTAAAGTGACCCGTTTGGTGACGCAGCGCCACAGCGGATGTTGCATGACAAGATTTTTGGTCGTGAATTTTATGATTATACGAGGGCATAAATGCTGTCAGGGCGCCGATATCTGGATAGGTTAATTAAGGCTCTTGACCAAATTATTGCGCTCCAATTCATGATCACTAAGCAGCGGTTGGATGCCTGCATACCATATTAGTGCAGAGACAAACGACCTCAAACGCTCCAAACCCCAACCCGGAGCACCAGAAGCTGTGTTCATCAGAAGTTTATCCATCGATCAATCTATGATTGTGTGAGGGTGAAACTCCGCGATATATCTTGGCACAGAGGTACCATTACACCAGGATAAGGTCGGGTCTATGCACGGCAGACCAGGACGCACATGTAGCTAGCCTTTGCAATACATTGCTCGATGTGCTGAAAGTTTCACTAAGAACAGTCAGAATGTCTAAATATATGTCTAAATTCTGGAAACTAGGATAAGCTAAGATAGAGAGTGGAGGCTTTAGGTAATAAGAAGCTGATCTATTTGGGACTAGCACACAGTCTATCACCGCTTGTTTCAGTCTCTACGAGGCACGTTTCCGGCTGCGACTCTGTGATCTTCGTTTACGAAGAACCCTTTACGCAACATAAAGACAAGATGCCAGTATTCACCCTGAATATGGTTGTGTATTCTTTCTCCTGCTATTTTTCAACCGACTATTTTGGCGAACGACACGGCATCCTGCTAAGGGAATACGCGACAGCCTCTCTTGCCTGGATAACCTAAGACCCTGTGCTTCAGCCAAAAGCTGTATCGCATCACACCTAATAGCCACCGGTCACCCCGAACGAGCTGTTTCACGTAACCTACCGAGTACCTAAAAACCGCCATTATCGATTCAAAAGCTATGACCGAAGAAGTCGCAATACGACTACGATTTGTACGAGCGCTGAACCTACCTTAATCGTGTTACACTAATCGATCGATCCAGTCCTTTATACCGCCTCAGAGAATCCAATTGGATGCGACTTGAGGTTGGCTCACTACCAGCGGTCCGTGTTCCGGCGTTTTCTAACTTAGTGACCGGTCTCAGTATCTACCCCTTAACCATTAGCTATGTAATGACCTGACAACGAGATCCTGGAAATACTAATGCTTGCCACTGTTCTGGTTGGAATTATGGCTATATTCAAGCATGGTTCGTTTGTAACATGCGGTGAATTCACTTGCAATTCATCCTCAAGTTATAGCTACTTATTAAGTTACAAAGTAGCTAATTTCATGACGAATAGAATAGGGATTGATAGGTGAGTTGGTCCGTCGAAGCAGTACGAGTTTTCGCCTCGCCACAACCGTTTGCAGATTACTATGGTACAACAACAAAAAAAGTAAGATTGGTTTAAATTTCTTTGGAGAAGTCACAACACAGGACGTCTTGATCGTTCATCTGGATGAAAGAATGAAGTGAAATGAAGGAAGGCTCAGTGAAGCCACAAGGTGAATTTTCAGCAGTGCAGAAATTGAAGCACTTACCAACTAATGGAAGGCCACATAACTTTCCAACAGTAATTATCGAAACGAAGTCGCAATACAGGTGCAACAAGACATGATATTCGAGATCAGTGGTAACTGTGAACCGACTTACTACGATACGAACAAAACACAGGAGTACAACAAACTGACATATTTGCAGATGGAGTTTTGAACTTCGAACGAGTAGGGGGACAACAGTCGCTCCGAAGAGTTTGATATGCAAAAGGGGAGGCGTGCCAGCTCAATATTTTGGCAGATTCCTCTCATGTGTGGTTCTTAGTATTCAGACTGCATTTGGTCATAAAAATGTGGGGCCGCAAAATAAGAATCGGTTTTCCTTAATAAGGCCATTAAAAAAGTGAGCAAGGATTGGCAATTTTGACAGAATTAAGAAAGAAAATCTCCTTTTTCTTAGTTGACAAACATGGAATTGAATTGACTTGAGCAAGGCTGTGGTATCCGACGCATGGGAACTTATTTATCATCATCGAAGGGTTTTGAGCAACTTTATGAGTAGTTTGTTCAGTCTAGATAACATATTGCTATCAACTACTTATTGGCAGATCGGTTAGGATGATAACTTACGAGGAACTGATGACGTGTTCGTTTGAAGGCTAGGTGAGCGTTCTTAAACCATCCTTATGAATACTTTGCTTCCATAATGTCTCCAAGATCCTATTACCACTTGACAGGTGCGATAGATCTAGGGAGGGGAAGAAGAGCAGGATTTTCTACGGTTCCGACCCCGGGTTTTCTTAACGGGGACCATGTTTCAAGTGGTCATCGATCAATAAGAAATACTCCAGCTTACTCGAAAACATGAGTAGTATGCAGTGTGTAGGTTGGATTGCATTGATTGTTTTAGAAATAAGAGAGTGGGCCTTAACAAAAAGATAACGTTACTATTTTTGTAGTCGACCAGTAACATGGAACATCCCATTATGAACGAACTCACCGCTAAGCGTCGAAATGTGCTCGGCCTATTTTTCTTCAAAATGAATTGAATATTGATGTGTTTTGTGTTCCTATTATTTTTCCGGATCCTTGTTTTGTCGGAATTAGAATTTCGGACCTTGTTCACCACGTAACCGGTTCTCTGTATATAAAATAACCGTTAACTTAATGTCCGGAGAGATTCTTTGATTTCACGAAGGATGAGCCTTTTCACAGAATATCCGAGATCGTTGTGACTCTTTTCAATGGACAACTAATCTGAAGAGTATCTTGTAAAATTTCCGAGTGGCGCGTTTTGCTAGCTCTCCACCTTGAACTAAAGATGGCCAGAAGTTGCTGCTTTACTGCTCATTCTGAATCCTCACTTCACCGACATTTGTTTGATTTTATTCTGGCAGTGAAGCAACCTCCTATTTATTTCTCCCGCTCAACTTCTACTCTTCCCAGGACGCCAGATAATTTCTTGGATTGCGTATTTTTCTGACTGCATTTGCACAGTACTGCCATAAGCAAGGCTTCATTGACTCCGTAGCTTGGAATGGTTCCTTTGCGTTACTTCTACGTCTTTTGCTACCGGTAATTGGGGGGTGAAACTTTTGCGACTGTACGGTCAACTTCGCTGGCATCACCCAGCCAGTTGACGGAACTTTGGCCCTTTTTAACAATTCGGAGAACAAATGCCAGTTCCTATTAACTATTCGCTTTTTGCGCTCGTATTTGACCACTGATTTGTTCACCGAAGTCACAAGTTCTTCAGCAAACCGGATGGTACAAGTAAAGTTAGTGCGAATAAAGTAGGATTAGCTAGTGTTCAGGACAACTACACTATCCCGAGCGAAGAAAACTAGATGTTGATGATAACTTTGATGATGATGATGATGATGATGATGATGATGATGATGATGATGATGATGATGATGACGGTAATGATGACGGTTGCGATGTACACCCAAAGTAACGCGTATATAGGTTTCTGGTAGCAACAGTAGCGTCTTTTTCGTCAACAGTAAGTGTCTATCCCATAAAAAGGGTCGAATTAGAAGAATATTCACCGTGGCAACCTAAAAAACAGCTGACTGAGAAAGGAAGAAGTGCAAAAAGCGGAAGAGTACTGATATAATAACCAAGCCGACTATCTTGCATCTGACTTTCTAGAGTCAACATAGAATGGGTCCATCCGATAGCTCTACCAGTGAAAGACCCGACATAGGGAGCATCGGTGTGATGAATGGAACTATACACTACTGCCCAACAGATCTAACGAACAGCTTGTGAAGAAACGCAGCACTTACTTCATTGCACGGTGAACATGAACCTGTGACCTTGTGATACAACTCCTTTTTTTGTAGGATACTTTTTCAACCATGCCTCCTACTTGCTTGTGTGTCTCTCAGATGTGCTGCATTTGAGGCAGTTCTGGCTTGTAAAGGCACTAATTCATATTCTTAAGCGTGCATGTTACCGTAAGATTAACTAGCTAGTCCAAACTTCGTGAAATGAAGTTAAAGGACCTGTTCCGGAGATGACTTGCTGGCAAGACAATTTATGCGATCACTTAATGTCCCAATTTGAGGAGGATATCGGAAAAGGACCTGAAGAGGACCACGTGGACACAAGCTGCCAAATACACTGTCTAGTGGGTGCCATTTATTGGAGAATGTATCGTTGTCTCCAACCCGTTCTTTGCTACCGCCACGGATGACCTTCCAGGTTTTTCTCAACACAAAAGGCAACGCAGCATCGGTCTTTCTAGGTTGACCGGTTTTGTGAGCATATGCTGTTTAGTCTCAGTGTAGTTAATTGAATAGCCGAAAATCCAACGGCCACCCTTATAAACTAAATTGGTAAATAACAATCGACCGTTGGAAGCTAAGTTGTGTCTAGGTGTTCCTTCTGGGCGTAAAGAATCAGGACTGATCTGTTGCCGGTATGCTACGATAGTTTCCTTAAAATTTCTTGATTACTTTCCTTCAGTAAAGCGATAGGATCAAAGGACATCACATCATATCACAATCGATCTAACGATAGATGATGGTGCCAAAGTCTTTTTCGTGTTCCGAGGTATACTGCACTTAGGCGAGTAGTGTGTTGGGAAGCACCCAGCTAAGTTGTAGAGGTCAGCACAAAATTTCCTCAGTTACCGATTGATCCCTGCTGCTCCGAACGAAATGTTGTGAGATTGAGTGAAACGCATTGGGAGAATCCAGTTAAATAGTAAACCAGGTGGACTTCACAGGCTGAACTAATGTACGGATGCTGGTTTTCAAGACCAACTCTTGTTCGGCTTTTTCTTTGAGTGTGCGTCGTAAAATATGATCTTGAAATGATAACTGATACATAGTACTGTCTGTACTATTCTTGTCACGGTTAGATATAGACTTGTTTCCAGACACAAATGTCACAGATGTTACAAATGTTTTGAGACAACGATTAAGTTGGTAAACAAACAGTTCCGCTGACCCTCGTTCGGCTATTAGACAAAGTTGAATTTTGAAAGAAAATTCTGCGTCTTCAAAGGAGCCTTGCCGGTATGACAAACGGTAGACAGCTAAAAATTTGTTCTACTGAAAGCCGCCTGTCCTTCTGTCACTGTCGGGAGCTACAGGGTTTTCGTCTTTCTAAAAATAAAAAAACACGTCACTCCACGGAAGACCAAAGAACCAACGTGTGAAGAACTGAAGCTCATTAATCAACACACAAATCAATCAGGTCTTCTTGTGCGTACTTTGTATGTAATAGTGATTAGCAAAAACAGTGAAGTAAGCAACTGGTTGACCAGAAGATTCCGTTGAAACAAAACATCCCGCTCATTGTCTTTACCCATTCACTTACACAGAGTGTCTCACCCAACGTATGATGCAAGCACCTAGACAACTTCAGGTGAAGATCGCTGAATGTGAGCGCGATACACGATCATGACCAGGTAAAGCAGCTGAGATGACGAAGACTAGGCCTAGACATGCCTCGACGGGGAGCCACACGTTTCCCCGTGAAGTGATCCGCTTTCAAGTCATACGATGAACGGATGAATACTGAAGCATATGAGATAGGTATGACTGTAACAATCTTTCATACATCTGAGTAAGACGGATCCATAAATCGCAATAAACCAGCCAATTTGGATCAACCTCCCCCTCACACACAATCACAGATGCACACGGTCATTCCCACAGACACTAGGGTCCCAGGTAGCCTGACTTGGTGAACTTGACACACACACACACATCCCAAGTCAGCAGACCAGACGGAAGCACACACAAAGCCGATACATTGCCCCCTTAAGTCCGTGCAAAGGCGTTCTCACAATAACTCACGACAACTATTGAGAGAGAGAGCTTTTGCAACCAAACCATTGGAATTTTTACACCTTAGTCTATACATATCCGTGCTTTGAGTCAAATTTTCACTTTTGCAATCTACACAAAAAGTCCACTTGTTCCATAAGACCAAGGACAATTGTGGTCCTGATTTTCAGACCCAAACTAATTCAAAACATTCTGAAGGGATCTCCAGACATCAGATACAGCTGGGTACTCGTTAAACCAGATCACTTTCGAAGGCATTCAAACTCTGTCAGTAACCAGGCAAGACGACGTCCAAAAATAGATTAATAACAGACAGGCTATCGACGAAGGTCAAACCTTTGTGTGAGAAATATGAGCAGTACAAATTTGATTTAAAAAGGAAAAATAGACATATCACGGTTAGGTTAGCTTTAGTTCATTTCAGAGGCGTTCTCTTACACATCACATGCATTTTCGCCAGAGCGATTCCTTTTTCGTTTGCAAACTCAGTGCTGCATTGGGTGGGACACATTTGCAGAGCATCTCTTCGACAGGGGCGTACCCTCTTGAGAGACGCGAAACACGAACCATTCTCCAAGCATTTTGAGCAAGATGAAGGAAAGTTTTGGTGTTTTGGATGCTTTCAACGACAGAAGTTAGGGTGTGACATAGTATTTAACCCAAATATACGTAAAAAAAAATCAACAAACTCGGATTGGTTGATACGAGGCTAACTAATGCGTCATCCAGGCATGCCCAGCTGCTTTGTATTGGAACCTCATTATTTGTCCAAACAAGTAATTTGTGTACTCGCTAGAGAGACCTCAATGAGATGCCTAAATAATTGTGCGGTTGTGAGTGTAGAACGCCCGGACGCTCAAAACAGCTCGTCAATGGGAGACTTTCGCCTGCCGACAAGCTTCCACAGGACGACTACTCTACTTTCTTCATGAATGTGCGGTTGTGGGCAATTCGCCTGGTAGCTAAAATAGCGAACATCGACAACTGGAAAAACAATGAGTTACTGCGTCTTTTTTTGTGGTGTTAGTGTGGCTGGGTTACGTTTGCCCAAGTAGCTCAGTTTTCATAAAAAGAATATAATAATACGCATCCCCTGAACACTATGGTGTTGTACCAGGATGATGTAGGTAGCGCTAGCGACATCGACACGTTCCCTGCAAGAGCTGAAATGTATATCCAGGAAAATCGCAAAGTGATGTCGTAACACTATTTGTTTCTGGGGTTAATTTCGCAAATTCTGCATCTGTCTCCCAACATTGAGGGTGAAAAAACAACTAACTGTGTTTATGCTAACAAGTTAGCAGTAGTCGTTTTATTTCCAGCCCTACCAGAAATTTGTATAGTACTACAGGTTCAATCAAAAACGTACAGGGGGATCGACGTTTCATATCCAAGTCCATCTCACTGGATTTAAGTATATTCATTCACAGACGTAAAACGTTTCTTCCGTTCACTATCACCTCGCTGCGAACCAAAATGGCTGTTATATGGAACACTTGAAACCGTCAGACATATCGAACAGTTTTGCTTGCCCAGCCACGCACCCTTCCGTTCAGAGTGATTATGCTAGTCAATTAACACAACTCTATAGTCCATTCGCACCTGCGTTCATGCGAATATGCCAGTCGCAGTCACCCCCACCACAGAGTCGCCATCCACAGTAACCCCATCCCTAACCACATCCTCCACTCACATCCTCCACACAGATCCTCTACCCGAGGACCCACCCACACCCCCACACACACTCAAAGTACACCCCACTTGAACTAAGCGTGTTAGTGGCTTGCCAAACGCGGTTGAGGGGATACGTCTACACTCATACATCTGCACATTGAGAAGATGGTAACATTGTCTTACGAAAACAATCACGTACGTTTTGAGAATGTGTATGAACCATACGACAGCGGACGTCCAGTTACACATAGGCTGGATTTTACCTGGTTAACATTTCCGTCATTTCACGCCTACATTCAGGTGTAGCACGGACTATAAGAAATGGGAAAATCCGGCTAAGATCCAATCAACTCAACCGTACACTGACGATGCTCTCTCGCACGGTGACGAAACGCATACAAATCAACTGCCACCTGATCAACGGCCTATCCAACTCACCAATCGAATGATCGATAGATATCGACCAATTTCATGAGCAGTCAGAACGCGACTGAGAACAGTTACCTTCCCGATGACACCCGCGGAAACGGAAGTCATCTCTGAAACTAGAGGCGATGATTGGCAACGATCAACAACGCATCGGTAGTCATCTATCCTTACGTTTGCGAATGTCACACAGACCATTTGGGTCGTACGATGAGAGACATTTCCACGACGATGAGAGGAACTCTGTCGATTCAAACCACAAACGTGAATCGTCAAAACCAATTTAAGGACTATTGCCAACCACTTGTTCAGAATACGCGATGCAGCAAACAAAGACTCTCGTAAAATATGTATCATATTTCATGCGTGCAATCAGACGTATTATCCACTTCACCAACTACCAGGACGCAATTAACTACTGATTCAAATAACTTCTGTTTCAAACGGGCTTGCAGACTGGTATTCGAATCATCAGTAAGCTTGGGTCAAGTGGCCATACCGGCAGCATTTAAGATGCTGTTGAATGAATCATAACCTTGAAAGCATTGAGGATTAAGTCGGGCGACAGAATAAAAGCCTCAATACCAGGAATAAATTTTCCAATGGCTGGAAATTCAACCGCGCTGTGGCAACGCATGGCCCAATGGTCGTTCCTCACCATGAAAGTTAATAACTGGACTACCTATTGATGGTGTTGGTCATGTGTTAGGTAAACCTACTAGCTGACTATCATAGGCCGCGATGATACTGCAAGGCCAAAAACAGATCACGTAGCTGCCAGCTGGACAAGTGCTGATCTGTAGTGAGAACAACGACGAACGTATGTGTATATCAGTGGGAAGTGTGTATTCGTGTTGGACAAATCGAAAACGTTGATAGCCTCAGTCAAATTCCCCGAGTGGCGTGAATGTGAATTTATTTTCACTTAAGTCATTCTGGTAAGCGGTGGCGCTGTGGATCAGGTTCATTCTCGCTAACTTTTAATCTAGATAAATTTGTCCGAATAACACACCATCTTCTGACGCGACAAAACGGAGATTTGGTCGGATTATTTAATTGGGTTTGTTCGATACCCATAGTGCGTGCGGCCAAACGACGTGGGAATTCAAGTTTTATGACCACCGGTTGACTGCGTGTCTGTGCTGGATGCGGCAGTATGACTTGGGTACAACTGGTGAAGTGTGAATCCCTCATCCGGTGTCTGGAATACGTGCGTTCGACAAGGGGGTCTTTCGGCTTTCTTAGCACAATAAACAGTTTTTGAGAGCCACATGACTCAGAAGGCCTCCAAAATTTGCTCGAGAGCAACTCATACACACTGTAATGATAAATAAACAGATTATATGGATACGGAGGGTTCTGCTAGGGCTCGAAGGAAACTTTGCGGTATCCGTGTCTTCGGTTTGAGTGATATTCATCATATGGAAATACCTGTGTCTTCATTAGATGTTCTGAGAACGTATGCCTGTGACGTAATTCAAAGCGGACAAAAATAAGTCTACTTACAGATCAGACTGAAAACTGATATGATAAATGCATGTGGTTTATCTCCAAGACCTTGTTCGAAAATAACTGCAAATCTTTGTTTTGCGAAAGTCCGAAAAGATGCTGGTAAACTTTTGCTTTTCAAAGAGTTCTCAGTCAGTTCCAAGCGTTTCCCAGCTGATTGGCTAGCAAATATTTCGAAACGTACGTGGTGTGAAAAAGTGTGAGCGGATCAAAATTCAGAAACCACGCGTTCCTCAAAACTCTCAGACTCACTTTCCTAATCGAATCGTCAAATTTGTTCATTAATTCAGCAAACGTAAAACAATTTGGCACACCTTCCTGTTTACTTCAACCTGGAGTTAACAAAGGTGAAGGTAAACGGTTCAAAGATTGAAATTGTTGTCTAAGTTCTATTATGCCCATATGTAGACACAATATCAGCCGCCGACATCTGCATACTGGATTCATATCTACTGGGATTTCCGCTTTTAGAGTCCGCATTTTCTGCGACTTGACCACACGACGATGGTCCACATCGCAAGTGAAGTTTTGTCTTACCCGCTCCTGTTTCAGGGTAGATGTTGACAGCTAAAGTCAAGACCTGCAACCTGTGTGCGCCTGGGGATTGATCCAACTAAACACAAGCTTGGTGGATATACTGTACGGTACGTTCGCTAACTGTACCTGGAAGGAAGCGATCTGCAAATCAAAGAGATATAGGACGATCTTTTTACGATAATTTGATCAATATCTAGTAGCTCATCTTCCTGTTGAAGTCCGTCCTCTCAGTGGCTAGTTTCAGAAGACAACTTTCACTGCATCAAACCTTTCATCAATATTCCTATGAAGCTGAGGAAACGACGAGGATTGGGGGTGTTCCTTAGTTGGTAGCAGTTGTCTCCCCATTTATTGATGACATCAACTTCCATTGTAGAGAAAAAGAATTCTTTATCGATGGCCCATGGAATTTGCTGAATAAATTCTTAGAAGTGGTCAGTCAACTGAGCCTAACACTGACTGATGTATTCATAGTAAAGAGGAACGGGACTGTCTTAACAATGATACAGAAAGTAGAGTAGAAAGTAAAGAGTAGGGATTCACATTGCCTCCGGTGACTACAATGACGCTAGCGAAAACACGTTCACATTCACACCACTCGGGTAGTTTGACTGAGGCTGTGGATGCATATTCAGTGTTTCCGCTTTGTCAAACACGAATCACCTACTCGTTTTTGTGAATACAAACTGGTAACTCATAGATCTAGCAGTTAGGTTATCTGTTTTCCTGGTCCCACAATACACGCATCATCCATATTATGGATGAGGTTCTCGAGTAACGTATTCAGGGCACGGTGGGCTTCTGCGTAGATCAGATCTTGTACCACCAAAAAGAGCGGATAGTCGGCTTGGTGGTTTCACGAATGTCATCCTGGAGAATCTGAAAATGGCTCTTCGCTCTTCCTTTGCAGATTATTTTAACTCCATGCCATGTCCAGACACGATGGGTTGTTACAGACCAAACTTACTGATGATTCGAATACCAGTCTGCAGCCCGTTTGAAACAGAAGTTATTTGAATCAGTAGTTAATTGCGTCCTGGTAGTTGGTGAAGTGGATAATACGTCTGATTGCACGCATGAAATATGATACATATTTTACGAGAGTCTTTGTTTGCTGCATCGCGTATTCTGAACAAGTGGTTGGCAATAGTCCTTAAATTGGTTTTGACGATTCACGTTTGTGGTTTGAATCGACAGAGTTCCTCTCATCGTCGTGGAAATGTCTCTCATCGTACGACCCAAATGGTCTGTGTGACATTCGCAAACGTAAGGATAGATGACTACCGATGCGTTGTTGATCGTTGCCAATCATCGCCTCTAGTTTCAGAGATGACTTCCGTTTCCGCGGGTGTCATCGGGAAAGGTAACTGTTCTCAGTCGCGTTCTGACTGCTCATGAAATTGGTCGATATCTATCGATCATTCGATTGGTGAGGTTGGATAGGCCGTTGATCAGGTGGCAGTTGATTTGTATGCGTTTCGTCACCGTGCGAGAGAGCATCGTCAGTGTACGGTTGAGTTGATTGGATCTTAGCCGGATTTTCCCATTTCTTATAGTCCGTGCTACACCTGAATGTAGGCGTGAAATGACGGAAATGTTAACCAGGTAAAATCCAGCCTATGTGTAACTGGACGTCCGCTGTCGTATGGTTCATACTCATTCCTAAAACGTACGTGACTGTCTTTGCAAATGACCTGTAGATGTGTCCCCCCAACCGCGTTTGAGCAAGCCACTAACACGCTTAGTTCAAGTGCGGTGTACTTTGAGTGTGTGTGGGGGTGTGAGTGGGTCCTCGGGTAGAGGATCTGTGCGGAGCATGTGGGTGGAATATGTGGTTGGGGGTGGGGTTTTTGGACATGGTAACTCTGTGGTGGGGTGACTGCGACCTGCATGTTCGCATGAACGCAGTTGCAAATGAACGATAGAATTGTTAGTTGAGTGTCATTATCACTCTAATGGTGTGGCTGGGCAAGCAAAACTGTTCGATAAGTCTGACGGTGTCAAGTGTGCGACATAACAGCCACTTTGGTTCTCAGCGAAGTGATAGCTGAACGTCCGTGAATGAACACAATTAAAGCTAGTAAGAGGGACTTGAATGTGAAACGTCGCTCCCCCTGTACTTTGTTGATTGAATCTGTAGTACTATGCAAATTTCTGGTAATGCTGGGCATAAAACGACTACTACTAACTTGGTACCATAACCGCGGTTAGTTGCCTTTTTTCACCCTTAGTTTTGAGAGACTGATGCAGACATCCTCAGCGTACGGTTGAGTGGATAGGAGGATAGACCAATTTTCACACTTCTTATTACCCTTTTTGCTCACCAACAAATCAACATCCCGCTAGTTGTTGCCTAACTGGTCTGTATGCCCGTCTATTTTGACATGATCGGATGCAGCGTGTACCTCTGATCGTTTGACTTATTTGTACAGGTGTTTTGTCAACTCGGGATGACTGAGCCCATGATCTGCATATGCCTGTCACACTTACACACAAATCTACGGAGAGAGCGACACCCATCGTTTCTCATGCAATGATACTTGCGTCATATGCGGGTGCTCCTTCAGAGCGTGCGACATACAGATTGGATGATCTGAAAACTCTGAGAAATTCTCGGCTTTTGTGCATGTTGTGCTGTGAGAGTGGACAATATCTAGAATAAACTGCCGGACGGTATAGTGCCCCAAGGACGGTAAATTGCTCCTCCAATGTGTCGTCATTTGACCGCTCTTGAACTCCTCTTATTTCCGTGGAAGTTCCTTCTTTATATTAGGAATATCCTAGATATGTGGAGGTTTTTCTCGCCTTGATTGTGTGTGGGTTGACTTTACCTGTTGCAGTACGGTAGAGTCTGCCTAAAGTATATCTCATCTACATCTACCTGAGATGTGAAATTATAAACAGACACAGTCTCCTCATTCTGAGTTTTCCCGCATGCAAAAGTGCATTAGTGCGCTTAGAGTATCTTATGCAGTCAAATGCAAACCAATTGAGAAAATGATACCGATTCAGTGATTTCAGTTGATCATTCCATCTCCAGACTTGACTTCGATTCCTAGATTCCTGGTACTTTGCAGGCACAGTCCATTTTGGTGTCGATGAAGAAAGGTAGCCTGCAGCTCTGCCGAAGTTTTTGGCAGTTATTTGAGTACCGTAATCCGATAGAATATATCGGGATAGGAAGCGCGAAGTGTTTTAACCTAATTCAAGTACATCTCCTCCTGACAACCTATATAACAGTGGATACTACTGATGAGACATGCGAGTAAGATGTTTTCTCTAACTAAGCTCTGTGTCTATCGGAAAGTGGGATTCATTACGGAATCTGTGGAATTCCAAGGCAGAACAGACTCCAGGTTAGTTAATCGTTGACTGTGACCTATGTTCTCCAATCTTTGCTAGTAATTAATACCCAACTCACTGTCAAACAGCCTAGCATTATTTCCTTTAGTTTTGGTTACTGTATTCATACGTATCGTCTTGAAGGTTGCCCAGGAACTACAACAAGGTAAACATTTGTTACTTCATCATTCAGGTTATTTTCTGAGCTTAAGACAATCGGTTCGGGTACTTTTATTCAGCGCGGACTTGATGACCTGCTGTCTAAAATTCCACGAGCATGGCCCTGTTCCGTAGTGAGTACATACATCCCGGTCAGGATAGAAAGCGAGGGTTGGACTCCATCTTTGTATAGTCCTGACAGAAGCGCTCATGACTTAGCAACCTAGTAGATCATCAATGTGGAAAGGGTTCTCATTATTTCCGAAACTGGCAGAGATCCAAAGTCACTTACGACAGACCAAAATGAACAAGTCAAATGAAAGGGGTAGGTGTTGAACGTATTCCGTTTGCCGATCTGAGCTTTGGTTTTCATTGTATGTTGTTTTTAGTGGCATCTCCCTAATACAAATGCTCCAGAGATCTCATTTTGTGGATTGAATGAAACAGATTCCACAAATTTCAGACTAGATTAACTCCCCTCTAATTCTTTATCCAAGTAGACTACGTGGATACGAGACATCTACGTGATACCTAAGCCATCATCTATTCGGATCACACTCTCATAGGATACAGCGTCTTGCGCCAAGCAGACTGCGTTCCTTGCACTCATTGGGTAACACCACAGACAGTTTCTGACGTTGGTCATCCCAGTTACGATAAGCGTCCTCCTCCGAGACCACTCGTAAAGTAGTGTATGGTGTGGTTTGCTATTTTTATTTAGCCAGTTGCTCAAAAGGTTTTTGTCGCTAAACAGGGAACTCGCTTCTTAGGTTTATTTGGGAAATTTGATGAAATCTATATCAAACATGTACGTGATCTGAATCAGCCAGTGGTTGCAGCATGATCAATGGTAAAATTTCAAACACGATATCTATAGTCATTGGTTCTATGATCAGTTCTGCTCCAAAGTTGCTCAGTACCAGCAATATATCAGGTAGAAAACCGGCGATCAATGGTTCTAAATTCAGTGCTACCAAGAAACAACAGTTGATTAGTGAACTATCTTAACTAGTGCGAGTATCAAGACCTACTTCATCTGTGCATTGAAATCTCGTGCTATTACGAACATAGCTGAACTTTTAGTGGCAAAGCAAAAGGAGTTAGTTTTCTACTGAAGGTAAATCACAGCTAGAGTTAGTTGGTGCAATATGGACATGACAAAGTGGACATGAGTGGTGTGGGGTTTTGAGAAAAGGAAAGTTTGGGAGCACAGAGTTGCCTGTTAACATGTATCTAGTTCGGTGGCAAAGCTGCAGATCGATAAATGCGGGCTGCATTAGCATTTGCACAACCCTCCGCAGTGGCTATCTTACCACTGGCGGCTGTGATCAATATTGTTCAATCAGAAGTGGTTCCGGATACTCAACTACTGTACTTGTATACTGCACCTGAATTTTGGAGATGCAGTAGACGTCAATTGACAAAGTATCGACAATGCACAGAAGAGTAGTTTTTGGCCAGCTTACTGAAGGTTTAGAACAGTAGAGAGTTCAGTAGAACGAGGTCTGAGTTTTGGAAGGAATGTAGGAGATCTGTGTGTTGGCGTGCGGTTGCTGACCCACTCAAGTCCCTGGCCGACGTGTCCATAGGTGGTACCTAAAGAACAGCGATTACCAATTCGGATAGGGGGGATTAATAGATAACTGTCATACATTTTGTTTATCCGTCTCGCAATATTCAACGAACAACGCTGAAGCCAACGTACAACGGTCGAAATAAAACGTACATTTGATGGACATTTGTTCGTGTCCATAATTTGTCGGGAGAAAAAATAGGGCGATCAATCAAATTAGAGTCATTGGGCTCGAAAGGCTGGCTGCAAGATAGGTTTTCTTGAGGCTATCAGATTAACGCAAACTGGAAAGAACAAATAAAAGAACAAATGCTTTTCGTCAAATACACTCGTTTGCACATCGATTTGGCTTTCATGGGTGACTTAACTGAATCTCTTGTTTATGATATTGTTCTTCGAATATCGTACCGACTGAAACATGAGGCAGTCTTTCTGCAGGACACACAGTTGAAGGATATCATAAACGAGAGTTTTAGTTGAGTCCCCAATGACAACCAAATTGATATGCAAATGAATGTACTCGTCGAAATCTGTCCGAGTCGAGATCAAGTAGAACATGAAGTTGGCGGAAACAGACAGAATGCAACTACTTGATGAAACCCAAGAAGGGCTAAACCGGTCGTGGGCTGTCGAAGAATTCTTATCAACCTTGTGAGTAGTTTCCTTCAAGAGAACTACTGCTTTTTTCTACCACCCAAATCCGGGGGGATTTCGTCCTGCTGAAAAACCGAGAAGCCCGAAAAAACAACTTCATTCTTGATGAAATTCATCAGTATTGCGCATCAGCGAAACTCCAGGGAGTTCCAATCCAGTGACCTTTAACTCACTTCAGCTATTATCAGTTTTTCAGTCAGCAGACCGTGCAACGAGGTTCGTTTGTTCCAGGTGATACAGTTTTATTCACTGATGACATGCAAAATAAGAGAATGAGAGTCACGGGTTGGAGGCGATGGCCGTTCACTGACTTCAAACTGTTTTGCTTGTCCCGTATGGCAGGGAGTAAAAGCTACTCGACGAGGGCGATAGCTTTGATTCAAGATCGCTATTCACTGAGTGACACGTTTATGTCTGTCAGGCTCACTAATCATTGGTTTACCTTGTTTCGTGGTCCCAATCCGGGGAGACAACGGTTAATAATGCGACTGAGGTGTCTGTAATGGTTTTTATGCGTCATTGCCAGGTCATGGACTGACCGCTCCTGGGCTACCTCTGACTTGACGCTCGACAATAGGGACTCTACCGGGCAAACGATCCTGTGGCATATGAAGTTGATGACCCAACCAGAGTAAGCTGTGGAGTTCTACCATCTGACCTATCGAGGGATAATGAGCTTTCCCAAAAATTGTCTGGTCTATGAATAATCTGTTCTTTCCACCAGACTTGCGCAATGCTTCGGGGGCACCGATGGTCAAACATTATTTCCAGAGATCTTAAAGTGGTTTATATTTTTCAATAGTCCCACTGAAAGAGAGCAACATTGCCGGCGTACTCAATGTCTGTGAGGTGAGGGAGGATATTTTGATCCGTGAGGTGCTTGACTTACCATCTGCTGCTACACTTAGATCAAGTGCTTGCTTACTCTAAGAAAGATATTACTCTGTCGCTTCGTGAGTTTCAGCACAAAGCAGGACAGTCAGCAATGAGCCTTCTAGATCGGCTTTTGGTTAGGATTTTTATCCCTGAAAGGATATTTTTTTACTTTCCAGAGCACTGTCAGTTATGTTACACGACCAATAACTGATGATTATTAACCGATCGTTCATCCACGAAAGAGTGCAAGCAACACTCATGCCCTTTGCAATTAAGACCCAGTTGTAAAAAGATTGTCTCTTACATACCTTGTTTACTGGTTGGGAAAACAAACGAGAGGTCATTTTCTATCGGCCAGTCAAGTTTTTGTGTCCCTTAGGATCTTCTTTTAGGCTTAGTTACCATGTAGTGTTTGACGCAACAAAAGTCTGGAACCTCAACATCCCAGACTGGTGTTTGCCCTGGCAGCTCAACCATGGAAAGCATCTTGACGTCTGGTTAATTTGGCGATAATGTAGGCGACAAATATAGGTGGGCCACAATCCAAATACACCCCAAATTACACCCCCAGACAACCAGCGTCGTTTTGGTATGTTGCTGATTAGGGGTAAATCACCGCTTCACAAAAAATCACAATTACGGAAGATGGCGAGTTAAATTTTAAGCATCCAGAAACGTGTTTTGTAACCGACTAAGAGAACTTTAATGGCTCAGATGATCCGGATGAAAAACGCAAGTTAACACGCTGCAGCATGGAAGGAAATTAAAATGACTGCGAGAGGATTATTAAGTTGTGTGGAACTCAATGATCTTTTCAAACAAAGAATAAGAAGGTTTCTGAATGTGTGAAGAATTCGGCACTAGCTAGGAGAAATCCATCCAGTATACACGTTGATTTATAAGAACACACCTTTTTTACTCAAAATGTGACATCTAACTTGCAACGACCATCATCATCACCGTCATCATCAACACAGACAGTAATACACCAGCAGTAAAACCTGGTGTTTGACTGCTATACCATTACGGAGCAAATAGACACCGATAAAGGGAAGGGGAAGCAATTTGTCGTAAAAAGCCTTAGGTCTCTAGAGATAATTTCCCAGTACGATGTACTGTCGATTCCCAAAACCACTGAGATAATCAAGTGGGGGTAACATATTGCAGCAGAACGCTACCAGGAGGATCAGGTACATGTCACTGGCGAAGCTTACACAAACTAACGACTAGATGTAACAAGGAATTATCTTTATCTAGGCTGAATAGTTCTCCAGTGGAATCGACTGCGTGCCACGTCCCCTAAGATGTCCAACCACGAGCAAGAAGAAACGTCTTGACCCCATCCAAAATCACACTAGGCTTCCACAATGCTTAAATGCAGGAGGGCCAATGTTTTCGTTGCCACGTGAAGGCCTAGCCCGATAAACACTCCCAAAGTTTTAGTTGAAAAAGAAAAAATGTTTAAAGCTAGTTGTATTGTCTAATGTCAGCTCACAATGTTGGTACATGTGCTACGATCCAGAAACGAGCCGTTTCAGTCCCATTGCTGTCAGAAAAATAAAATATACAGTGAATTTGTGTGAGATTACTCGGAAAGATATACCCGACAGCATATTGTGACAAATCATTGTAAACTTCAATCAAAACCGCAGTAGCTGTAGTTCACATGCTTTAAATGGTGTTAGTGACTGCGAAATATGAAAGTAGTATGGTGGTCATTTTCAGGTAGCGTCATAATTTACTGAGTGATTTGCCAAATCTGTGGGAAATCAGCTATTAGAAATCAAACCAATAGCATGATACGAGGAAAGTACTAAGGCTTTCGGGAATCAGAATGATCAATGAACACGCACGAAAGAAGGTTGTGTTTTTTCGGGCTGAATTTTTTGTGTGAAGTATTCACTGTTGATGTACACCTATCCTGCTCACGCTAGCAAACTGAGCACATGTTGCCATTAGATTGGTTAATATTCGTTAACGTAAAAATGTTCACTTGCCTTTTCGGTAGTACGAAACATCTGTAAATGGTAAACGCATTTAACTGACATGGAAATCAAGTAGTTAAAATTAAAAAAACTTGTTCAACACAAACGTCTCTAATTTGGTTGATGCCGAATTCCTGCTCACACTATTTGTATAATCGACACACGAAATCTTGACAGCCTGAGATTATGGCTAGCAACAGTCGCTTATGGGAGATTTTCCACCGTCTTTGACAAGGGCGAATTATTCAACAAATTACACAGTGAAAATGAGCTTACGTTCTTCCGATAAGGAGTGGACTTTTTAGTTAAACAAAAGAAACACATTTGCAAATGTTATTGACGCTGTTGTCTGTATGATAGGGCTATGTTTAACAATACCCGGGAAACTCAATCTACTCATCTTAAACATGTATGTCTTCGAATGAGTAAAAACTGCAATGCTTCGAGAGGCCGTCAAAATAATGAATTATGGATAGTGATTCAAAGTTAGGTTCCGTCGTCCGCACTTACAAACTTGAAAGCATGTTCCAGTAAAACATATCAGAGCTTTACCCGAACGCACCGAAAGTTTATTACTGTTAAGTCAATTATACAATTAATCTAACCTATGGACTCCTTCTCAACCCCAGACTGTGCATAGTAGCTCATTCCGGATACAAGGTTTTAGGCCAGTTTTCTATCGCGGTGGATGTCACAGGTCAAGCACGTGCATACCGGAGTAAGCATATTCTGAATAAGTTCAGGAAAGATCCCATCATTTAACGCACTAGGAAGAGCAACAACAGCCTTTTACAGACCCGGATAAATAACCAAGTGGCGGTATAACTTGATGTAGAAAACGAGACCGTTTATTTTATGCCATCGTACGACAGTCATTATTTTGTTCAAAACAGTTTGCTTGGAAATATCACAAGCGAGAAATTTAGCTGGATTTCAAGTGGGGCTCTCGCAAAACCAAATTTGTTTGAAAATGAGTGTGTATCGGTAAGCTTGCTGTACAGTTTTAACAGCCACATTTTATCAGTGCTAACAGAAAGGATCCACGAACTATCTTGATAAAGTCCTGTTACCTTGATCGTGTGTACCAGAGGGCGTTGTTATCATTCTCTCGATCTCAGAGTTTCATGTTCATTTGCACCAAGTTTTCAGTTCGCTCTGCTTTCTCATGAGGCATGCGAATGGCATGATGGCACTGCCCTCATGTTTCGCTGGGGTGCCATTCTTCCTCATTTGGTTTTTGCCATCACCGGAAAATGCATCAAATTTTCTACTGCCGTGCCTCTAACAACAGTGGGGATTGATGTAATCTGCGGTATGTATTTTCATCCAGGATCTTAATTAATGGTCGTTCTGGAATGTCTTTTGTTAGGGTGTCTTTTGACGCATATTTTTGCAGTTCCATAGGAGTTATTATTGAAAAATTACAAATCACCACGTGATCACAAATAAACAAACCAAACTATTTGAAGCAATTCTGCCTAAACGTCAATTCAGAAAAAGGCTCGGAAACGGAGGATCAGTTCGTGAAGAAAACAGGACCGGTTTCTTCAATTTCCTACTCTGCGGTACCTCCTAACCAGAAGTGATTGGTAAAAGTCCATCTTATGGGCGCATAACGGACTGTGAATCTTAATACCTGGTGCCACGTTTGACCGATTTTGCAAAAGGAAACTCCAAATGCCCTCGTTCAAAAACTATGGCTGCCACACATTCTCTGGGTGTCAACAAAGGGCGACTTTGTTAAGAAGAGAAAAGATCGAGACCGCTGCGAATTTCACCCTAATCTGGGTCCACTTTTCTTTGGAATCATAAACACATTTCATAAAATGTTGCGATCAGCGAATTTTTTCTGTTGTGCTTGCTCGTTTGTGGTTACTTCTCCCCACCTTTTGGTTGGCTGTTGTCTGTATGATAGGGCTATGTTTACCAAAGCCCGGGAAACTCAGTCTACTTATCTTTAACATGTCTTTGAATGAACAAAAATGCTTTGAGAGATTGTCAAAATAATGCATTGTGAATAGTGATTCCAAGTTAATTTCCGTCGTCCGCACTTCTAAACTTCAAAGTATGTTGCAGTGAAACATATCAGAGCTTTACCAGGACGCACTGAAAGTTTATTATTGTCAAGTCAATTTTTCAATTAACCTAACCTATAGAATCCCTCTCAACCTCAGACTGTGCATTCTAGCTCATTCCGGATACAAGGTTTTAGGCCAGTTTTCTATCGCGGTGGATGTCACAGTTCAAGCACGTGCATACCGGAGTAAACATCTTCCGAATTAGCTCAGGAACAATCCCATCATTTAACGCACATAGAAGAGCAACAAAAGACTTTCACAGATGCAGATGACTAATCGAGTAGCGCTATGAACAGTTCATTTATGCCATCGTACCACAGTCATTATTTTATTCAAAATAGTTTGCTTGGAAACATCACAAGCGAGCGATTCAGCTGGGTTCCAGGTGAGTCTCTCGCAAAACCACATTTGTTTGCAAGTGAGTGTATTACGCCAAGTTTGCTGCACAGTTTTATCAGCCTAATTTTCTCAGTGCTAACAGAAAGGTTCCACGAACTGCCGTGATAAAGTCACGTTACCTTGATGACGTGTACCAAGGGGCGTTGTTAACCAAGCTTAATCATCCTGTCAATATCAGAGTTTCATGTTCATCTGCACCATAATCTCATTTACCTCGGAGTTCTCATGAGGTATGCAAGTGGTATTATGGCACTGACCTCACGTCTCACTGAGGTGCCATTCTTCTTCATTTGGTTTTTGCTACCACCGGAAATGGCATCAAATTTTCTACCGCCGTGCCTCTAGCAAAAGATGGGGATTAATGTAATCTGCGGTATGTATTTTCATCCAGGAACCTAATTACTGGACTTTCAGCAATGTCTTTTGTTAGAGTGTCTTTTGGCGCATTCTTTTGCTGTTACATGGGAGTTATTAATGACAAATTACAAGTCACCATGTAATCACAAATAAACAGACCCAGCTATTTGAAACAATTCTGCCTAAACGTTAATTAAAAAAGGCTCGGAAACGAAGGATCATTCCATGAAGAAAACAGGACCGGTTTCTTCGATTTCCTACTCTGCGGTACATCCTAACCAGAAGTGATTGGTAAAAGTCCATCTTATGGGCGCATAACGGACTGTGAATCTTAATACCTGGTGCCACGTTTGACCGATTTTGCAAAAGGAAACTCCAAATGCCCTCGTTCAAAAACTATGGCTGCCACACATTCTCTGGGTGTCAACAAAGGGCGACTTTGTTAAGAAGAGAAAAGATCGAGACCGCTGCGAATTTTATCCTAATCTGGGTTCACTTTTCTTTGGAATCATAAACAATTTCATAAAAAGTTGCGATCAGCGAATTGTTTCTGTTGTGCTTGCTCGTTTGTGGCTATTTCCCCTACTTTTTGGTTTTCCTTCAAGGCCAACGTGTGCAGCTCGGTGTTTGAAATGACCAAAAGATAGAGGATTCTGAGGAATCCAAGTAGAACAAGGTGATTCCGTTGCTGCTCCGGTTATGGGATTAACTAGACGCATCCATGGACAGTCAGTCTAATGCACATTTGCAGATACAGGACTAAACCGCTCACAACGGCCGCCGACAAGTTATCGACCGAAGTTCTCGCGAGGAACACGGTCAGCGCCAGGATAATGCAAACTCGATGTTTCTGAGTGTTTTTCTTACAGGAAATATCTGTGTTATTGTACACATAAATCTGCAGACCGCTAATTAGAAGAATAAGATGACAAAAGTGACAGAGAAACATGGTTCATTGCGATCTGATTATACTAACTAAGAAGAATTGCTCTTGCTATAAAACTTTAGGCCCTAAAATCTAGAGGCGTCTCACAAAATGTTCAGTTGAGACTTTCTGCAGTGATTTTGGGCAGAATGCTTTTAAAAGTCAGCCTGAGCAATGTCTCCTACCTTTCTCTCATGTAACTTATTCATGTTTTGCATGCTGCCGTTTATGGTGCACAATCACCGCTGCCTGCCAGCTTCCGGCCTCTTTTGGATCAGTCTAAACAGTGGTCATTTTCTGTCTTTCCCTTCTGAGACAGTTCATATGCAGCAAATTTTCTTCTTAAACTATCTTTGGGGCGCCTTTAAATAACGCAGGTGTCCGGATAGAAAAGCGTAGAATCTTATCGGGGACTTACAATGTATTAGCATCTGAATTTCGTCTGCAAAGTGGACAACGTTTTATGAAGTGGAATTTCAAAATCCACAAGAGACTCAACAATTTAATTATTCGAAGATTATGGCAGGTTAAACGTTACCTTCTATGTCCTTTCGATCGCCGACTAGGTATGTACAAAGCAAAATACAGCACTTTAATTAATAGACCTCTCTAAGTGGGTAGGTGCTGTTCTTGTGAGTTTGGTGAAGCGTTATTGTTTCCCTTTTACTACTGAGTGAAAAAGTCTCCCCAGAGCTAGACCAGATCAAAGGGGCGGTAAAATATTCACGGCGGTTGATTATCTTCTTCTTGGATAACATCATTCTGCAACCTTGGTATGATACGTCCGCTGGTATGGTGTCTTTTGATTCGAGTTCGAAATATTAAAAAAAGGTTAAGAAGCAAGGATGATAAGTGGATATATAGGTAGATGAGTGGACAATAGATGGGTTGACAAATGGAGGCATGAGTGAATCACCAGATAGATAGATAGATAGATAGATAGATAAATAGATCGACAGATGGGTAAATAAGCAAGTGGATGGATAGATGAATAAATACAATAAATAAATAAATACAGTACAAAAAATAAATAAGTGCAGACTTTGGTCTTTTAACAAAGCCTGCCGAAGGGATAGGATGTTGGCGGTTTCTCATCAAGCTAGTGGTGTGGAATAAAAATTCCGAGCAAATGACAAAAAAACCCCAGTAAAATGAAATAGGTTCCTAAACTGGGTGTTCTAATGGTCTCAGGGTTAGTAAAAAGAGTAACTGGAAACGAAATAATGAAATTTTCGTTGAAGAAATTACGGAAGTACAACAGGAACAGCATTCCCAACATGTTCGGTGATGAAATATTGTGGGTACAAATGAAAACGGTGGGACGCGTCATCATTTATACGCGATAATATCTTTGAGAAAGTTTAATAGGACACATCCAGGAGAAGACACTTGTGCTTGGAAATGGAGCTGAGACTTTTCTGATAAATAAGTTTCGGGTCACATGAAAGCCTTCTTAGGAAGGCCAATGTGAGCAAGAGGAGAGACTAAAAAATCACGAGAAATGCACAAGAGTAGGTTTCATATTGTGAAAACAACTAACGTGGCCTGGTTTTTTAAAGAAAAAACTTCAGTCCGAAAGGAAAAATCGTTCCAAAATTATTCCAGATGAAAGCAGGCAATGTAGGAAAAATGCTGTGAAAGGAATCGCAGACGAGCACCCTTAACAAAGAAACTGGAAGATGTATTTGTGAACAAAAACAGGATTTAAAAGAGGAATCAATCAATTATTTTCCTGTCGGATGAGAAGAAAACAAATGCACAAAAGCAAATTCATTGGCTTTCCTGTAATATCCAGTTGCGTGTGTCGGATGAGAAGAAAACAAATGCACAAAGGCATATTCATTGGCTTATCTGTAATATCCAGTTGCGTATACGGTACAGACGTCCTCCGTGGAATACGCTGAGGGGAACAGAGCTAAGGCTGCATTCAAAGGAGATCGGAAGTACCATACACTGAAAGAGAACACTGTCGTTACATTTCCCGTACTGTAGAATAGGGGGGAGGGAACCTAGGAGACCGGGGCGACGCTGAGAGAAGTCATGAAGAGAGATGCTATTTATGGAGATTTCCTCGTCTAGAGATGAGGCACTGAGGTAAACGGGGAAAGCCACAACACAAAGTGCACTGTATTGTATCCTCTAGAAAAACTGGAGGGAGTCACAGAAACAGGACAGGTGAGGGAAGTGCAACATAGCGTAATATTTTCGACAGTTTTTCACTAACACTGGAGAAGTGAATTATCATCTTATTTTTCTACTCCAGAAAATGCTTACCCCGTTTGGCATCGCTAACCACTAAAATATGTTACATATTTTGTCATAATCAGTCTACATGATTGAATTAATACTCTTTGAGGCAAATACTGTAGACCAATGTGGAAGTGTTTTTGCAACGAGATGTATTTTATCAGCAGGAGGATACTCGATACTCCAAATTTAGAATTTTGAAGGCTCTCGGACAAAGTTTCGGTTGTTCAGTCAGCTGCTTCGTCTGACCAGTCAAACAGGCCATCAACTTAACAAGAGATTCAGCTGGGTTCTAGGTGTGTCTCTCGGAAAACTAAATTTGTTTGCAAATGAGTGTATTTCGCTACTGTCGTACGATTTGGGTTCAAGTAGAACAAAAAGTTAGCGGAAACTCCGGGACTGCGCCTACTTGATGAGCTCCAAGAAAGGCAAAACCGGTCGTGGGTTGTCGAAGAATTTTCAGCAACATTGTGATTATTGTATTACATCTATACATATATCGCAATATCTTGAATATCGTACTAACTGAAATATGAGGCTTAGAAACAGCATAAACAAGAGGTTCAGCTGGGTTCCAGGTGAGTATCTCGCAAAACCAACTATGTTTGCAAATGAGTGTATTTCGCTACTGTCGTACGATTTGGGTTCAAGTAGAACAAAAAGTTAGCGGAAACTCCGGGACTGCGCCTACTTGATGAGCTCCAAGAAAGGCAAAACCGGTCGTGGGTTGTCGAAGAATTTTCAGCAACATTGTGATTATTGTATTACCTCTATACATATATCGCAATATCTTGAATATCGTACTAACTGAAATATGAGGCTTAGAAACAGCATAAACAAGAGGTTCAGCTGGGTTCCAGGTGAGTATCTCGCAAAACCAACTATGTTTGCAAATGAGTGTATTTCGCTAACTACTTGCCTTCATGACGTGTGGAATTTTGACCCACGTAGATACTACTTGCCTTCATGACGTGTGGAATTTTAACCCACGTAGCCATCACTGTTACAGCCTCTATGGTGTGCTTTTCCGTCCTTTTGATCTCCCCACGCGGATTCGCCATGTGCTGCTCAGCAGACCGGCTTATGGCCCCTCCAGATTTCATCGGACCTATTCTTGATAAATTCGACTCACCTTTTATCAGTCAGTTTACAGCTTTCAACAAGAAAAGTGCGCGAGTGATCTGTTTAGACTCATGAAAATCCTAGATGAATATACCGGGGTTTGATGATGTATACGAGGTTAAACATTTCCCTCTCATCGATGTCCTAGCTGTCGTCTCTCGAAATGACCCGTTCAAGCCGAAAAACCCTCATCTAGCTGTAAAACAGTAGGTTTCTGTGAGCAGGTAACGGAATTCGAGTGTAAGTAAAATCTAATCAACCTTGCCATATAAGCGGACTCGGAAGTCTTTTTACACTTCCATAAGAATACAGCAAATGTCAACATATACGCAATCCTTTCCTACTGATACCAATATCCTTTTTGTGCTCTGACGTTAATACTAAAAACCGTCCAGCTGAAACACCCTTGCGGTATTTAGCTGTCAGGACATTTGAGGAAAGCATGGGGGCACGAGAGATATCCCAAACCTAGACGGTTGCAGGCGAGGTGCAGAGGTTGGGATCGAAGCTTGGGAGTACCGCTCATTAAGTCCGCCACTTAATTACTGGTCTATCTGGAGCTCTAATGTGCTATGATGTATGCATCGTTTTCTATACAAATCCAACCATGTGAGTATTATCCACAGCATCCTACTGAAACAGCAGCTGACAGAGAGCCTTTGTATCACGCGCATGATGTTTAATTTTTGTCCAAACCTGGTTTATTTTTAATGGGGAAAACATTCCAAAGTTATACAAATGGCTGGCTCGTGTTTGTTTTCCACTTAAATTATTCTCTCACTTAAGCAAGCTGCCTGTAAATGTCTTCGGCCACTTCGTTGTGTCTGTTACGCATCTGCGTGCGCAGAGCTAAGTGGAATCACAACTAGTGACATAGCTTATAGCGTGCACAAAATGTTCCCTTAGTACTTAGGGAAGACCTTTGCGTAATCAGAACGTTGCCAGTTAAACATGCCACCGAAAATGAAACATCTGTTTTTATCGTTCGCTAAAGGATTTCTGAAATTTTAGCCTGGCCTATAGTCAACCGGTGAAAAGTGAGTGTACCTTGGGGGTAAACAAGTAGCAACTATTGTTAGTATTTTCGTGTCGTTTACGGAGATAAGTGTCATAGAGTTTTTAGTTTGCAAAGCTGTTTGGGACCACTGCGCATTTAATAGCTAGCCATCTAGTGTGATGACACTCTAAGTGAGCCATAAGCAGGATGTTGTTGAAAACGAAATGACAAACGCTCCAAAACGGTGGTGTGATGTCTGCGTTATATGTGCTTTGAATCCCCTTCAAGCCCCCCCCCCCCCCCGGATTTTTCTAAATCATTTCAACGCAATACTATACGGACTAAGCCAGGCAACTGCCAGGTATAGACTCTTTAATTACATATCCATTACGAATGATGACACCGATGATATATCCAAATAATTATGTGAATAGCATGCCAGTGTACACGATAGTCTCACGCAGTCGGCCTGAGTGAGGAGTCAGCTTTGCTTATCATTTGACATTCATAACAAAAGCATTTGAACGCCAGAAATCCTTCAGCGGACCACATTAAACTCAGGCCGATAAAAGAGACAATGCGTGCAAAGAGATGATGGTCAACTTGTTCACCGGCACGCATGTCCGGGAATTCTGCTTAAGATAAACCGAATTGCATATTACGACGTGATTGAAACATTCTAATATGGGCATTATTATTTCTGGTTTAACTTTTGAAAACGATAAAAAGGACCCGTCTACCACATCTTATTGCAACGACCTACATAGTCGTTATAGGCCCTGTCATATTGTCACAGGAACGCTCGATGATGTGACAAGCAGCCAAGTCGCATACCTGAAGATAGCTTACTAGAATTGTTGTAAGCGTGAGCATCTCAAACGTTTTCTTACAATTTGTCAAATATTTAATTGTAACTTATTTTCTGTGTGCAAACGCGCTGCTCAACGAAAAACAAATACGTGAGCAAAGCGTCTCTATGAACATACCCAATTTTGGTGAAGAAAATGAGTTTTACAAAAAGCTTATAACCTTGTCCTTGTGCTGAATACAAACAAGGTACTGGAATAAATTCTGGCAAGCACTTTACCAAAGTTGTGGTGAGCATCAAAAGAACCAGAATAAGCTTCACATGAGAAGTTGTTGTGGTCCGCAGATACCTATAGGAAGGAGTGACGCATATAAGCATTTATTATTGCCGCTTGATGCCTACAGAGTCTGTTTGTATCACTAACTCATCGGAATCTTCGCGTTGCAGAAAACCTGTTCTCAAGATTTGCATTTTTGGAATTCGTATGACATAGGTCAACCATCGCTGCCGGGCAGACCGAGTCACAATTTCTTGTCCCAAACAACTGCGTCACTTTTATATGAGTCGTTAACGTCTAGCCTGTTTTGTTGTTTTATTTACTTTACATTGATCTGTATATATGCGAGAGAATATCATGGTTAAATCGAATAGACGTCCTCATCAGCGTGGCTGTTTTTGCTATAGGCAAGACAAAATTCTAAGCAGTTTTCTTGAATCTTGAAGAATAGTTACCTTATCGACTTTCGGACCCCTGTTGCGTTGTCAAATTGACAGTCACCCACATGGGACTAGTTTGCACGACAGTCAAAATGCAAAGGAAAACTCGAAGCATTGTCGACGCCCCAGAAACCGTTTGTATAACTACTGAGAGCAAACTAATCGAGCACGGTTGTCTCTCCTTTCCTATGAACAGAAATTTTAGCCATGATCCAGAAATATTTTTCGGGTATTCTCTGACCTCACCAGAGGGGTTTTTAACCTTAAAAGATCAGGAAAACATCACTTCTGTTACAAGAGAAACTTTTCTGTCGCGATAGTTTTCCTTGTAATCTAAGGCAGGTGTATTTCAGTGATGTGCGATCATATGAACTAACCAATTCTCTATGCACCAGTTTTAAGGAATACCTCAGCGAAAGCGGAAAAAACATGGTTTTGTACGGTCAGCTAGGAGCAATTTTTTCATAAACGGGACAGCAATTATGACTCACTGCGGTAGATGCTCTTTGAAACTTAGAAGAAATAAAAAGTCGATAGTTACCTTAAACAGTTGCATACTTGTAAAGAGAAGACCCTAGCTGTTACTCCCAAAGCCTATCTCTACAAGATGTCTATAAAACACTATTTATGGCTTTGTGCACTTTACTGATGAATGCCATATTTTTTCTGTCAAATTAGAGACTAATTATAGTGGTATATAATAACATGCAATGTATGTTTTTTAATATGTAGGAGTGAAAAATAGCAAGGCGTTGAATCGAGGCGGCAAAAGTAGTAATTCGTTCACTTCACCGAATTTGTGGACAGACGCACTCCCTATGAGAGGCACTCATAATTTCACAGCCCAGCAATTCTTCCTGGCATTTCAACTCACGAAGCATCAAAACAGAATACCCACAGGTATTGTATCAAAACACTGCGCGCCTAAGGTGACAGAACACTATTGGACGCATGTCACTGTTCTGTTTGATTAACGAATGCTCAGGCTATTCAGCATATTATTAGCCAATAAAAACAATGGATGCAAGTCTAAACGTAACACACTACTCATTAGGTTGTTAAAACTCTTCGACAACCAGAGATCAACTTCGCCCTTCCTGGGTTTCATCAGATGGGCGTTATCCCCAAGTCTCCCTCAACCTCATGTTTAGTGTGTTACGTTTAGACAATGTATTGTGATATGTTGGATGTTGTACTAACTGAAACACGGGGTGGCCTACTGTAGCACATTCAGCTGAAGTGGACCATGGACAAGAGATTTAGCTAAATCCACCAGAGTCTCCTGTCAAAGCTAAATGTGTGTGCACATGACAGTATGTGTCAAAAGAATACAGGAAACTAGATTGTTGGTGGTGTTACTCAGAAGGAATATTCAGACAAACTGCAGCTTGTTTAGCATTCCAGTATCCTTCAGAAGGGTAGGTTTTGTTACCTATTTTATGCCAAAAGCATATGGAAACATTCCGACCCAGTTTCTACAAATAAGACGAATAGCAAAGTGCAAATCGGCCTTCCGTAAGAGTCTTCATCTCCAAGTCATTTTGAAGAAAATAACGTATGCGATGGGCCAGTAACGAAGGAAATGACCCACTGTCGGATCCGCCAGCTCCCAGAAGGCCAGCCCATCATTAGGGAACCAATTAAATCAGGTGAATAGCTGACCGTTTGGGTCACAAGACGACGAGACTCATACTTAATCTCCAGCCCGTCTCAGGTTCAACTGGGGTCGAGCTGAGGCACACACGTCAAAGCCTGTCTGGCAATCTATCGATTCAGCCAATGCGCCTCATGTGCTGTGACGAATTTGTTTCTGCAAACTTTCCGCTGGTAATAATGTGGTCTAGAAACAAATCAGGAATACTGGGCTAATACAGTAAAGGAAGATCGTCGAAGAAAATATATTGCCAGCGTAGAAATTTTAGGAAAAAGCGTACCCCAAGTTACATTTTTTTGAGCATTTCGGTAGCAGGAATGACTAGCCGCACCCAAAGTTTTCATGTACTGTATTAAGGCATCCGTGGTTTGGGTGGCTAAGTGACATAGAATACAAAAATTTCTGCTGGACGTTTGCCATAACACAAAATGTTTTTTGCTCAGGGACAAAACACTCGAATGTATTATTTCTCAGATGCCAAGGAAAGTTTCGATTTTCTAGGCACTTGTTGATTGGCTGGGGATAGAATTTCCTATATGAAACTCTTGATTTGCTCTGGGAATTTCAGCTATTCATTAACGCTAGGCCGATCAATACACCTGGATGCAGAACCATCCTGATGTCGGCAGTTTCTTGTCCTCCATGACAGTGATACGCCCGTGGATTATACTAATGGAAAATGCCTCAGCTTTTGTTAGAGTCAAATTTAGGTCGATGAAAAAGGACACGTAAGAATTCAACGCGGTGATCATCAACCCGAGGCACATTGAAATTCTTCCTAAGAAATTCCTTTCACGGTTTCCAAATGAATGTTGAGGCTCATGACGTTCCGTTTTGGGGAGCAGCGGAACGACATCTTCGGAGGGGATGTTTCCCTAAAAAGTAATCAGCATTTTGTCTGGAAAGATGATTGTTTATTGGGGTAACGTATCTGTAATGAATCCAGGCAGTTATATTTTCAAGTGGGTAGATGTAAAGAAGTTGGCGAGTGATATCCCAACATCGATTCTATCGTAAACACCTCAGATAATACTGTAACGGAAATGCTAAGTGCTATGTCAGGTTCTTATTGCAGTTAGTTGTACATGCGGACCACAAGGTGGCTTAAATATGAGCGAACTTCGTGTCCACGTAACAATCAATGTTGACCCATTCGTCGTGTGGGGCTTCTGTGCGTTGAGTCACGTCTTCCGAGCGTGTTTCCTTTATGTCGTCGGGCGCTGCAGCACATTGAAACTGGGGTTTCTGTATGTGCTTTTGGCTGCTTCGGCCATTTCCTATCCCTTGGTTGTATTACGAAACCGTGTCGCGAAGAATGTCGACTCTTGAGACAGTTCTTGGTTTAGTTTCACAAAGGAAACCACTGAAAATGATGCTGAAAATTCTTGGACAGCCCATGATCGGTTTCACCTTTTTAAGTCTCATCAGGTAAATGCTTTTGTGAGTGCATTTGGACTTATTATTTTCTTACGGATAGGCCTACTTGTCTGCCACGGATGGCTTTCATCCCGTCCCATTAAACAGTTGGTGGTTCACTGACATGCGTCCGTACCATAATAAACGAACAGCGAGTGGCTGAATTATCCCCCAAAATACCGGATCGGTTACAGGCAGGCTGATGAGAAGTGTGTGTTTGGAAGACCGTTCTGTGCAGCACATCGGAAGGTGTTTCCTTTTGACTCTGTTGGTCATGGCTAGAGATCTTGTGTGGGAATATTTTTTGGAAGACGCTCCGCAGTGTGAAAACTGGTCGTCCTAAGGTTTATGCTCATCTGACCGGATTGTTAGCAGATGACAGTACGGTACTTAGTTGGAGTAGTGTTCAGCTGGTAATCTTTATCGTGTCATTTCACCTCGTTTGACCGCACTCGAGGCTTAATGACATTTCCCGCTCTGTATCTTTTTTCCTGCTGGATGTGTGCACCTGAGATAAAAGGTTTGTTGAGCAGCTTTGTACAAGATAAACCTTGCACAATAAAAAGGCTATTATCCGCGCTGTTTAGCGTCCGACCGCCCCTTTTCTAATTTCTTCCAAGCGGATTCACCATCCTCAGTTTGGTTTCTTAATGGGACTGCCTGATACACGGATCAAGCGCTTCAGGTGAATCTGGATTGAGCTTTCAGTGGTGAGGGAGACAAATTGCTTGTTGTCAGCGGTAACTATAGATGCGGGCTTTGGAAGTGTTATTTTCCTAGTTCACCAGACTCATTCAGATATCATGTCTTTAATGTAAGACAGGCGCAGTATTCTGTGGTGTCGTTAAAACCTCTGAAATTAATTGTTCGTATGTGTTCATGGGCTTATGTAAGCTAATGCGTACTGCGTTAGATGTATTCCTCGAGCCATCTGTGCCACCAAGAGCGATTATACCCTTTGAAAAAGATGCAAAGTAGTAGTTGTACAAACTGGCTTCGGTAGTTCTGCGGCCTAAAATGTCTTCCAGTTGTCTGGTGACCAAAACACTCAGAAAGGGACTGAGTTTCTCCAACCTTACTCAAGGGCGGAACTCAGACCTGGATAAACCAAGTTGAGGAAGCGGAACATTGCCTCACATTTCTCCCAGTGAAAAAGTTGGTCTGATATATTCACACGACAACAGCTGACTGGAAATTCTGATCTTGATTATTTTTAATTCCGCAACGAATGTGATGACTAACCCGAAACCAGACACACTAGCCATTCCCAACTAGCAAACCGGTGTGCATCTTGACCTCGCAAATAAAATTTACCTTCTATGCCACACAGTAAGGTCATTCTCTCAGCAAGGAGCATGGCTGTGCCAATGAAAATGAAGGAGGCTGATTGATGAGCACAGAAATTCCTACTGTCTGAACCAACAAGACATTCGGAAAGAGTGTCCGTATATCGGAAGAACACAAAAAGCGCCAGGTTATATTGTCTGAGTCAATATCGTAAAGTTAACTTTAACCTAACGTTTGGACTGCCACTTGCAGTAGACTGATCAGCAGTAAACGACCCTGCGTTATTTACAACAGTCGCTGCAGGGTATCCTGATTTTTAAGACGCTGACGAACCACTGAGTTGTTGGTTTGAGCCGATTGGTGAACGACATAATATGGTTTATCTATAAGTTTGCTGATTCATGAATTACTCAGTTCCGTACCAGTAAAAAAAGGAAAGCCCTTCTCTGCGAAGTCATTTATTACCTGGACAGGAGAGGAACATCTCAGTGCACATAGTCTTTAAAAACTGAGCTTTTTCAAGCGTGCTCTTGAATTTCTCCTGGATGTTCATTGACTAGCACACAGTAGCAAACGAACACTGCAGAGCGGTTTCAAAATTTTAGCAAAACACTCCACCTTCCGTCAGGTGCGCATGGTGCATCAATAGAACCCACCGTTGCACCAGTAACATGGTTTTGTAACTTTTGATTTTTTTTGGGTGCTGACTCCCACTTTTTCACTAGCCCAATCTTTAGCCGTGTTTCATCAAGTATGTGGGGATTTAATCGATAATCTTTAGTTCTCAAGGGCTGCACTCAAAATGTGCATCCAGGAGAGGCAGATTTGGTAGTTCCCTGTCGACAAATTTCCGTACACGGTATATTCCCTTTCATTTCGAAAAACGTTTTATTTCGGTTTGCTCAACGCTTGCCCATGAGGTGTTTTTCGACAGCTCGTTTAACCTAAGAATATCATAAAAAAGTTCTAGTTGAGACTCAGATAGTCTACAAATGTGTGATCAACTCCCTATCTAGTAAAGTAATTTTGAATTTCATACTTACTGGTGTTCCATGCGGTTATAGCTTTGGAGTTATAAGGGAAGGTATTAGCGTTCAGTAGAACGTAAAAGGTTGAGCAACTAGCAAGTGATATAATACAATAACATTATAACTCCTGAACATTGTAGCAGTGATAAGTTAAGTTTCCAATCACGGATTACATACCCTGATATATGTGAACGTCCTCTATAAAGAAAGAATTTAGGAGTATTTTAGTATGTATGGGGGAGTGGTTATCACTAACTGCCTTCACCATTCCTTGTGCTGTCGTTTCAACAACACAGTGGTTAATATGTGATTTCTAGAAAATTGCGACTGTGCTAGACTTTGGCGGTGGACTTTCCCAGTTTCTTCTCCAAAAATAAGATTATCCCTCCGCCCAGGTCATATTTTAGTAGCCTGATAAAATGGACTGTCATTCACTCTAACGTGGGGGTCATTTTCTCTAAATTGGTGGCCAAGTATCGCTAAGCATTCTTCTCTCTGGAAACTGCATCTTAACGAGAGATTAAATGTCACTGAGAGTAACTGAAGGGGATCTTGAATCTAACCAAACATTGGAAGTGGTGTTCGTTGTTCAAAGCACCTCTGATTCACCAACCAGTTTGGTAATTCAAGGCAGTAGATTACATAATATATGTGATGGCAGAAGTTTTAGGAGATGAACCAAAAAGCCACCACCAGCGAGGAAGAAGCTTTAAGAATGGCATTACTGAATCGGGCTAAAATTCCTCAGAATCTGGCTTCTGTGGACTGACGACCTGAAAAGTTCCTGATCTGAATAAATTGCTCATTGAGTGGTAAATAACTTAGTAAATGAATAAATAAAACTAAATTTCTTACTTTTTGACTTGGTTTTTGACGCTGTAAATGTAGAAAAATGTCCATGATATCCCATATCACACGGACAATCTAAGACATTGAAGCTTTTCGGAAAAGCTTAGAAAAGTGACCACTATTGTTACTTGCTAGTTTACAGAAACTCCTAGGGACTCTCTGGAGGGCATCACAAGAGTAACGGTTCAGAAACTCGGTTAACAATATCGGTGTGAAGGGAACTGCCACATTTACTCTAAAATCTAGGTTATTTCCCCACGTGAGAATAAATATATCGAATAATATGCGCAGCATAAAAATGGGTTCTTCTACCAAAATCTTCCCAAATGTTCATCTGTTCATGCACAACGCACATTTTGCTGGCGCTTTAGTATGAATGCAAAAGAAAACGCTACGGAAAATGGATAAAAAACTCCCGTCAAGGGGTAACTTTTGATGCAACAATATACATTCGGCTATGGGAGAGTTAGTTGAGATGCTTTAGTGATACAATAAACTTTAACATCATGCTTAGTTTTGATCAAAAACTATCAACGTATAGATGCGTTTATGTTTTCGTAGTACTTAACAGCCAAAATGTTTTCGAGAACCACTAAAAATCCTTGTTTTAAACGGCAGCAACCATTGCCTGATATAATTTATTCCTTTCATCTTTTCTAGAAAATTCTGCCTAAATTCGGGCACTGTTATCCTGCAAACTGATGAGGGTTTAATACGGTAATCCAGCCACGATATTCTAAGGCACACGTTAAAGTAAAACCCAACACGTCAATATATAATAGTAGGAAATGTTTCAAGGTATCCCGTTAATTTGAAATAGAACACAGAGTGAGTCTTAACTGATTCGAGGTCTTGTTGATCCAGCCCCAGTTGTAATGCAATCCGGCCTACAGGACTACCAACCTTATACACAGTCCGGTGTTGTATTGCCAAACCAGATGGCCTGGTAATCGTAGCGTGAACTATCGTTGATTTTAGATTGCAGTAGAATAAGCATTAAAAATTATTTACCTTTACTGGAGGATTTAAGCTGAGATGTTTTTTAAAAAATTTGTGCGTACTCCAAGTTCGATAAGTGGCTAAGAAATGTCACCAACAGCTTTTTTAGCCTTCTTCTCGGCTCCTAATTCCGTTTAGTTAGATACATCGGCTGCCTCCCCGCGAGTGGACTAAATTAGTAGTCACAAAACAGGTGAAAATTTCAATCCAATTTATCAGCTATTAAGCGTGTTCCATAGGCACTATGGCTCCAGTTGCTATAGTTGTGATCACCGGAAAACGGGAGAGTGTAAGACATACAACCAAGCCTTAGAAGCAATGACAAAACAGGTGAGAGCAAATCCAACTCAGATACATTTTGTGGTCAAACACTGGTACAGTATTTTTCATGAAAAGTTCGACAAATTTTCAAGTCATTTGTACCAACGCTTCATGAGCATCTTATATCTACCGGAGAAAGATGAAAAGGCCTGTATATACGTAATGCACTGCTCATAAGGTTGCTGAAAATTCTTCGACGAATTCTTCGAAGATATCTCGCGATATCTCGAATATCGTAGCAACTGGAACATGAGGCGGCCTGGTGCAGCACATTCAGTTGCCTGAAAACATCACAAACGGGAGATTCAGCTGGGTTCCAGGTGAATCTCTCGCAAAAACCAAACTGATTTGCAAATGAGTGTATTTCTTGAAAAGGTTTGCTTTTGCTTCGTGTGAAGGTTCAAACTGTGTCGTTGCAGCTTTCTGGAAATAAAGTTGTCAGTATTCACATAAGCCCATTTCTTGACAAATTCAATCAGTTCATTTAGGCGACCGTGAAGCATGTGGGTATGCACGGCGGTTCGAGTTGCTGCGACCTGGTCTAAATCTACTGGGAAACTACTACAGGGAACTACCACACGGAAGGCCAGCCGATTAGAATTTAACCTTACTCGCACGATAATGACAATGAAGCTGAAGATGCGGTGTACTGAATTGTTTCTCAGGAAGCTATAGATCACAATAAAGATAAAACCCCTTGCACCAAAAGGCATAAACCTGACTATAGATTATTGTGCATTTAATGACAAGTGTATGTGTTTGCGAATTCTCGTTGCCAAGTACCAATTGTACCCTACTTGGGGGATAAAACTAAAGATCGCAATAAGCAACTTCCAAGCTTACTGGTATCTAAGGATAGCCATATAAAGCTGCTTTGTTTTGAATTTAAATTTGCTGACTGGCATTTAGTGGCCCTTCAAAATCGGGTCATTGGGCGAGAGTAAATACACAAATTAGGAATATACATGCATTATATGTCTCAGAAACAGCGCTATAGGCTATCGGCAATTATTAAGGACCGTGCGAAAAATTAAGTCGAAAGTTTGATGGAGTTTACGTGTTTGACGGAAATTATTTTATGCAGGCCTACTAGGCTGCCTCAAGCTTTGCGTCGTTGATAAAGTTTCATGTTGTTTCGAATGCACTTGAAATGCACTTACCAATTGGAAGAAGTGGAACGGCTTTTGAAGTAAGGTGATGTGTACGATATCAAAATAAAGCGCTGTTCACTCAAGGTTCTTACTAAATGTGAGGAAATACCTGTGTTATGTACAACCTAGTTTTTGTTCAGGACTCCCCTACCATTTAAATTTTCTTCAAAATTGTATTTTACACCAAACAGTTTACCTTACAGCCTCCATCGTTTTGCATAAATATATGCTGCGTTTTATTGGATAAAAAACAAGGCCAAGTTGATCTCATCCGACTCAGCATCTGAGCGGTTGCAAATATATACTTTTGTCTACATGTACCTGCGTCACAAATGAGCCGCGAGTTTGTATTATGGCTCTACAGATAGCTAATACAGAACGAGTAATGAAAAATTTTCTTGTGCCTTCCAGTACTGAGCTCACTGTACAGCTTTCACGCGACAACAAAGGGGAGAACATACGTAGTTTTTGTCCAAATTTTGAAACATTCAAATTGACACTCTAATTTTCACTCCTCCAATTATTTGGCCGTTTCTAATCTCCGGAGAACATTATTCCGCATTTCGGACTTGCAAAAAAGACCAAGATTTCAGGGCTAATTATAACTGCATTAATTTTGGTTCCAACTAACAAATATGAATAGCACCATCATCAGCAGGAGACTAGTCATTGATGCATTTTCATGAGCACCAAAAAAACCAACGTTGGCATTTTAATAATAGTTACTTACTGGCTTCCTCCAAAGCTTTCGCACCTATTAGTGCATTATGAATTCACATATATGCGTGTGTATTCGTATGCTCACATGGTGTTATCGGAATAGTATACAACCCTCACAGCTCTCGAGAGGGCTTACTTTTTGGACCTCTCTTGCACATATCCACGCTGACCGACGCTAATCATAATTTGCTATGCGTTCTTTTAGTGATACCTAAAGGTAATTTAGCTGATGGAATCTTCTTTATTGAGTCAACTGACGAATATAAATCTATTCAAATCAATATTCATTAGTCCATAGAGGGAGCTCGTAAATAACCTTGGATTTGTGTCTCATTTATGGCTCCTCGATGATTCAGGACTCATGTTCACCGAGAGGATCGTACGTCACATTGAAACTGTTGTTTACTTATGCTTAACTTGACAATTTCCGGTTTAAACGCTGACACCGTTTCCAAAGTCAGGTATTGCAGCAAATTTCCCCTTTCTGTGTACCAAACTCTAATGCTTGTGGTGTACGCAGAATTTTGAATTGTAATGGATATTTCATCCTCTAAGCAGAACTAACCTGTGCGGAAAGGTCAAGAAAAACATTACAGCTGTCTCACTCTTCCTCAAGACCATTAGCAACACGCACCTGACGAAACTCCAGGGAGCCTCCAGTCTGTCAATTCCCGGCTGTTAGTCTGGACATAACCTTTGAGCCACGAGTGACTGATCTGTAATGAAACCCTTTCGGTCTTGGAGAGGGCATGGCGACACTTATCCTTCACTCACCTGACCGATATCACATAGTCGCACGAGCTGACCAGCTCCTCGAATGAAGTCTTCTCCAAGAGTCGGCCAGCAGGTGTGATAATGTGACATAGATTCCGTGATTGAAGGACGAGTGGCGCTAAATCCTGTCTAAGTGCAAAATACTAGCAGGAGGGAGTGGGTCCCAGAATTCCTGGAATTTTGTGAGATAAGCATTGCAGATGACTTCCAACAAGGATGGAGCAGCTGTACAATCCTTTCATGCTTTTAAGTATAGAGTAGCCTTACTTATTGGTAGAAACCTCTTACTTCTAGTTAATTCACGTTTCAGTACTTCAAACAGAACTAAGCCTTTCAAGGTGAAATGACTTGCAGTTTGTTTTGAGACGCTTGTTTAGCATCCGAGTTTATCAGGTGAGCCAGCTACATATATATATATATATGTACAAACAAATAAGTACACATATAATCACGTCGGTGGGTAATGGTAAGCCACCTTCGTTTTATGGGCCAGTTCCAGCACCAAAAGCCAAGCGGTTTGCCTCTTAATGCCTCTGGTTTGGATTGTTTAAAATACGCCTTCCATTCAGCTGGTATCACCTGCCCTCGGTTTGGTAGATGCATTTCATCCACAGAGAATTCTTCTGATACTTCAAGAACTCAGTTTTGAACCGCAATGACGCAACTTATTAGATTGCTTGGTAATTTTTCATTAAACATATTACTTGATCTAAAGTTGGATTCCAAACCGAATTGCGAAACTGTCAAGTGGTTATAAGTTTTTCGGATGATAGGATATAAAACGTTTTTAGTTTGCGGCCACTAGCTTCTTTTCGTTCGTTCTTTCTTGAGCCCATGTCCACTTCCGTGTTTGTCATATGTGACAACATTTAAGTGACATCTTCCAAGTAGTTTTAACAAGGCTGTTCTACACGCCAATAGTTTGTTCCTAAATCTAGTTCACTCTGAACATCCTCTGTGACAAACAAGTCTCCAACGTTCAATGCGGCCTGAGTCACATAAGTCTGAAGCTGTTTTCATGATTAAAGTTAGGCATTACCTATGTTGCGAAAACGGCGTCGAAATGCTTCTTCAAAACAATAACATGATCCGACAGATTTGCAGTGGGTGCTTCGCCAACGCTGAAACATGCAGTGATACAGACAAGTTTTATGGGCGCACAAATCCTTTGCAATCGTCTGCCACCGATGATCTTGGCTACCACTCTGAACTCCCGGGTTCTCTTGTTCGTGTTCGACTGTCGCAACCAGTTCCAAGTTTTCCATCGTGAAAGTAGCATATGTGTTGCGTGGTTGGAAGTGATTCACTGACAAGCGGCTATTGTTGGTACTTCTTGTTGCCCGGCTTCTATCCAAAATGCCTACGAAGCTAGTAAATGTAATTCTTAACAGTTGGGCAGTCATAATATAGCTTGAAGCATGTGAAGCCTGGCAGGCTTTGAATGTGCTGTCAACGGCTCCTAGTTCCTTCCGTTCACCGACCGATTACTGGTGAAGGACTTTTGGCAACAAGCTTTATGAGAAATCCTGATCAGCCAACTCTATTCCACTCCGAAAATGAGAACTTTTGAGTTTGTGGGGCAAAGCTAGCACATCTTTCTCTCATAATTTCATGGCGATCTTTGGGCGCTGGTTTCAGATATACAGTACAGCTTAGTTATTCTTTACCGCAAACAAAGTATCCTGAGGGATATGCCGATGGCTGCTCGTCAAAGTTCAGCACATTTCTTGCTAAACGCAACGTCTGGGAAATCTAACTCAGCGAACCTTTGAGTTGTGGCTCAGCCTACAGACAGAGAGGGCGTTTGCACTTGTTTGTATATCGACGATGCGAAACAAAGCTGATGCATTGGGATCACACGAATTATTCGGTCATATTATCCTATGCATGAGACGCAATGTGATTAACATGTGCGGTTTTTAGGGTCAAATTAGTGACCTGTCACTGTCCGTAGAAGGCGAAAATGCCACATCTATGAACACGAACACACTCGTCGTTTAAGGCTAACAACTTCACATCAAGTATCATATTTTGAGACAAAATCTGTCTCAGATTGAAACTGTTCCTTGTAAATTAATAGCTTTTGCTTGACCATTGTCCCCTAACGGTCTTTTCCAAACGTAGCCCGACGATCTGGAAACCGGCAAACTGCATCCGGAAAGAACACTGGCGACGAAGATAAAGGCATTCATAGAAACGGTAAAAGTACTAAATGGCGCTGTGGTTGATATCCCACTGAAGGCTTTAAATAGTTGGTGTATTCAGAATATTTCAAATGGTTTTGCGTGATTAAACTGACATTTTCTGGTTTTGAACAAAGTTTACGCCGTCCCGTGGTCTCAGAATGTCCCAGCGTATTTTCCTGTCTGCGCCATGCTTAGGGTTATTAGTGAAATGAGCGACTTGCATGCAGTACGACACATGACCATGAGAAACCAGTTTTTGCACCAAGAATTGCGACCTGTCATCTGTAAACCAGCTGATGAGGGCAGCGAGATCCTATTTTAAGAGTGACAGTCAACTGATGTTAATATAAGTGTTACGAAAATTCACTATCAATTTAACGACAACGATGAGGAAATAATGACCGGACCGATTGCGCGTGATCGGGTCCAAAAACGCAGAGCTGCAGGAGAGCCAAGCGAGAAAATCAAAGTACACTTGGATGCGCCTAATGGAGTAAGCGTTTTACAGCTTAGCTCCCTACAATAGCTGCTTGCAATAAACCACCTTGCTAATTTGGTTGCGAGATTTCAAGGACGTCTTCCATCTCACAAAACAAAACCTTTAACGTTCACCGACAAGATGCCTGATTTCGATGATTCGCCTGTTGGTTTTCCGGAGGTTTCCCGGATGTGCTACAAACGTCTAGTGAAGTTTTGCGCATCCAGTCAAACAGTGGTCACTTCTAAAAATTGAGGACCTCAGAGAAACTACTTATGACTACGCAGATATAGACTTATTCCAAAAACTACGCATTGAATGATAACGCCCAAAAAACTCTAGCTTAATACAAGGGGTTTACTTTCACAACGGAGATTTGTTCATGTATCGCAACGTGGATAGCAAGTACTTGCTTGTTTGATTTGACCGATGTGAATGCTCCAATTACCATCGATGCCACCAGTGAGACAAACTATTTTTACTTTGACATCCAAGAGAAGCTAAGTTCAACTCGGGAAATCTGAAACGATTTACAGAGTTGAACGCTACACAAACTGCATGGGTGAAAACTTTTGAGAGTTCAACAGCTGATCATAATTACGTATCTGTAATATGTATTCAAGGGCGCCACGCTGTGACGGCCTTTGATGGTTGCAGAACGAACATGTAACTGGCTAGAATGGTCATGGCGGCATGCAACGTTTACGCTAATACTACACTAGTGATATTTCAGAAAAGGTCACGAATGGAAGGTTGAGGTGCGTAAACGATACGTAAAGAAGAGTACTGAAAGTCTGACTGATACAGCATGCTTCAGCTTAATATGGGCAGCTGATTCTAACTCTTCACAAGGTTTTTATTTCCGACAAGTATAGTTCCAGCACCACCAAAAAGTCTCTCGAACGTCTGACCTCTTGTAAGGAATAAATGCAAACACATACAATAACTCACCAGCCTTCAGCTCGTACAGTTCTGAAACAGTGTGTTGTTTAGTCTTGTGGTAGGATAAATAATGAGGATGTTCCTGAACACCTTTAAGTTACAGAAGAGCACCCAACTGTGAACCAGTTGGCAGTTATGTGGAAATTTGTAGCGTGATAAATTCGAGGGGTATCACCATGCTAAATTTTTCAAATGGAAACATGCATCATATTTCATGTTTTCTCATTTGGTTCTGGTAAACATTACAGAATTGATGCTCTGCAAAGCCCATGTCCTCAGTTGTACACATTCGGCATACGCCACCATGAAGCGCTCTAGACTTTAGGACTTTTTTGGGTCAGCGTGTCAGGGTACTTCAGTCAAGAGGTATACAGTGGAATACAGTGAATACAGTGAGTACTATGATAACTGCATGCTTAGGTCCTCGAAGTCTCTCTCATTCTATTGGAGCTAATTCTGGTGTGAAGATATTCGGTGATTTTCATCTGAGCTCTCGTCCTGAGGTGAAGTTCGCCTATGCTGAAAAGCTGAAAAGCACCGTACAGCTGTTCAACTCGTATTGGTTATCAGCAGTGCGCATTTCACGAAACCCCATAGAGTCTTGAATCCTCGGCCTCACTTCTCTACGGCACTTTTTGGCATTCCATAGATTGGCTTTAGCCAAGGAATGAACTCTCAGTTGAAAATAACCGAATATCTTTGCAACTCTATCAGTCTATAAGGGAAACACAGAAATAATAATTTCAAAAGAAAATTGAATTTCCCATCTGATAGGCTTTTATTCGAGCAGCCAGTCCATCCTTGGCGACACGATATTGTTTCCGTGACTAAAATGTGAGCCGTGGTACAAGCTCAAGGTACAAGGTACAAGCTAATCATACTGCTGAGCACCTGGATGATTGAGGGTTCGGACTAACAGCTGAGATTGTAAGGGTTTGAATCTCCCTGAACTTTCGTGAGATGCTCAGTGCGGACATTCTCCAATAAGTTAAACTACCGTACAGCTCCACTCCGTTTTTCAGCCAAAAACGACTTCACTTAATTGAGACATTGGGACTACACGCAGGGTAACGCGTGAAATAATGAAATGTTTAGACAAAGCTGTCTAATGATGTATTTTATCCATCAAACTATTTGAACATATCGGTTCGGTGGCTTTAAATTGGAGGCCTCTACGAAGGTATTCTCTAATGAATATCCAGCATTTCTGTTTTGGATGTATCTACTGAAAATACTTGAATAGTCAATTTCTTGATACGGACAATACTTCGCCAGGAAGATGTACACTTGATGAAAATTTTTGACGAACTCTAAAAAGCAGCAAAATTACTTAATCTTCAGGTGAGCATAAATAAAACCAGAGACCTTATGAGATAGCATTCATAGAGTATTTGCCTCTGCTATTTGGCGAATCAGTAGCGAAGACATTCTTCGCAGAGGGTGACAAACAAAAATACATTTACCTCTATGCTAAGCAAACAATTGCAGAACGTTTTTTGGCAGGCGCTCTTTCAACTGTTCATTTATCTCTTCATAACCATTAGGGTTCTTTGCTCCCAGAATCCGACACTCCATTGGAGCAACAATATTAGTTTTTAATGTTGCTTGCACAATGTAAGGAACACCTATTTTAAAGCATCAAATTAGAGCTAGTTTTTTAAATTGTTTCGAAAAATATCCGTTCAGTATACAGTGGTAATTTTTTTACGATTTCTAGCTTCCTTGTCTACACTATTGTTAACTGTGTCATGGACATTTCGCTAGCTAATGACGAGGAAACCAAGAAAACTCAGTCTTCAGTAAGCGCAGCACACCAGCTTGCCACAAGAATGTGGCTTGGGTATCAATCTATCAGTTTCTGTTCTACAGAAACCATTCCAGCCCTAGAAAGAAACAATGCATATAATTTGCTGCAGTCTTCTAACCAGGTCCAGCCAGAAGGACTGAAACTTGTTAGCTGATCTTTCTTCTAAGTCGGAGTAGTGGTAACCAAGAAATCAGACCACGGTTTGTTTTCCTTCCGTCTTGCAAAATTGATGTATTTCTTGTCAGCATTTATTCACATAAGCATCCCCGATCTACTGATTTGTTGTTCATGGTTCTGCTTATTAGGCTTTCCTGATTAAATCTACCAGTGAAAGTGTAACCAATATATTTTTATGGTGAGCCAACAGAAAATCAATAAAGATCGTGGTGTAGCGAGCGGTTGTACGGCAGGAAACCATCAGTCCAGAACAATGGTGATATTTTGTCCATCATCGTCAGCCAGTGGTATCAAAAGTGAGCAAACAGTAATTTGCCAATAAGTACTAAAACATCCATGGGATGTTCTTTTGTCTGGATTTCATAATATGACAGTGTAACGGCTAATAACAGAGATTCAAGTGCTGGTATATGGCACAGTGCGTACTACACTAAAATGCCCAATATCAAGTTGACTGAAGGGCTAATTACACCTATGAGATTAAGCGCGATCGCATGTTACATCCGCAGTTCCAGAAAAGTTTGTTTATGGTAGAATTTTGTTTCATTTTTTGTATTGTTCCCGACCTTTTTGTTTCTTTGGCTAGTCTGCGAAAACTCCAGTTCTAATAACTTGTCTGAAACTAATGATTTGTTAACCAGTATACCTCCCGTTCAGCCCCCTCTCCTTTTTTCATTCACGTAAGTGTATATGTGCGTGATCTACAGATAACCTCTTTTACGTGATTCCAAGTTTTGTATAAATCTGTAATGCATAAGTCAATAGGACCAAGCACACAAAGCAAGCGTTGTTTGCTAAATTCGTTGTTTCATGAATTTTACAGATATCTTTGATCCCTTTTTCGTTTCTGTGACTTGCGTATGTTTTCTACTTTCCCTTTTTGACTTTAGTGCTTACCAGCATGTGAATGTAAAATTCGCAAATTCCGTAACTACCTACGGCTAACAGAAAATTTTCAAGTAGGTTCCGGGCGCCGTGACATTGTCTGAATAGGAGGTCCTGACTGGTGGGGCCATCCATCAATGAAAACACAAAAGTTACTTTTTTGTCGTTTAAGACGTCTTGAAATCCAGTCACACCATTCACGTTTAAACACATCCGCTGTGATGACTAAGGTATGTGCAACATGCACTGTGCAGCCGACTTAGCGATATTTATCCGGTTCATACAATTTTCTCCAAAGCCTTTATGTATCGAAGGAAAACGGTTGCGTTAACATGTTGCATTTTACTGTATGTATGCTCAGACGAAAAGCCGTTAGATTCAGCCTTACTTTTGTCGGAATCTTTTAAAACTTCATTCGTAATTAAATGACGTGCATTCATTTTTCGTTGATACTGCTACGACTCAAAAGCCATTGGATTTGATTTCAGATATGTTTGCGAACAAATTTGCAACTGTCATGTTTTAATTCTTCGTAGCATTTAAAGGGGCTTTTAATGGATTCATGAGGGACAATCATGTGGTATTTGTGAGCACAGCTGGTAGAAAACCGCCAAAGCCGTTTTGCATTATGAGTAGATGTAACGAAAATGCAGTAGGTGAACCCAAAATCAAGCGAAAGTTGAAGAGTCAGTAGAAGCTTGTAAACTAAACGCATTCGCTAATAAAAAATGTGCGCAAAAACCATTCCGGGTTCAACTAAGGAGATGGAAAACGACCTATCAGTCCTCTCTTATGATTTTGAACATAATCATAAGTTTTCATATGAATGACTTTTTGTTAACCGACGGCTAATCAAAGGATAGCTGAACACCTGCAGGGCTTTGCTGAAATATGGGACGCCATCGCACCTAGCGAGGTAGTTTGTAGCCAATTAATTTGGCAAGGCATTACAACTGCCACCGGAAGTATTGACAGGTTCTGTTAAGTGATATATAGTTGGGTTTTTTGTTTTGGCAAATGACTTATCTTCATTCCTAGTGAAGCATTGTGTCTGGACTGGTAACTGGGAGAAGGGCAAAACAATCACATATAACTCTACATCACACAGCGCTGTCCCGACACTTCGCAGCCACCGTAAATGTCGACGGAATGCACCCGACAAACAAACTTGGTGAGTCTTTTTAAAGCGACTAATGTGTATCACTTTACTACAAGCTATACAACTTTGTGATAACAAATGACATGACAACCGGTTGTTCGGTCCTGTATTCCTTTGTGGAAAGCGAGCAGTGTGCTCCTTTGCAAAAGTTGTTTAGCTTGTTCAGGGAGATGATTGGGGAACAATATCAAGCGAAAATGTTCATCGTGGACAAATTGGCGGAACAATTGCGCGCGGCCGGAGTAGCGTCCGACTGGGGGGTTATGTTGTGCTATGTCGGAATACGATTAGAAAGCACGTGGCTATTATATAAAATCCATTTATGTACCAACAGCCGAAACATTTCTCTGTATGGCTTGCCTAGAAAATCCCAGATGGCATCAAAATTCCAGTAAGACCTGCAAGTACTGCGCCGCACGAACCCAGGCTTCATCTCTTACCTCAAAGTTAACTGGCTGTATATCACCCGCGCATGGGCTGTGAGTGCACAATAGGAGATGATCCACGTTGATAATGTGACAGACGATCGTCTGGACAGCAACAACAGTCGTCTCAAAGAGGGGGTGCATCATTCACACAATTGCGAGTCTGACAACTATCCATACTGAAGGCCACCACGTGTGCCACGGTGAAATCTCAATACCTATCCACATAGTGGATTCGATGCAACAGTCCCTGCTACCTAAGCGCTTGTTTCTTTGGCTGGTGAGTCATGTCAAAAGTAGTCTGGAGCCAGAACTGTCAACCATCGTCTGAAGAATGCGTTCCCATTTGAAGAAAAACCGTTTAAAGCAAGTTCCATTGGTTGCGTTTTGAAATGCGAAATTTATCCACCTGGAGGGACGCCAGTCGACGAACCATCTGAGCTGTAGGTCAAAAAAAGCCATGGATCCGGTGAGAAAAAGTACCAAGTTGGTCCAGATGTTTTTGGGGAGAAGTAACTCCAACATGAGGAACGAGCTAACCAGGCCTCATAGCTGAGGCTTATTGTTGCACATTATTGAGTGCAAAAGCCTTATAAACAAAAGTGAAGTCTGTGACCCAGCATCGAAATCTTAATCAAAGATCCTGTAAAGGTGTCTAAATAGTGGTAGCAATAGAGACTTCATTATTTGTTGATGAAGTTGCTTGTATTCAGCAATAAGCTTTCAAACGGCTTGTCATCAAAAAAGACGTAAAATCATTGGTGCGCGGTTGGATTTGTTCACTGATTATATTTGAAGGCAAATTGAAGGCAAAACGTTCGAAATTTAATTAACAAGCTAGGTGAACGTATCAGCAGACACCTGATCAGAACACAAGGCACAACTAACTATTAAGACCTGTCGAGAGGACCCCTTTCACCTTTCGCAATAGAAACAAAAAGGTACAACAAACTCCTCCGCAGTAATACAAGTGTAAGTCAGCCAGAGACCTTGTTGCATCAACATTATTACTCTTGTCTAACAGTGGCCCCGGAAGGAGGCAAAAAAATTTGAATGGATTGCAACTGCTTGCCTGACGGCCAATTTTGGCCTTGAAATTGGCAAGTAGGTGCAATGAAAAAACGGCGAAGAGAAACGTGAAAAACCACGTCACTAATGAGATTCATAGAGGAAGTTACTGGTGTGCGAAAAGGTTTTCCTCTGTAGCTCCGAAGCACGAGTCCAAGTAAGACAGAGATATCAACTTGCTAACCGCTCCAAAATTTTCCGTCATCTTTGTGATATTGAACAACGGCTGGCAGTTAAAAAATTGTGCTATTGAATTTTTCGTGAGATCAGTCATGTGGGAAAAAATGGGAAGTTTTCTAAATAAAATTACTTGAATCTTTTTATAGACATCCATCACTGTAGGAAAATTTAGACGTTCCTCTATGCACAGTATATCATTAAACATGACCTTCTGTTATGCGAAGGAGATACGTTCAGTTTTTTCAATACTACTGAAAGTGCGAGTAATTAATGGATCCATTTCATTAAACAGCGCCATCAGATTGAACTGTTCTATTGGTAAAGATGCTGTATAAAAATTTTGTTTATCTGTTGCTTGCAGTTCCTTGCGATATCAGGCAATTGCCACAGTTGCAATTTGTGCACACATGTATTCAGTCTGCTTCGTTTTCGCTATTGTTTTAAAATTTGAGGTATACTTTTATGCGAGGTAGAATTTTTTCATTATTCTTCTGCGAACACTACGTTCTACAAAATATCTAACCCCTCCACCGGTAGGTTATCTACAAAAGATTTTCCGGATAAGTCGTTCGTGTGTGCAGACAAGTGCACCTTTTTAGTAGATAGATTGAAGGAAAAACAATTCAACGATGTACACTAAGAAAGTGCTTGATTTAGAAAAATTGGGATCAAAGTATGCAACAAAAAAATGATGACCGCCATATGTTTACATGTAAAATTAATAATTTGAGCCTGTAAATAAAAAAATCGTCTAAAAGATTCCTTAATAGTAATTGACAGCAGCAAACAACAAATATACCACTCAGACATATTTTATAGTATCATGTACTGATCACACAATCGTAGACTTCTCCATTCTTTTGGTGCTGAGTTTGGCCAGGACAAAACCATAAAACTAGCAGTTGTTCCATTATGTACCATCCTGACCTTTGAAGTCAAGCGATTTATTCATTAAATAAGTTACAGATTTACACAAGATATGATATAGTTGTAATTTTGCGTTCAGTTTTGTACAAAAGTTTTCGGCGAATGAAGCAATCTTCCTCTCATTTGTAAAAGGCTTGCAGTGACTGCCCAAGTAATTCCTGCAGGAACTTACTTGCATCAAGAACCCTTTTATCTGAAGTAAACGTTTACGGGTTTTACCCTGGTAATTAATTTTTTGGAAAAGGGAAAAATTGGAAATCCACCACCGGAATATCTATGCGCATTACTCATACGCACAGCGCAGAAGACAAATAAAATTTTACAATTTATTACCGTTTTCCCATGGTTGATCGGGAGAAAAATGCATGTTGCCAGCTAATCTGTCTTCGTTAAAACTCAGCAGGTTCTACCTACACAGAAGCCAGTTGGCCGCCAAAATAAAATTACTGGAATTAAGAGTAGGAACTGAGCCTTAGTTTTATATTATTTACTTGTTTACTGATTGAAATAATCAGCGGCTAAACTACAAACGTGCAAAGCCACCTCGCTGAGCAGTTTTGTACACCAACTTTTCACCAAATGCGCCGCGAAAAATAGACAAACGGACTGAACTTAAAGCAAAATGGCTTGAAGGTAATAGTTTGGCTGTCCAACTGGATGGAAAGTGACACAAATGTAATCTTTGAAATTGTTGAATAATGAACTCTCAAGATTTTGGTGCTCCTATTCGACCGCGGTCATTTCCTAGTTTGTTGGAGCAGACTTATGAGTACAGCTTAAGACCTTTCAACTAAGTTGCTTTATATCACCAAAGATCAAATTGTTCTGACGTGCTAAAACCACAAAAATCTTTGAAAGCGTGTGCTTCAACACAGATGTACTCATGTAGTTTAACGATGTACCAGGATTTCTCCCTAAAAAATGCACTTAGATTCCTAGCACACTGAGTGCATCGGGGCAGTCATTGCTATAAGTGTATCTAACCGCAGCGTAGAGGGGCGCTATTATATATGCCCATTTCCATCCCCTGGAATTTCGTTGCATTAATAATGCTGAGTGCAAAAAATGAAAAACAACGGCCTCAACTGGACCGGATGTTTTTGTTTCTAAAAATTACTCAGGTTTAATCCGACGACGATTTCTGCGGCAAAGCCACTCGTTTACGGAAGAGCCATTTATTTGAAACCAGTCATTCAATTTTATGATTTGCATTCACACATCACGCCGGCACTCGCATAATCAGCCACGGAACATGCTTTTGTTCTTGTGTTTTAGCATGGTAATAGGATATGTTTTGAAATCCAGAGAGGGTGCGCACTGCTAGGCAAACCTCATAAAAATGGTTGTGATTTTGACTGTTCTTATTGCACTTTCAGGGTAGTTTTGGACAAATGATAATTATATTAATCTTAAGACCAGAATGCCGCAAAAGCTAAACTCACCGACATCATTAGCTGCAAAATATTTTGTATATATGGCTTTTTTGAGTAAAGCGGTAACGTGTAAAACGAGTTTTTTACTGTTGCCCCAACATTCGGTAGTATAAATGGGCTTTCTCGAAGCGACAGCACACATTAAACAGCTAAATGATTTGATCCGATACAGGGGCCGTCTTTTGGATCGTATGCACATTTTGGATCTCTAAATATTTTAGGGCATGATTCCCAGAGAATATTAAGCCGCAGTGCTCTTAATGGACTCTTGTTAAACCTCAGCACTCTCGGGGAAAATTGCAGATTTTGGGACGTTATCCAGTCATTTTGTGTTGTCTTTTCAGACCACCACAAAGTTGTAAACGTTGAATACTGCATCATACCTAGATGACATTCCTTTGAGCTTTGCTGAATTCGTGTGTCAACCGGTATCACATCTTTCTTCTATCAAAATATTTCTAGCACCATCTCCTACTTGTTCGTCAACTGTGATTGCTGGTTGTTGATATTCTGTTTCGGTAATTTTTCCACGGTTGCATATTCCCACCACGCACGGTTCCACTTGTTTGACCCAATAGTGTATGATGGTTAAGATGTAACGACAGCTAACAACATGAAACCTGCATAGTTATGCTTAGTGAATCGTGTATACCACGTTCTCGGATGTGAATCATCGGTTAATTAGGGGACAAAAAGCACTGTGGGATGCCTCACTAGCATGCACCTCAGGGCATCCGGGGATACTACACATGCAAACTTCCCGGCAATAATTAAAATTTTTGTCGTTTGATCACGAGTGGGTGAAAGAAAGTGCGATTACGCACCAGTTTTACATGCCCCAGTGACACTTCTGCTTCATTTACGTGATGCACGTTACGGGATGTACTGGTTAGTTTCTCCGGCACCAACTTCTCAGGCGAAAGCCTCGAACGATTTGTAGCACATATTCCATCCTGAACGGATTGATAGTGGGTCTGTGACAGTCTGAAGAGCTTTGAAGTTCACTGGTGATTTTAGCCCATAAAGGACGCCAAAAAGTTAGTTTATTCTAAAGTCAAAATATATCACCGAGCAACATAATCTTCAGTTATTAGGTGGGTCTGAAACTTGCTGGAGTTTCATCGGTTACGCACTGCTAATCAATGCTGACAACAAGAAGCAGTCGTTTGTTTTTTTCAGATTTGAACCCACAATTTACTTCAAATCTCTGGTGAAATTTCAAAATAAGCCCAAATTATCAAGAGGTATTTAAATGATGCCCGTTTGTGAGTGTCGAGTTACATTTCTAGTACGCGACATTATGAGACAAGAGGTTAGTCCACCGGAACGATGCCGTGTTGAACAGCGACGTTCCCAGGTAAGTGCAAGTTTTTGCTAAACGGGTGTCAATTTAATGTTCTTTGGCCATTGGCAGAACACAGTAACGATGTGTTATTAGAATTGTAGATCACTTCCAGTTATCAGGTTTCGAAGAATCGGGCAGAACTGAAGATATTTACGTACAGCTTCGCGATTAGATTGTGGGCTCCCGATGTGCATGTTTTTTATGTGCATCATTGTCCATAATCCTGTACTCGATATCAAAGATTCAGGTATGCGATGACAAATTGCAACCAGAAGACTTTCTGATTTCCAGTAATTTGCAAAGCTACGAACTCCAAGACCTAGTAAGCATGAGATGCGGACCTATTCAGTGCGCAATGTCTTGTGCGAACGTTTGGACTGGACTGTTGTTGAATGAGAACAAGAGTATGACAAATTAGTCAAGCAAAGTACCAAGTTGTGGAAATACATAGAGTCCCAAAATCCCTTGATATTTGTTTGAAACATCCACATAACAGCTGTCGCGAAGACAAATACTTCAACCTTTTTATCGAACACGACACCGTACTGCACCTGGTACTGCATCTGCTGGGAATACAAGGGGGTCGATATTCCAGGCTAACTTCCACGTATTTGGAGTGGCCAAGACAAAAAGCTACCTTCCAGTAAACAAAGTGAACATCAACATACTATTGCAGCTTGACAAAAGAGCAAAATCTTTGTATGGAAAATGAGTAAAATTATTTTAGAAGTGTGCTTTAAATCCCCCTCCGCCGTGACATTGTATTATGGCCCAATCCGGTCTCAGAAATTGTTGAATAGTGCTCTACCACAGGTTTGGCGATTTGACTTTGCGCTGAAGACTTGCATCGAATGAATGAATTACAATAGTAAATAATTACTTCTGTAGCCTAGGCTCATTGCCATGGTCAAACAATAAGCCGGTTGCAGCTCCTTCCTCAGACAGAACAGAGGAGGCACAAAGAGTTCTCGCGGTGGCAGTTTACTTATAGGGTTTCTCACAGTTTTGCGTTTCTTTTGTTCAAAATTCAGAAGTACATTCAAACTACTTGACAAGCACCAATAAGCCCAGGTGATCTCAAAAATAACTCCTTCTATCAGATGCTATGTAGCTCGGTTTAGCGTTGGCAGAGAAGAAGGTTTTTGAGAGATATCTTTCGGTTTTCAAGGGCCATCGGGTTAGCGTTATTTCAAGAATGGTTATTCGTACAAATACTTGACAATCATTTATTATATCCGTGCAGAAGTGATACAACATTAAGCAGACTCAAAAGCCGAGTTGTGCCGCACTTGAAAGAACGATCACATTGAGGCGAAAATGTTTACAGAAATTGCACTCAGTGGTTGACCCAGCTGAGAGACTCTGGTGCAGTGTCAGCTGACTTTCGACAGTTTTGTCGTTTGCTATCTGTATGATCGTATCCGTCAATGGTGATAAGTTCACTTATGAAGAATCTACAGATATCAACAAATACGCTCAGTTGCATGAAAATTTTATTTTGACTGGAGACTCACTAAATCCAGCTTAATCACTCGTAGCTAATGATCCTCTTCAACTGAATTCGCTGCATTAACCCGTCTCATGTTTGCATGATGGTCGGAACATCGCAATACGTTATTTTCTAGACGTAATAAATATCCATAAGATTGCTGAAAATTCTTCGAAAGCGTTCTGTACTTCTTGGAACTTATCAGGTGGACTAAGTCCGCGGGCTTTTATCAGCTTTATGTTCTACTTGAACCCAAATCAAACAGTGTACGACAAATAACTTCATATGAATGCGAAGAATGGAAGACTTAACTGAATCCTGGGGAACCTCTTTATTATGGAGGTCCGCCGTCGAAGAGTTTTTAACAAGCCTATGGGTAGCGTGTTACGTCTAGAAAACAACGTATTGGGATGCCTTGAAGATTGTACTGACTGAAACATGAAGCAAACGTATGCGGCACACAAAAAGTTAAAGCGGACCATGATTAACGAGAGATTCAGCCAGATTCGCTCAAGTCCTCTGTTAAAACGCAACTCGGATGCAAATGAGGGTACTTGTCAAAATCTGTCCAATTTAGGAAATTCTGGAATTACACCCACCTGCTCAGCCCAAAGGAGGGCGAAAACTGTCTCAGTTGTTGAAACGTTTTCAGGAGCATTACAAATAGCATACTATGCCGGATGTATTCTGTAAGAGAAGCCTGATGTGAAACATCATGTAAACGCGGTTCTTTTAGACAATACGTTTTTGAGCAGGTTGGGCAGCCAGCACATTTTTAATCAGTGTAATTCAATGGAGACAAATATTTTCGGCCAATAACATTGGTTATGTGAACCGTTGCTCAGACCATCTAGAAGCACCTAGCATTTGCTTTCATGTATTTAATAGTATATTTGAACAAACATACCATAAGAAGAATGTGATAGTGGCCGTGTCGCGGGTTTTTTTTGCTGCAGATATGTACTTCGCTTTTGTTTTCACATTTAACTTGATACACTTATGACTGTACAAAATTTGTATCGCTGGTTTGGCACGGATGAATTTTGAGGCTTCCGCTTTTCCCAGAAAAAGACTTACGTAGATCCAGAATAGTTATAGCTGTGTAACAGAGAATTTATTTTACACAATCAATTAAAAAATTGAACATTAGAACGCACCATATTCAGAGTTACAGACAAGAATCCACGGTTGGACTGAAGGAAGATAACATCTTTGGGTTAAATCACAGCTCAGAAAATCACACCGGGGAAGGCAAAAACAGCCTGCTGGCAATAAGCTTGGAGAAACAGTTTTCGTCGGACATCAGTTGTCTACCGTGGGATTTTCGACTGTTCATGCGAATAATGGACTAAATTAAGTAACCGAATTGCAGTTTCCTTGGACAAGATTTAGTGGAAATATGATCTTAACCAAACAACGAAGGACGCGCTACTGCGGAACTTTTTTGTGGAATCGTCTCTTTTTAAATTCATGTAATCAATTGCTTTGTATATTCAAGTTATACGCACGTCAGTTCTGTTATGCCTAAATAGGATTCTGATTAGGCACAACGGAAGAAAATTCATGAAACGACTCGTTAATGCACATATTCTGGTAAAATTTGTTTTGTGTACGGCTGACCTCAAAATACAGCTTCAAGTATTCACGTAAACAACGCATATGTCAAAGAAGTATGCATAAATTTACCATTTTCGACCACAGTTGCAAACACTGAAATGTCAGCAAATTATACCAGAGAAAATTGTCAACCATAACGGATATAATTATTCACATCTGTTTAGCGTGAGCATTGAACAATTACATGTAAAATATGAAAAAAGAGATTATTTAAAACCTACACGCGGGAGGTTGATTGAGGTTATGTCCAAACATATCCTGGTTTTTACAGTGCGACGATTTTAGGGAGGTTGATTGAGGTTATGTCCAAACATAAATTGGTTTTTACAGTGCGACGATTTTATTTTATGCATGGTACGACATACGTTTCAAGATTTATCAACAACTGAAGCACTTTACTGGCTTACCGAAGAAGATATCTGCGGATAAACACTTTTCCATGCAGTAGTCGAGGATTGTAGGGATTTTGCATTTAATTTAAAGACGTTTTGTGCAGTAAAACTTACCGGTCATTTTGATAGCATCGAAGGCTGATACGAATTGAAAGAAATTCTTCACGTTATTGATGGTGACAAAAGTATAAGCTCGTTTAATGCAGTGATTTTGCGTACCTCGCAGATTTGTGTTATCTGCTTGAACGTAACATCTCGACGGCGTCTCGCAATCTCTAGAGTATCTTTAGACGGAGCTGTTTGTTCATAGTTGTACATACCTTAGTCATACCCAACGAGATTCTGTCACGACACACGCTAAACCTTTTGTCACGATTTGGTTCCTTCAGTCTGATAACGGATTCGACAAGAATAAAATAATGGTAATTATGGTACACTGTAATTTGCTGCTTCAAGAAACGTTTGCTACATTTCATTCTGCTATGAACTCTTCTCACAGTAACTACCAAAAGTTTACTTTAATTTGGATTTTAATTTTTAGCCTGTGACAAATTTTCAAAATAGCTTTTTGTAACTGTCATTGTTCGTGGTCTCAAATAGTTTACTCTATACTTTATTTCCTTTATGGAATTAATTTGTGAAGGTAGACCGCACACTGTGTTCTATCCTATAATACACCTTTCCGCACATCTCAAACGTTTTCAAAGTTGCCAAACCCTCCCCAATCATTATTGGTGAGGCCAGGATCCTGCTTCGAGTGTTGTTGTGTTTTTTGTAGAATTCTGTCATGCTGCATGAATTGCCCCTGATTTCACTCGTCTGGCTCTCTTTTGTGTTTGACCCAGATGTTATTATGAACCCGGAGCCTTAGAGCTGGTTTGACCGGGGGGCGTAATTCCAACATCTTTTTTATACAACGTATATGCTACGTTCTTACAGTCTTTAATAACTTCGGCAATCCAAACTATTTTCATGCTTTTTAAAACCAATAGATAGTGCTTGATAGTGGCTTTGATGGCTTCGTGCCATTTTCAATTGGTATCTGATAACGTTGTGATTTTGAGACAGTTCCTTAGAGAATGTATTGAAAAGTAGCCAGAAAGAGTTGAAACTAAAAGATGTTTGGTAATCTGGACGGAGAGTACGACGAGAAGGTGATCAGTCCTTTTTCGATGTGGTTAATTTTTTGTCAAAGCTCAAATGTGAAATAGAATCGCGAACTTAGCTTATGCCTGCTTGTTTGAGTTCGTTCTATTGAGGGAGATCTTGTTTCATCAGCTGAATTATTTACCATAGATTTAAGCGGGTAATTTTTTTACATGTATACGTATAGTTGATGTAGCCATTAAAAATGACTTGGCCAATTTACAAAAGTTCTAGATCATTTTGTTAAATTTGGATTTACAAACAAACTCTGCGAAGGTCTGGTGATAATCCGGTCCGCAGTTACGGTAGTTAAAGAAAATCTGCATTTTAACATTGAATTCATTTATTGTTGCTCTATTAATAATGACGTTTCCACCAAAACATACCACTCTTTGTGTTTGCAGTAAACTCTAGCAAATGGGATGGAAGGACAGTATCATTTTCTTTTAGTGAAAAGCTTGCAGCTAACGGAAAACGCCAAATCGAGAATGCCAGTAGCAAACTATGAAGACGCAAAAAATTTCTGGAATGTTCATCATCATGGGTAAAAACGCTACGCCACTTTAATAGATGCAGAGTTGCAAAAACTACCGATTTACCTCTGGGATGTCCTATGATCAGATTTAAAACACAATATTCATCAGTAAACTTCGTCAAACGGTGCGTTGATTTGAACGGATTAGCTGAATTTATGATATTTCTTCTCAACAAAACAAATGTTATTCGACAAGAGAAACATTAGATCTGAGCAAAAAGCGCTGTGTTCAAAAGCCCTTAGATGAAATTTCAATGCCGTGTAATGCCAACGAGAACAGCCAGAGTGCAGACAAGGCTCTTCCAATACAGATGAGTTTAGTTGATCGTCGTTTCGTTTATAAGATTTAGGAGGACGTAAGATATAGCCGATTCTCTTGCACTCATGAAAGATCTTTGGCTGACCACTTTCTCACCGAAGGAAGCTATAGAAAACTTTATCCCCTTTTGTGCCTATCAGTGATTACCTCACAGCTGCCCGTATATACAGTACGTGTAAACGGTACATATGCTTCCATATGTACTGCATCACTTTGCGTGAACTTGCTGAGTTTTGCGAACGGTAGGGTTTACTTTACTATTCCGTGGATCTCCTGAAGGATTGTTTTTAACTGAAATCACATAAGTGAGATTTCTAACAAAACAGTATTGATATATACAGTGGAAACAAATACATCATTTAACCGGTTTCGACGCCACAAACTCTGAATACAGGGGTGTTTATTGCTGCCCAATTTTGATTAGTAAAATGGAACTGGTTCCAAAAATGGCACTACCAGAAAATACTTTCTCTGGTAATTTCACATTAGGCGGCCTATTGTGTACAATATTTGTGCTCCTGAGTGTTCTTTGGCCACCTGGAAAGCTTTGTGTAAAATTCAGGACCCCGGTTACATTTGCAGGTTTTAGAGTGTGGAACAATATCTCAATTCAAGCTTTCTCCAGTGGGCTACCCTATTTCAGTGAGAGTTGGTGCATCAAACCACGATAGTAGTTCCGTTTATCTTGGACCATAAATGATAGGTACAGCGGCCTTTTCCTGTAACCAACTAAAAGAAGAAACATTTCAGGGATAGTTTTGCACGATATTCCTTACTTCTCTAGGCGCTTATTAACGATCACCACGAAAGATAAATTATAAATTATAAATTGTCTTGTCGTATGCTCCTGCTATATTTTACTATGGAGATTCCAACTACACCAAAGCCTTCTTTGCTTACGCAGGTCCGGTTTCAATTTGCGAACAGTAAAAGCCTAAGAGACAAATCGCGTTTTCACTACTATGTATCGAAATTCTACTACCAAGCGTTTACAACGCGTGGCTGCACAGGTACTTAACCCAGGCAGAACGGAACGGCAACCACGACAACGGATGAAGGAGCACATGTGTTTGAGGCTACAGGGACAATCGGAACAATCGGATGCAACGGCACAAAATCAGTCACCCAGATTCAGAGCCAGCACTGCCGGCCTGGTCAGGTGTGCGTATTGTGAGCAAAAGTGAGTATTGCGTCATTGTGGAATATGGGTGCCCCGGGTGCGCTGATTGATTGTTGTTCTGTTCGCCGAGCTTGACAAGCTATCAAATGACTGAGGATAACAGCTCATTTTTTCATTGGTTAAAGAGAAAAATTACATGATATTCTCAAAGTATTTGATATGTTAGGTCCTTTCTTTCGGTTGATTGGATTACTTTGGTTGAAGATGCATTATTGGAATTCCAAAATGGAATAAGATGTCAATAAGCCTACAAAAAGTCAACCTACATGTTGGCATTTTACTGACAAATTATTGAGAGCGGAATTCAGCAGGTTCACGGTTTTGAACCAACTACACACTTGTACCCTAAAACGGTTAAAAGTCCACATAACAACAGGGCGCTGTTGTAGCTAAGCATTTCAGGAGACACCCAGACCTATTGTTGCGTTTAACTAGTTCATAGTCAAAATTTGTAAGACTTAATCAATACAGCAGTAGGTATTCTGTCCTTCAGGCTTTCGAGTAGTGACAGAGTAGCATAAACAACATTTATTTTGCTGTGCTCTCAAACAACCTAGTGCCCAGATGCATAAAGGCATTATTTTATTGTTTTTGTTGTAAGCCAATTGACGGGAGTCTTATTAGCAAAACTTGGCTTAAACAAAATAATTTTAAAGTTGTATACGACTGCGGTTTAAGACAAAACTAATTAATACTGCGAAAACTTACTTCCTCGATCTGAAAAGTGCGTTCATGTTGGATAGATTTCTGGCATGATCGTCATTATTCATGGGAGAAATGGTGCCGTTTTTACCGAGAAAACCGCCTGCATTTTCTAGGCATGTCATTCTGTGGATATCACTCAGCAACGGAGTAATTCATGGAAGGGATACCTCTTCAATGAATATATACGTTGCAAATAGCAACATGCTGAAACTAACAAAAACAGAATATACAATAATAGCTGATAATAACTTACGTAAATGTTCAAATGCATCTTCAACTGGAAAGCAACATAAATAGTAGTTATAGTAAACGACCGCTTAAGCAATTGTCAACGGTTGCGTAAAATTTTATGGCACACATCAAACAATCGTCAGCGTGAATAGCGAACATAAATTGGTTGTGGGGACATAACAGTTCTTACATGTTTCGTCCCGCTCTTGGGGTGAAAGGCAACATTGAAAATCGTAATTAGCTCCATCGGACAAGAAAACAGTTAGTATTGGATTTCTGCTGTGGATGCTGCAGCAATCTATAACAAACGGCCAGTTCACTAAGCGACGTAGACCATTTTAAAGGACAGATTTACGATGAGCGTCCGCGTAGGATCATTCCTAAACTCCCTAAATACTTCTTCTTTGATCTTGTTGAACTCATATACTGTAAACTTGAAAATGTGTATTTCGTATGCAATAAAATGCCAGTCTTGAGCCGTTCAGTCATTGTTTTTTGCATGGTGAAATAACCATTCATTGCGCAGGGCTGCGGAAAATTTGTGGTTGAGTAAGTCTACTTATGCATATATTCTTGGGAAATAAAGTGTAGGTGTAACTGGGTTGATAACCGCAAATGTTTGAAGCGTGATTGCACAAAAGAGAACATTAACACATTTTTGGACATAGTATAGCTTAAGGCACAAATGCTTAGGCAGCACCCGTCTTGGAGATCTACTAGCTCTTAGGCGTTTAGGTAGCCTGTTCGTCATACGCTGTGGTCGCGTCCGACATCAAATTGGTAGCATAAATTAGAGTCAGTAATTTCACTTGGACGTTAGCAGTCCATCAAGTTGACTGGAGTGAAACCCTCTTGAAGGTGTAGAAATTGCAAAAGTTTGCAAATTATAGAAGCAATAAAGTCTTGGGAAGTTCACGATAACATTTAACAACATAAAGACTAATTTACCGTTGTACTGTCTCACTGTGACATTGAATGTAAAAAAAACAGGCATTTATATTAAAATCGATGGAGATGGATGCATATATATATAGTCTTTTAACAAACGAAGATTTATGGTCAACTTGCTTTCTTCTTCAGCTAAATTCAACGGATTTTGTGAAATATTTTTTAGATATATGGGTAATTTTGGCCGTTTGCAATATTGAAATAAAAAAAGTAATAGAGGGCTTATGTGCAGAAAGGGAGCCGATATCTATGCTGCCCTATGTCTTCCAAACAGACTATATGTTGTGTAGCTCTTCGGGTGACTCTAGTTCTTCCTTCTAACTTGAGTACCAGTTAAACGTACTTTTGGCTATGTGGTTTATACGCTGACTTACTGATTAGAATGTTTGTGGTTTGAACCCTACCCAGTGGTTAAGACTGCCCTTCTTAAGGCCTTGGAACCACGACAGTATTTCAGCCAATGTGATCACTTATTGTGGTGCCGAGAGGGTGGTTTAGATTAACTGTCATTATGTTTCAGGCAGCCAGTAGAGTGACTATGTGTATTCAACGTAGTTTTATGCTGATTTGAAAGCTTTAAAGCTGACATCAAAGAATTTGATGTTTATGAAGTATCCCAAGGTATTTGTTAAGTTGTATGTCAAAGAGGACCCTCGGAGGTGGTTTCTACTTAGCGCATCTTTTTTGTTCTACATGATGTATCCTAAGAAAGCCCATTTTCCGGACAGACTTAAACCCTGAGCTTTATCTGTAATCTCTAAAATTATTTATATTCACTGTGGGGTCCAAATAAATATGGGCTTACGGAAAAGACGTTAGAAAGCTTAGTTTAAAGCTATTCTTCAGAAATATCACAATAAGGTTGTGTCTTTGAAAAAAACTCTCAAACGAGTTTTTTTCTATCCATTACGGTGCTTTGCTGGGTGCATATCCTTGGTCAGCTCATTGAACCCCGGCCCCCGAACATATACTGGCGGTTTAACGGTCCGCAAATCAAACCATTCATTTTGGTATTTAAGGAACTTCAACCAGCGACATGCCCCCGTGCGCCACTAAAAATCTAGACCTCCTAGGGGAAAGCATGAAATATCAGTCACATAGCTGATGCGTTACTGATGTGTTGTTCCAAGTAGTCCCGAAATTCAGGTGATGTTTCTGCATTTTTCCATTTCGGGTTACGCTCTTGTCTTCCTCAAGATTTGGATTTTATAATCATATGCACATAACACGGCTAAATACCTCACTATCCACTCGGATAAAAATCTGGACATTCAAAAATATGTTGCGTTTACGAAACCTTTTAACAGCCATCTTACTGCACTGGTATATTGGAGAGTCTGTGTAGAACTGCAGGAGCATTGGCCGCAAGTATCACTGTGACAAGGACTTATTACTAGTGTGCATTTTGTATTATATGGTCATATGAATTTAGGTCGTCCAAAGTGCAAGCCGCAGCCGCTTTCGACGAATCCATCAGAGCGTAGTTCATAGAAGTGACCGAGCAAACGCAGTTACGCTTGAGTGGTGAGGCTGGCTCGCCAGGCGTCTCGAATGAAGACTTAATGGCTAAATTGTTTGCTATTCGATTCATCCTCCTCTGGCCATTCTGGCCACGGAGGCTGGAAAGCGCTTAGAAATTGCTATCATTTTCTAATGGAAAGTTTTTGCGCAAGCTAAGTTGGTACATGATTTATTTTGGAGTTTCGTGTGCAGCCACCAAGCTAGTCGATTCATTAAATGGAAGCAATATTGTTCAAGAGTTTGGTGCAGAGAAAATCTATGTTTCTTAATTTTTTAGAGCCATCCAGAAATACGTTATCGGTTAATCAGAAACTGGGTTACTGCGGTAGTTTTTAAGGATATTTTAGATGTTACCGCACTCGCTGTTCCACACAATTGACGTCACGTTGGTACTACCATCACAGGTAGTCGCTTCGTGAAATCCAACGTAATCCCCACACGTCAGAGTGTCGCAGGCTACACTAATGGTGGTGAATCATACAATGTTATTTGTGCTCATAAAAAACTTTAGGAGACTCTAAACATTTTCTTAAGACCGGTATTTTAAGCCAAATATACCGCCAGAGATTACTTTAAACCAAATTCGATTGACTGTCTTACGGATTACCATTGATTACCCAAACGAATTATTTTTCTTATATAGTTGTATAAGATTTGTATTGGCATCGCCGCCTTTCTGAGCTAATCCGGTTTGTAAATTTATAGGAACCAACTCAGCTGGTGCAGATAATCGTGCTTGCTTCTCAAGCTCAGCGGACACATCTTAGTTACGTAGCCACTTTATGACATTAACAGTTGTCGGCCACGTGCAGCCTAGTGATAGTTCTTATTGGTGAATATATTTGAATGGACACTATGTCTGATGTGCTTAAAGGCAAAATTAGAACGCTTTCATTGGAGCCAAGTTTTTCTTCCGATAATAACATTGTAAAAATCCACACCAGCAACGCGGCCGTTCCTCTGTCCAGATCCGGTAAAAACGCTTCTGGCCGACTCCGCTTGCAGTGGCGACATATGTGGTGGCAATAATGCCTGCAAAACAAGTGCACCTACTCGCACTTAATGCAAATAACTAAGTTCCTTACTTCAAACGGCACTCACGTCTTCCAACACTTTGATTTACGTGTATAAAAGCTGCCGAACATAGCACAGCTTTGCCAAAGAAGGCCTGGTTAGCTTAGGTTGTAACGGTATATTTAACTTGTTTCCCTGGCTAGTTCTTTCAAATGCTAACGTCGCAAGCCCTATCGGCGTTGCTTCCTAGATGTGAATTCCAACAAATTTTTGGTTTTAATGCGGTAGGTTATGGCACCTTCGGGCTACCTCTAAATTCCAGCCGACAGCCTACGAGTTACTAAATATGTTTCTTAATTAAGTGGTTACTTGCTTGGCTGAGTGTAGAAGGTGGGGCAACTGTTTCTGGTGGTCCTGGCAGTTTCAAGTTTGCTCAACTCTATGGCGACGAACACTGAGCCTTGCACCGGATAGACCCTATTATCTGTGTGTTCTTTTCCGAGCCTGTTAATCACCTTGCCTTTGTTCACTCTGAATACGATCACTGCAAAACAAGACATACAGTGCTAGCCCTAGTCTTGGGTTATGCAAAAATCATGCAAAACACAGGTGATGGCACAATGCTTTCGTTGAACAAAACTTTATTTTTCTCTGGCTATTTCAAAACCGATTATTGGGAAAAAAGTTTCTTTGTATACTTGGTAATGTCCCTAAGTGAATGCACCAACCAGCTGCTGTTTCACTGTGTCCACAAGCATCATAAAGGCTAAAAGCGAAATCTTAGGATAATGAAAACAGTGAATGATTTTGACCGTCAGTCAGGCTAAAGTTGAGCTGTTCATTGGTAATAACGGGCTCATTCTATTCTGACGTATTGCCATTAATCGTTACAAAATGCAAACACATGTAGTTATTTTGTTTTTAGTGAAATTGAGCCTCTATCTTGGAGAACATAACATTGTTCACCAGGTCCGCTTATGACAAAATTTTTTCGAGATACACTTACTTAGTTCTGTACCTGGAAAATTCCACTTTACATTTGAAGCCAGTATGTGATTCAGTGTTGTTGGAAATGTAAATAAATTGACTATGGACTTCCTAAATTTAGTATTCAATAAAGCAGTACCTAATTTATGGGAAAATAGGAGTTCTATCACTGTACATCTAGCCAAAAACAAAAATTGTGGTCACTGAATGACAAATTCAAAATCTTACGAAAGACTGAATCGGGTGGTAAATTCTGTGGAATATTTATAAACGATTCAATAGTGTGAAGATTTGTGGTACTTACATTGCAGGGGGTCATATACTGTGCACGTAACAAGGTAATGTGATTATTGGTTGCTCATGTAAAAGTAAAGCACGAAATTAGCAACAGTTTTGCATTCTAAGACAAAGTAAAACAGCATGGCTAATGACATATTCTATGTTAAGCTAGAAGCACAAATTTTGGTCGTCTTACCATTTAGTTCTAATAAAATGGAACATTGGGAACTTTGAAAACCTGCCGAGTTACTTACATACAATTTATTCAGGGAATGTGTTGAATCATCAGATCCAAAATGCAAAGAGCTCCAACATGTCGTTCCATCAAAAACAAACCGGGGTGATCATTTCATTCATATCCTAATTATTCAAACTGGTTAGTATCTTTGCTAAATTGGAAGTAGATGGCGAGCTTAAAAAAGATGTAGTGGAAGGCAATTTACGGTAGACATTGTGGGTGACTGATAGCATTCATGACATTCACGGTAGAGTTCACACTGTTTGAACCCGTCTCATTTCGGTGAAAACTGGTTCTCCAGATGTGCTATTGGACATATATTGAATTTACACACTTTCTAAACTTTTGGTTTAAATATTTATTCCATATGAGATATAATTTACTGTCCTTCATGTTCACGTTTGCTTAGCGATGCAGAAGGTCCCGCATTCTTTCGTTACATCTATCGCTGGAAATGGATTTAAGCAAAACTACGGACCTGGGGTCAGTCACTTTATGATGAAGAAGAGGCAAATTCGTGAAAATAATCGGTGTCCGAAACCTTTTGAAACCCTCAAACTCCATCAAAATTGCAGTGTGGACGTCGTCGAGCATTCCGGTCTGTCAAAAAGCCACCACGTTCATCAGTTACAAACGATGATGGCGTTCCGGCATTCCATGAAAACACGGCAAACATTGAATGGCATTCACCCAACGCCGATCAGACTGCCTGGATCAGAACTGAACACGCGCTTTAAGCACCGCAAGACCAGTTGCAAATTTTGCACTTTATTGTTTGCAATGAAACCGTTACTTTCCTTGTTGGCCAATCTTTATCATAAACTAAAGTCCCAGAGGGAAGACAGCGGTTAAGCACAATACGATTAATTTATCTCAAAGTACCAGCGTTACCAAAACATTTCCTTAGTCCACCGGTTTGGGGTTTAGGTTTTTCACACTAGGGCTAGTATCCAAAAACGATGTTTATTGCAACAAACTTTACAAGAGGACTTAGTTATAATTTCGAACGAATAAACCCCCAACTAGGCGTTGTGTCTGGTTCAACCATACATTAACAAGCCGTCAATATTCGAAACATAGTAATCCCTGTAGACTCTGAAAGCCATACATTCATCGTTACATAACTAGAGTAGTAATGCAGCAAGGTAGGTTCAAAAATGCATCACCTTATGTTAGGGAAATTGTCCGGAATTCGCATGAGCTTTTAGTAAAATGATGTTTCGAAGTAAACATGTATAGTACGAGTAAACAAAAGCATTAGCATTGGGCCAAAGTGATTGCATATTCAACTGTTACCACAGGTGTGTATTTGGAGCTACAGCGAATCGTAAGTTGAACGCAATTAAAAATACCTCTCTGGATGTCGGGTGGAATGGTTACTGTGAAAAACAAAAAAACGGGCAGCATTCTAAGTGAAGTTTATTCTGATATTCTACAAAGTAAATATTGTTTGCTGGATGGAGATAATTCCGTTTAGTTATCTATTATTGAGGATAATTTTAATCGCACATCTGGCTGTCAAGTTTCTTTTCACCGAAAGAATATTGAGCAAACAAATCTTAATCTGCATATTACGGAAGACCCCCACAGACGTACGTAACCCTACACTACTGAAAGTTAGTTCATGTTTCATTGTGGTGAATAGGTCCAACCTGTTTTCATGTAAACAACTAAAAACCATTTTAACAAATACTCTCAGCTGCATGTCAATTTTTTTTCGGAAAAAACTCTGGTAAATCTCTCGCTTAGGATGTTCAAGTAGAACATAAAATTGACAGAAACCCGAAAACCGATGAGCCCTGACAAGAGTAAAACCGGTCGTTCGCTGTCAAAAACTCTTCAGAAAACTCAGGAGTAATTCCTTTTATAAAACCTGGAATTCATGTTACCAGAGTGACCGGATTGAATTTTCAAAATTCAGAATCACATATTTATAAGTTACCGCGTTTATGCACAGAAAATACACAACAGTCTCGGCTACAAAAGGTACTCATCATATTGATATCCTGCGAACTAAAACTAAATTATCTAGAAGCTGAGTGATCTGTACTGAACGCAAAAAAATGCAGGTATTATTCAGGGCATTCAGTAGGTCTTAGTATTGAACTAATGAACTAAGCAAGTGATAAGCTGCTGCAGTAATTTCCATGTCAGCTCACCATGTTCCACGTGACTTTGCGTATCATCAAAGATTAATCAAATTCCACGGTGTCCACAACGTTCATTGCTTATGAGTCTTCCTTAAACCCACGAATAGTGACAGATTGTAGTCTACTGGCTAATCGCCAGCACAGTAGTACTCTGAATTCATAAATTGCATAACAAAGTAATCGCAGACTTTGGAAAAATACTTGCAGGTTAAGGAGTTATTCAGGGTGTCTCGTTGATCAAAGATTAAGCTGAACAAATGTTTACTAAATTGTATTACTCTTGCCTTACATTTCTCTTGACCAAGCGCAAATGTACAAATAATTTATCTAGTTCGAATTAGGCAGCAAATGTTGTCCGAAAACTGACCTATTGCAGGAAGCGTGTATATGACTAAAACGTAGTATTAAGACAGAACTGGGAGATAATTACTAGTCGATAAAATGCTAAATAGAAATGTAACTAAAGCCATAGAGGCTTCAAAAATGTGCTACAAAAATGATTGTGCGTGTGTGCTGCGCTGGTCTATGTTACTAAGAAATATTGCTGAAAGAAATGTAAAGCAGAACACCAAATATTTGTGCAAACTTTAAGTTAAAGCATATAGCATTCTTAAAGAAAAGTAAGTTTTAAATAAAACAAGTAGTACTTAGGTCCATAAAGCCCGATGTTCACTGATTTTGTTAACGTTGTCCATACGCAAACACGCCACCCATGGAAACCAAAATTTGGAATCTTTTTAACTGTATAATTCTTTGTTTGGTACAAATATCTTAATAATTTTGGTATATTCTACGCCTATTTATATCATATTTAGCTTTATCATTCAGACATTTGTAGATGGTTTGGTCCGCTTACGCAAACAAACGGGAAAATTTACTTTAAAAATACCTAACCAATCTGGCGCTTAAAGTGCATCCAACAGACAGGTTTGTGGCATCTATTTCAGCAAGGCAATTTATCTCAAATCGTCCAGTTAATGTGATATTGTTATTATACATGCGTTCATATGAAATGCCGTCATATAAAACGCCAGGAAGAGCTAAAATATATTGTGACGTTTACGAACGTACCAAAATTGGTTCAAAACGACTGCCTAATATTTGATTCCGAAAGCCGTTTTCATTGTCCAACTCATGCCCGGTGGATGCCACGGCTTTGGAGCATTACTTAAGCTAAGTTGCAGTGCTTGGCAACAGTAAACAGACGCATACAAAATTTCTTTGGAGTTGACACGGAATTCGGTTTCTAGTAGCAAGTAGTTTCTCCAAACGTATCGAATGACTGAAATGCACGCAAGCATGCGACCAGTTAGAAGCCAAGAATGTGGGTTTTTTGTTAAGCGCAGAAATTCCGAACATGACGAAACGTGGTTTATTACTAGGTACCTATGCACTGTGTATTTATTCTTAATTTGTCCACTGCATCTTAGAAGCTATTTTGGGCTGTTATTTCGGTGTAGTTTACATGTAATCAGGGACATTTTTCCAAGGAGTATCACTGACAGAGAAAACCTGCGTTCCGACGTTCACAAGGTCTAACGTTTGTCTAAATTGACAAATTACAGGACTGAGAGTCCCGTATTTTAAAAGTGAATTAACTCTCCTTTTAAAATCATACTAAAAAATATCTATTTTACCTCTAATTAGTAGTCGTCGGAAGATGTTCTACATAATAACTTTCAAATGCCACAGAATACGTTAAAAAAACGGTTAAGCGCTTACCGCAGTGAGCGTTTCAGATGCAATGGTAGTTGCAATTCTATTTTATCTCCAACTAGTTAGTTCACTAATGCTAAACTAAATGTGGACTTACTTGGTTTAGGTGCTTAAAACGACAATTGTTGGTCTGTCAAATGTGGCACTTTGTGTGTTGTACAAGAAGCAAGCTCTTGGGCGGTCAAAACCACCTTGGTAAAAGTTTTCCGTTTCTAACAGTCCATCGGAAGTGTCCGTCTAGATTGCTCTCCTATGTATTAAATTGAATGCCTTGCTTAAATGAAAATTAGATAACTTTTGTGCACCGAAAAAGAGACTTGTATATTTTTAAAATATAAGGTGGTCGTAATTACATGATTCCGCATACGTAGTATATCTGATGGTAATGTAAGTAGTATGTGTCTTTTCACCGCTGTCCTAATGTTGTTTCCCTAGTTGCATAAGTTGTACAAACTAGTTACTTGTTACATTGCAGGGTTGAAATAATTCAAAGTATCTGTAAGAGACGACTGTCAACTGTGTATCCAGTGAAAGCAAGATAACATATTACCCTTAAAAACAGCAAGTATTTTAAAACGTCTCAGAAGTCAGCCAAATGGGTCGATTTCCTTATGTGTGAGTGACAATATCCGGTTTTTAAATGTTCCGAGAACTAGTGTTTAACAAGTTTATTTTAAGCGCTTTACGTTCTAAACTTTTGGTGCTACTGTATTTCCAACCTAAAAAACGACTTTTAGAAACAATTATCAAACAGGAAGCAAAGTTAACTGGCGTATGCAAACGTTTTGGCCTATAAACAATAACATGCGAAATTGAAATTCATGAGCTAGAGAGGACTTAATAGAGTTTCTACGAAAGTGTTTTTATTTAGAGCAACATCGACCTATTACAGGAGCGCCTGTGGCAACACAACTTTAAATTAATTTATTTGTATACTTCACTTATTTTCCACAACAGTACACATCGACTTTTTGAACTTTTTATGAAGCCATATGTAAATATTTACGGAATAACTGCATAAGTTAGAAAACTTAAATGTCGCTTGTTTCCGCGATTTATGATGCCATATTTCAAATTATATCCCCGCGTAAAGAAACCGTGCGGCGGTTCTTCTGCTATACTAGGCACGTCAATGTTTTGTTATTTTCTGATTCTGCTACCGCTCGTGTAGCCATCTCCATATTTGCCCACTGAAGTTTAAATAAAATCCCGACGAGTATCGAAACGCGACATCATAGTATCTGTTCACAATGTTTGTCTACACTAGTGGGCTGTCTTCGGCAAAGTTCACAATACCTCGCGCGTAACTACAGATTTGAAGCAAACGTTGTCTTGAGATCAAGTCACGATATTCAAGTACCAAGATGTTGTCACAATTATCCTACTTTTTAAGTTAAGTTATAGGAGAGTTTGTAGCCCTCAAAGATATTTGAATTAGATACCTGACTAGGTGTTTGTTTTACGGAAGGATTCACTTAAGTGTCGTCAAAAATTCGGGAATGTTTTTTTATTGTGAGCATAGGCTTTATTTTCGGGCTCTTTGCGAGATGCGCCTGGCGTTTTTCGACTAAATATCACTTGTGTATTCGTTTATGCATTGAGCTATAAACAAATAAAAGCCGTACAAATATTCATCAGACAATCGCAAAAACTTGGTACGCCAAGAATTGCTTTTTTATTTTATACAAAATAATCATTTGAGCGATTTGCATTGGTTTATATTGGTTAATACCAATTAACGTTGTTTTAAAACTATGATCATTGCAAGGCTGGAAGTTTAGAGTAATATTTGCATTAGAACTGTTATTTTACAGCGGCTTAATCTTTAACAAGAACGACACTGTAACCATGCCAAGTTAGCTAACGCTGAAAAAATGACAGCAGGGTCCACTGTTATACAAAAATTTGTAGAAGAGTATTTCTTTTAATCAGGGCTAATGTTGAAGGCTCTCATTTCCTCATGTTGACGTTGATTAATTGGGATATATTCAGATCAGAAACTGTTGCTTGGTGCATGATTTCGCAAAGGCAACCATACTATGTGATATCTCGTTTTCACTTTGGTCACACACAAATAAATTGCCATAACCGGTTATTCTTGTTGTAGTACATAAAATATTTTGGTTTTCCCCCGGATTGCATATGGACTATCCTGACGGCTGCTCTCCTAGCCAAAGCGAAAATTGTGTGCGTCGACATAATGAGGAGATGCTCACTAAATGAAAAGTGGTCACTGGTATTTGTCAATCATCTGACTGACTCAAGGTTTTTCATTTTGAGTTCTGAAACATAATTTATGTCTTTTCAAAATTCGAGGAAAAAGCGCTTTCTACTAGTTTAGAATTGAGTACAAAATGTAAACCGATACAATCAAGAAATTTATTCGCTTTGTGTCGGCAGGAATTACCTTAAAATTTGAACTTTCGCTGCCGTTGATCTGTTTTTTGTGATTGTTCAATAACATGTGATTGAATTTGTTCTGCCTTTTTAAATCTGAGCTTAATCTCCTAATAACCCAATAATGATGTCCTCTCGATTGATGATAAAACGCATGCGATCAAATTGCCCTGCTCAGTGAACAAATAAACGACCAAGATATTGAAACTACCGGAGATAGCGGCTCAGCAAGAATTATGTTTTGCTTAGATAGAATCATAAGCTGCCCTATTCTCATATATGGATTCTTCTGAGTCATACATAGTTTGCTGTGAGGGCGATTTGATTTTTAATCAGTCAACACATTTTTTATTGGACGCACCTGCTGAACAAACGCAAAGCAAATTACGGGTTTTATTTAAGCAAAACAAATAGAGGTTGAGGAATCTAAATAAGGTCTACGGCTCAGAAGGCTACTTTGTTTGGAAGTTTTTCGGTGTGTATGTGTACAGCAAACGTCCTCAGATTATTAAAGTAGATCTAAGATTGTCTTAATTCGAGATGTTAAGCCACTTTTACACTTGCTAACAGCCAAGGATTTTAACTTGTACACAACAAGTTTGACGCTTCGCTAATATGTGTGGTGAATTTCTCTGCCTGCATGCGCAGGATGCCTTCTTTTGGCTTATAAATAATGAATAACAAACTGTCTGCCAATAATGGCTATCCAATTTAAGTGCGCTAACACATAAATCACTCTTTGTGTTTGGATTTTTTCTTGTAGAAACATTCTACTAAGTAACGAGCTAGGTACCTTAGTTGTGCCGATCATTTTTCTGGCAAAATTCTACTAGAGGCTAGACAAAAACATGCGTTAGAAAAAAATACTTACTTGTAGGGATTGGCGGTTTTATTACTAGAAATACCAAAAAAATAAAGAGGTAGTGATTTGGAGACATTTTGCATGAGATTAAGGCCAAGTAACACTATTAGGGAGAATGAATTTGCCCAAGGGTGCTTCAGAAACGAAATCACATATCTACCTTCGTTGATTTCGCTTTTATCACGAGAAAAGACAACCTTGTTCATTGTTCATAAAAAGCAACGAAACACTTTTACTCCACGTTTATTAATGGAGTATAGACTTTTCAGCAAGAATGTTTAGTGGACATTTATTTACACAGCTTCTTTTTCGAAGATTCCCTTGTTAGTATCCCTGTTATGCTCTGCTAAAAATGGCGATCATAAGGGATTATGTGGTATTTATCACTCCATCTTGCGCGGATAAAACAAACCGTAGCAACGTATTCAATAATTCTGGGTTTTTGCAGAAGTTTACGTTCTTCACCCATTAACTTCTTAAATAAAAGGTCTTCTATCGAGAAAATATGCTCAAAATGTGCAATGCCATTTTGCTGATCTTCAAGTATACTGAAAAAATGAGATGCGTTGCGCTTTCAACCATTTAGAGTTGCGCTTCTTATTTGTTAACTAATAGCATAGGTGGTCGCAAAGCAGCATGGATGTTAGCTACCAAAATAAATTAAAGATCTTTCAAAATCCCAGCGCCAGATGGCAACCGGACTAAAAAGCCGGCAGAAGTGAAACCGTTGCTCCGAATGCGCTCCTTGTTTCCGGGCTGAAGGTTCCAGCCAGTAGCATGTGATTTCACGATCTCACCAGATTTTGGTTTTAAATACAGGAGCCTTCTATTCATAAGACCAGTAGGACATCCCAAAAAAGAACTAACCATGCTGTTAAATGTATATACATAACGCTTTGCTTAGTCAAATGCAAAGCTACAAACATATACCGGTATTACCGTCAACTAAAAGTCAGTTGGAAAAAACAATTTTTTGATGCTGTCCGTGATAACAAAAACAAAACCACAATGTTTAGAAACTGATGCATAAATGCCAAGGTTAAAGAAAATCACTCACTTATTCTGTCTTTAACTAAAGTGCACAAAAATTATTACTGTTTATCAATAAATGTACAAAATACTATCATATTGATATTGACAACCACCTAGATTTTTAAGGTTGCTCGTCAGGTTTACTCTTATAGAGCATTCTTTTTACTGCAAACATTTGTAGAATGGTTTCACTAATTGTGTATTTTTGAACAAATGCAACATAAAAAAAGAAATAAAAACCAAAGAAACGCAAAATCGGTTTATTTATCAAGGGTATAAAAGTTGATCAAAATATTTTACGATGTTGTGCGAACATTTGGTTAAGGTGTTTTTAAATTGAACTTGTTAGCTGATACGTTTCACTATTTAGTTTAATTTGTTAACCATTTTGTGCAGTAATATTTTTTTATCGTCATTTTTGTACCTCATAGGGGTCGCGGAGCGATTACCCTAGGAGAGAGACTGCTCAATGGTTAAAACACAACTATCCAGACCAAAAGGTCTGTTTTTCAAGCCCAGCCTCCTTATCTCGAATTTGGCAACTTGACTTGGGAAACTTGGCATCATTTCAGCCCTCAAGCTTCAGTCACGGTCTTGAGCATACCTCATTCCAGTTGAACAGCTTATATGATTTTTTATAGCATCTGGTCTACATTGACACCCCATCAAGGATTGAAGTTATAAATGCTGCTAATTTGAGAGTAAACGATTACAATACCTAGTATTCTTTACATCACAGCGAAACAATGCGGTTCGTCTATACAGACCTATTTACAGTGTGATGTGGAGCGTAAACGTGAATAAAATCAAAAGCCAAGATTTTTTCCTTCCTTTGTGTTGGAATTTGGTGACTCTCTTTGGCGATCTTTATGTCTGAATAATGTTTATTAGGGTTTACATTTCGTCAAGCCCAAAAGTTTAAATGTGTTAGATTAACCTAATTAAGCTACTATTTTGGGCAGATAAACACTCGTTTTGAGCTGCTGAATATTTAATCCACAAATTGGGAAAGTCGAAATTTTCTTTAGGACGAAACAGCTACTTGCATCAATCAGCCATTATTAAATAGGAAATATTACTAAAACAGTAAAACCTACCTCTTGGGTGATGGGATATAATAACTGAAAGTGCATTTTCAGCCCAAGGAAAAACGTAGGATAGCTTAATGGGTTTATAAATCATTTTACATTGTTCACAGGTGTACGTTTTAAGGTCATTTGAATTTTTACGCACGACTTTTTTTACATCTCATCATTTTGCCATGCAAAATCACTAGTAAAATTGAATTCTGTGAAATTTTTTTTCGAGAGAACCCATTTGTAGGGATGAAAATAATTTGGAGTCAATTTGCTATATAAGGTGTTAATGCATGCGCAAATAAAGGTTAATGAATTTTTAAAAATTCGAGAACTCAAAGACCAGCATGACTCTAAACGCACTATTCTATCTTATGTAGAAAAATCTGGAAAAGTCTATTCACACCCACTTTTCTAATGTTTTCTCAAATATATTGAGACTTTTGAAACAGTATAATTATTTCATAAAACAGTGTATACCTGGTTGTTTTGTGTGGAATATCCGCACTGAAAATGAGTTGAATTTGCATAAGAAAATACAGATTTGAATCCATCATCTGTCTAAAATTGAGAAGATTGTTGCGTAATATACGTGACTGCTGCAAAGAAATCTCATGTCACCTACTGCTCTGTAGTAACATGCTGCACAAACAACAACGATGAAAAGTCAAATGAAGTCAAATAAAAGACGAATCGTCGACCACCATAATAAGCTCAACCAGACTCATGCACCCCAGTTTTGGAATAACTTTTTCGGTTTTTGTGATTTTTATGCATCTGGGACCACATCCAATAACCACATGCTTGGAGGTTGTGTAAACCTCTGCAGGTTGTTTGTTGTAGAAAATGGCATATGAATCTTGGGTCACCGTAAACTCAGGAAAACTTGGGGTTAGCAAACAAAGGACAAGCAGGGCAAGGATTACCCGTTTTATTAACGTTCCAAAAAATATAACAGTAATGGCGGTATGTGTTTTTGCAGGCAGTCAATACCTATTTGTGGACTAAAGCTGGAAGGTAGTAGTTAAGCCATCAAATGGTTCACCATTAGCTTTAACTGTTTGGAACATAGATGGCATCTAATAAACAAACAAGTTGAATCATGCTACATAATTTGAATATTTAAGACTGATAGTATCATCGGTAATACGATGAGTAGCATTCTGAGAGGCTTCAGCTTACTACTTACGTCTGCCGTAAACGATGGAAACATCCAACACACACATGAAAAACAGTGTTAAACCGATATTCATTTTGTTTATCTTGATTTGAATCGCAGTGGTGTTTATATTGCGGATGTCTTTTTACTAAACACGGACAACTATTGGTAGATGGCTTAGTTTGTTGTCAGATACAAGCACAAGGGACGTACTTTGGTGAGACGATTGAAACACGCCCATTAAATGTTTTACGCATGGAGATCTTTTCGTACCAGGTTACGGATGATAGTTATGTTGATCAACGCATTCAGAAATCCCCGTCATACTCCTATATGGAGTGATACTCAATGCTGCATAGCGGTATGCACTGTTTGCGCTACCGAAAAATATCGAACAGCTTATCTGCTAAAAGAATAACTTGCACAAAAACATAATATGGAGTTTTAGAATGTAGATCCCATTAAAACACGCCACAATTGATTACACCATATGTATCTGATCGAACGTGAACCATCGTTAAAAATTTAGCATTCACTTATTTAAATACTGCCGCCAAAAAACGTTGTAACATACATAATGTTGCTAAACAAGTAAAGTGTATTTTTTTCCATGGCGATACATGAGAAGTTTAGAATTAACCTTCAAGTTGCTGAAACACATTGGGAGATATCACTTGTTTTAACTGTCCTTGTAAATATTTTCGCTGCAGAAACAAAGGCGTTGGTTGTTATGTGCATCAATTATGACGCATAGATATTCTTTTTTAAAAGTGCAGCTTACCATTTGGCATCTCTTGAAAACCGACCTGCTTCCTGAGTGCAATCTTTATAAGGTTTACTGTGTGATGTCTAGGAGAGAAAAAGCTTGTTGCAGTAAACCTAACACATTTAAACTATGTATAAAATTTAACCGCATATTTAACATAATGAACATTTAGTGCAACGACAAATAGGGCATGCAACGCGCGATGCAAGTAAGCATATGGTGATTTTATTCTTTAAATGCACCGGGCTTGCAGCCTTTAACAATACTCAAAGAACAGGACTGACTGTTGAACTGTTTAGGTATAAAAATATAAACCTATATAAAATGGAATTTTTGTCGGTGCCACTGAATGCAACAAGCATTACGGCATAGATAAGCCGGCTCAAAAAGTTTGAAATAAAGTATTTTTGTCGTTATACTAGTAACGCCAACTTTACAGCAGACCAAAAGTGCTGGTTGAAAAACCGAAAACAGGTAATCTTGTCATTAACCTCAAATGATAGGAAGGATAATCGCCCAGCTGTAACACTCTTTCGGTGTCTGCTGGCCGCCATGCTACCCAAAGGAAGCACGAGGACTGGGATATTACCAGGTTTCCCAAACCTACACAAGGAAAATCGAGAGGCTGAGGTCGGGTTCGAACCACGGACCATCCGGTCGGTAAATTCACGCTCTAACCGCTTCGCCATCTTGTCCTGGCATCCAACGAAGAAAGGATCCATCATAATATAGAACTGTTTCAAACATAGCATTGCTTAAACTATTCTAGGAATCTGCTAGGCGTTTTAGAGCGACCTACGGAGTATTATAGTACTATCTATTACCATTATATGCCCATTCTTTAGTTTTTTCTGTCCTTTAACATTGTCTTAAAATGTTCAAAATCATATACTTGGAGATATGTTAATACGTTTAGAAATTTTTAGGGACACAAGTTAAAACAGAGGTGGTTGCAATTTATCAGATGATTGCGACCGCTGTTAGCGAGCCGTCGTCACGGTTGCAGTTCACCTGACGTATTAGCTATTATTTTAAAGTTCGTCTTCTTAAAAACATGTGTTCAATAAAAGTGCCGCGTTTTCTTATTTACTATGGACAGACAACGAAATTACCATGAAGCAATGCCACGGGCAGGTGCGATCCTTGTTGGAAGGCTTTAAGCGAGGGAATGTAGGAATTGTTGGAAAGCTGGATCGGCGTTTTTGGCCTGTAAAATTTGTGGTAACATATATATCGCTGATCGGAAAAATTTTAAAACAAACCAACTTACTAGATCCTTAAACAAAAACATGGCTACTGCTTTATGGCTAGATAAATAGATGGAACACAGAGTTACATGGATGGATAGATAAGACCTATTAGTAACAATATTGAAAAAGTCTTTAGCTGACCTCTCAGTCAATTTTCAACCTTTAAATTTTACACCGGAATTTGTAAGAATGGTCGCTTTCGCCGATGCATTCATTAGCATCGTTTTAGCAGGTAAGCTCGGGTCACATGTGCCCTCAGCCAAGAGATTCATTTGTGAAGAGGGTAATAAATATTTATTTTCAAACCATCACGTTCTATTTGTTTATTCATTTGTTCCCACCTTGCTTTGCACTAGCTAGCTGCTTATCCACAGCAATTGGATGCTGGTTGGTTGGTTTTTCAAAAAAAGCCCTGCTGACCTTGAGGAATTATTCGGTTAAGTCACACCACATGTAAAGTTGATAGTAAAACAAAAGTAAAGGTAATAATTCTTGGGGTACTCGGCTAAATGTCGAAGTAGCACACCAGGGAAATCGTTGTTATTTTTTCATGTTTAGTTACAGTGCCATAGAATTAGTCTGAATCTTGAAACTTTTTGCTTGTGCGGATGAAAATATGAAGAATCCTATCGTAATAATGAACATCATGCCGTCGATTGGAGAGAAAATCATAAATTTCTGTTCAATCATATCACTAAGGCGTCCTTCATGGAGCAGCTGATATACGTTTTGTCTTCTTAGACTATAAATAGTTCACTAAACTTTTGACGTTCTTAAAATGACTCTTGTGGCATTAATTACATTTGACCGCGCTAAACTGGAATCCTTGATCAATCGATGCACTCCATAATTTTCGACGGAAATAAACCGTAACATTTTCGCGCGTGTTTTTTGACCACAAAAGCCGTTGGAGCCTCGGGAAAAAAAAGAGAGTTACTGTAGCGAGAGACAAATTCTTTACAACAAAAAGTTATAACAACTCACAGTTAAATTCCGGTGGGTAGTTAACCTAATCGGAGATACCCGACGGATGTGATAAAAAAGACGTAAAGCCATCTCATTTGAAGGCGGATTGACAAACAAAGTTGTTGTTTCAGAAACTTTATTGATTTCATCAACTTTGTTTTCGCATCCAGAGATTATTTTGAGTTGAAAATGGTAGTCATCGATTGGGCATAAATTGCACAATCACCAGCGGCGCGAAGAATTTTATGGACCAATTGGTTTGTCGCAAGAAAATCAAAGATGGTGCTTTGTTTCGCCAACATCCGTTTTCGGGAAGTCAGTAAAAACCGAGGACTTGAGCACTTTACATCAGATTTATTCCATATTTCCCGAGAATCGGATAGCATTACGTTGAGTCTTGTAGGACAATTGCTACTGGAGCTTCTTTGGAAAGATGAAATTACATAAAGCAGGAACATTTCAAAGGAAAATGTTTCGTCCATTTCTGACTTTATTACTGCAGGTTGTGTGTGATTATACGTACTAGTTTAATGGATAAACTAACAGCCGTAGACGTGAGTATCAAGCTGTTTCGAGCTTCCTTAACCAGGAAAATAACGTTGTACTTCACATGTAATTCTCCAGTTTGATTTTGGTTACGTTGGAAAATAACGTTGTACTTCACATGTAATTCACCAGTTTCATTTTGGTTACGTTACACAACCCATTAGTGAAAAAGCCTGCGACTTCCCGCGTGGGATCCTGAAAACAATGTGATACAGGCTACTAGCAGCTTAGCTTCTGCTAAAAACAATATTTAACGTATAGCCTTAAAACGGCATCACCCTCCTCCATGCTGTGTGGTGTTACTTCCGTTGATTGCTCATGCTACTACGTCCTTTAACCTTAAATGTATCTTTGGGTTTCCTTTGAGGGCGTTACAGTTAATTTGAGATGTTTAAATTATCTTACTGGTTCAAATTAATGACGCTAGAGCTGGCATCCCAGGCAAGATTTAATTAGAGCTCGCAATTTCAGTGAAAAGTCAGTTACTATGCATGTTTTGGCAGGTCAAAACATTAAAAAAACAATGAAAGACGCATAAGACGAATTGAAAATCCACTTTCTTTTGTAATAGGGTAGACACTCTGCGCCGCTATGCTTAAAAATAAAGTGCATATAATTTTTTAAGCACCAAGCAATCACTGCACAAAAAAGCTGTATTTCACATCTACTGTTATACAGGTCATATAAAATCTGCTACGGTTTATAAAAAGTCATGCCGTCAGACTGTCAAGCACCCGAAATTTTAAAACCCACTGTTCACGAACATCAACGCACCATCAAAGTAATTTCGTTTGGTCAACTATACGGCCGAAGACGGCTAGATGAGTAAGAGCGGGTTTTTGTTGTTTCAACATGTGACACATAACGTCTGGTAAGTACCGAAGCAACTTATTTCATGAAATTGAATAAAGTACTGCATGACAGCTGGAAAAAGTTCAGTGTGGTCATAAACCTGAAAAGACTGCAAAAGTTGATTTCCGCCAGGGTGGAACATGGAATATCGTTGATCTTTGTGTGGACGTTAAACTTTGAATCGCTAATTTTTATTTGCTTTCGCCGAAAAATCACACGCAATGCACAAACTTTTGCACTGTAATGACCAGAATAACGCTGATGTAGCCAAAAATACTAATTGGGAGAAGTGCTTTGAGAATGGTTCAAGTGTACGCATGCAGCTTTAAGATGTGCTATTGGGGTTTGCCCACGTAATATGGTGGTTCTCTCCGGAAGCTGGTATACGGCTGTATATACTCGAACAGCTGACTGTGGAGGGCGTCACTCCACCTGAGGTCCATGGCAGAAGCTTTACTCTAAAAAGATTCAACTTACTTTTGTGCATGTGCCACAGAATAACAATTGTGTAAAACACATGCGTTCGCACCACCGTTGCAATAATCTGCTGCTCCTCGAGAGACAAAATGTCGCCTGTTTTATGCAAATTTCTTAGGTTTTCCCACCCGCAAGGCTTAGGAGCAGGTATCTTGTACATTGTATTCTTGAAATATAACTTAGAAACTAAGGAAGTAAACAGTGTCACCACGAGTTTTTTAATTAACGGGCCAATATTGCGAAGCATCTTTTCAATATTGTACAATTTCAAATCGTTGGGTTAGACTCACATGAACTTCCCGGATATCGTATACTGCCGACGCAATATGGCTGATGCAGCACGACCACTATTACAGCAATGAGCCATGGAGGAATTATACTTTTTTCTTTGCGTTTTATAGAAGTTGTCGTTTATTAAACTAGTCCCCGTCAGTCACTACTTGTTTTTGAACAAGATGATCTTACACAAAATAATGCGATATATATAGAAGGGGGAACAGGAAAACGTTATATAGATACATTCGAAACCGCTCGAGCAGTAATTTCTATTCGGAAGAAATCGCCATTAACGTATGTACGTATGTTTGGTGTGGTAACACACGGTTAGAGGCCGGTAGTCGAAGAAAGTAAAACAATGTTTATTGTGCTTCAAGGCGCATTAAGCGCTAGAAAACTCATGACGCACATATTAGGCCCAAGGATTCCGTCATACAGGGTCAGGCAGTAACTTAGTGGCAAGATACTCTCCCCAATCTCAAATAAAACGCATAGAGTACAACGCATATGTGTGGATAGCTTAAAGTGGTGAACAAGCACAGATCACTGACTGTAATCTGAGGAATCCTCATTGAAAAAACAGCCCCGGTGGATTAAGAAAACCACACTCTTCTGTATGTAACGGTCGTGGGGTGTTGGACCAAAGATTCCTCAGCACAGTCGATGGCGTTTAGAAACGAGTTGATGGAATGCGAACAATGATCAGCTCCGTATTTATGGTTTTTCTCATTTGAGGCACTAAATCTGTCAAACAAAAATTACATAAAGCTTTCAACACTTACTCAAGACAACGTTTACTTCTATTACACGCTTGGCCCCCTGAACCGCGATTTAGTCAGGCTTACTGTGAGACTTCAAGGTAGATGATCTCCAATCCTTGAAGACGATGTATGCTTGCTGATTTTTTCTTCTGCTCTCACTGTATACAAAGATGTTCTTTGTCTGGTTGTTTCTGTTTTAGCTTTTATCCCTAATTTTGTTTTGATCTGAACGAAAAAATCTCTTCCACCTTGTCTCTGCGAGTCTAGTGTACTTGAAAACCGTGGCCACTGTGTCATGAGTTGGTGTAAAATTTGTGTAGACGTCCTGTTTCTATCCCACCTATTTATTCAGGATGCAAGTTTATATTGTAGGGTTTCTTTGTTTCTTATTGTTGTCTTCATAATACCGCATTTGTTGATTATTCTTTATTTGAAAGATTCTGGGTTTTTTATTTTGTAAGAAAATCAATAATAATCCCAAAAACTCAGACGTTTCTCGAGTCCTCTTGCATCCCAGTTATTGTAAGCACATTGAGCATCATGCGCAATTCAGTGGGACTGCGGAATATGCACCACAGTTTCCGGTTGGCCACAGTTGCTACGGCAAAAAATCGTGTTCATTAGCTTGAAACCACGCCGGATACCTTTGATAAATACCCGAAGATACACGCTCTGTGGAAACACAAATCATCAATTAGAGAGAAGCGAAGCGACCAAATCTCGAAAACGGTGACCATGAACGCTGTTCTACAGAATTTCACCCAAACAGCTATCTTTTCTTCCTTCTCGTTCACGCGTGAATTTTGAACTCGGAATAAAAGAATGAGGTTCCATTAAAGCTTATCAAATGCAGGATCACTGATTACATAGTTTTTCCCGCATACGATAACCGCCGTATCGGAACTCAGGCTCGTGGAGTCCAGTCCCTCGTGTCGTACTCAGCCACGACTAATGTAACGTTCCAAGGATTTCAAGATGTTTTGCTGGACTCGACCGAGTGCGACGAATGTGCCAGCCTCGGTATTAGGTAGTTCCTTGTTGTAAAGTGTGCCGACTATCCGATATCTAAATATTCCTCCTCATATATAATACTAGATATACAGTTAATCAAGTAAAGCCAGAAAAACATGGCTGCGTTTTTTGGGATCTTTTTAACCTGTTTTCTAAAGCCAGAAAAACATGGCTGCGTTTTTTTTGGATCTTTTTAACCTGTTTTAGCTAAGCAATTGCAGGATTTCTTTAATTCATAAACGTTATTGCTTGACGGCATGGTTATCACCGAGTCCAATGTTGACGCATTCTAAACTAGTTAATGTAAGTCCTGTGTTTTTAGTGCACATCTACGTGAAGTGCTATATTGGTGGACGTTTGCATTGCAGATCTCTACGTGAAAATAATTTTAAAAGTGTAAGAAAAGTCCAGATTAACTTTGCTTAAAGTCGGAAAAGTTGGAGAGATGGAACTGGGTAGCTACAAACTCTGACAACGTAGCATCCAAAATAACTCAGTGGGCAGTGATGTACCAGGTGATTTTCTTAATCACTTAGGCTAGAGAATAAAAGTTGTGCGGCTTTAAATATAACGCTAGAAAGCACATGCAAACCAGCATCCTCTTCATGTCACAAGCACAATTAGTTGGCAACGAAGATTCTTAATAGCGCCAGCCTTTAATTACGAAACTGTTTCGCGGTTGAATTATAAATGTCAGAGCAACAAAAAAAGCTACCAACTTATCAGATTTTCTACATAGTGCATATGAACAGAGTGGCATAAAAAATCCTGAAAGTGTCTCTCGCGCAGAAATAAGTTTGCGTATTTTGGTGATCGTGTACAGATATTTTTGAATATTTTGGGGAATAACTTTCCGACAATAAAGGCAATATATTTGGAAAAGCCAACATGGGAGGTACAGTTATTTTACCTTAAAAGCAATCTAATTCGACTAATATTTATCTCACTTACAGGTGGCAATCTCCACCAGAAACTTTCCAATTATCCGCTTTGCCAACAAATTCACGTAGCTTTCCAGAGAAAATATGTAAAACAACTCGTGAAACTCTCGCCCTAGAAATATTTATTCAAGTCCACGTGATAGGACAAGCGTGGTTGTAGTGTGCCATATCTCGTCAGTTCGGTTGCTAACCGGGACATTTACTATACAAACCGCTAGCAGGGAGTTTTGTGCGTTTGAATTCCTCTAATTGTTCACGAGCTGCACGCTGTTAGTGAATCCAAACAGGTTTAAAACAGCTATACACTGATTTACAGATCGCTTCTACTCAAACAAGAAACACACTGATTAGAAACTACCAAATAATTTATATTATCTTCCCCGAATTTTAGTCACTTTCGATGGCGAATATGAAGTGGTTATGTAAGGAAACTCCGGAATCCATCGTCCAAGCAGAGTTGGTAAACCACAAAAATCAGGAGAGTGCCAGTGGAATTTCGTCTGTCGCGGATTGCGACTGAATAACAAGTGGGCAACATGTGAACGGACCATGATGAATTTGCATCCCTTACTTAACAGACCAACGCTCCCAAGTACGGTATAAGGCGGCTTTTGCTGCAGACTGAGATTTGTAAAACATCCAGCGAAACGAGTAAGTTAACCAACTTGTCTGATAGGGTGTGTGATAAACCGCTCATAATTACACCTAACGAATTAAGATCCCGTTATGTAGAAGACAGTGCTGTTGCCTCGCAGAGATGTTCTTTGTCGTGCTTTCTGAACCATACAGGTTAAAAATCTGATAAAATTACGGTTCTGGGAGTTTGTGGGTTTTAAACTCCTCATTGTTGCTTAAGGTGTGCACAATCGACGATCCTCAGTGGGGATTAACAGCTTTACCGAGAGTTCTTTTTTTCAGCGTTGATCAGTTCCACTTGCAGGACTAAATCTCAGTTGACCATGAATGATATTCACATATAAGTAGTCAAATTGTTTTCATCAGCTTCGGAAAGTGTTGTCCGATCATTTGGATACTGTTGTGCTTTACACAAAATACAGGTTTTAGCAGGCAGCGCATTGATTAGGGGGGGCTCCTGAGGTCACACTGAGTTGATTCTACAGTTCTCTAAAAATTAAGCATCTTTCTTATGTCTGCGATAGTCATTCAGCAAAAACTGCAGATTTTTCTTTCCAGCCTGGCTGCTAGGTATCCAAGTTTGCAAAGGCTTACTCCTTTATTAATTGAGATGCCTAGAGAGTTGAACATTATTAACGCGATATCCCATTAGATCTTCAACATTTTGGTTTTCCACGGGAATTCCGCTCTTCAAAAGAGCAGTTATAACATTGGCGCTTAACTATATCTCGTATTATTAGAGGTAACTTGGTACAAGGAATGTTTTAGAGGACTAGTGTTCCTGTAAGTTTACACAACTTTCTTTACAGTCCGAAGAAACGATTAGTGATAAGTTTATATTCTTGACAGGTTATTCGCAGAACGAGAGCTCACAGTGACATACGAGTACAGGACATGGCGGTTCCAATGTAGCTTTTATTCTGAATTGGCCCAAATCCGTGAAGAGGTGACAAGAATAATAAGTAACAACCTGGCAGTTTATAACTATCCGCACTTTGGTATCATTACCGCAAAAGCTCCGTTAGCCTTTGGACAGAGCTTTCTTTATCGTGATCAATTTATGGTAATCAGAAAAGCGTTTCGGTCCTACAAATATGGAATTCGATTGTATGCGCAAAGAGTCGCCTGGTGTTAAGTTGTAGTTGATACACTACACCAGCAAAGTTTAATAAAGATATAATCAAATCTCCATAAAGGTAAGCTGCATTGCTGCAGGTCAAAGGATAATACCAGCAAAGTTTAATAAAGATATAATCAAGTCTCTATAAAGGTAGGCTGCATTGCTGCAGGTCAAAGGATAACGGCGCGGCAGGTCCTACCACTTTTGAGATGATTCATTTTACATAAATTACAATGGGAGGTTAAACTGCGTTCATAATGTTTATGGTTTTCTAATTTCTGTGACGCTTTTGAGGAGCAGAATTTGGCCGTTAACTTGCTGCGAGTGGATCTTGGCAATTATTGCATGCATTTTCAACAATGGAGCATTTATTAACGCAACGTTACGCTATGGACCTACTAACCCCCAGCTATTCAAAACTGCGCTGTGAATCGGAGTTTATCGCCTAGTATAAATGACACTGTCGTTTTACGTCATTACCTCGAACTCAACCAGATTTTATCCGACAAAATTCTGGGTTACTTGAAACTTCCAGCAAGCACCGTAGCATAAAAACCCTACTGCCTGAAGTAAGGGCATTCAAAAAAGCCAGCAGGAGGTCTGATTAGCTTGCATTCGTGAAAAGACTATGCTTAGGAGTGATTTAGTTTCATTTGTCGTTTCTGGATCTAAATTCTTCGAAGATTTTCCGCATAAAGCGGTAACATCTCTGATCCACAAAGTAGGACAGATCGCATCGCGACACTGCACAGTGTCACGTCAGCGCCACAAATATCGGAGATCCGCAAACGTTGCCCTGGTCCGCCCAATTCGGCAAGTCAATTCGTGTTTCGCTAGCCCACCGGGACTCATGCAGCCACTCAGGCAAAGAAATTTATGCACTACATCGGTAAGTTCGCTTGCAAGCGTGAGGTTTGGGTTTGACCCCACCCAATCTTGCGGCAGCATTTCACACGTTACAGTTGCGAAACGCATACCGAACTATGCAACAGAATTATGAGTTATTTAAAATAGCTTGCATTTCTAAACGGTCTGATCCGAGAAAAAATAAATCATTCACTGGAGCCATCTCTTCCCGTCTTTGGGGATCGACATTGCTAAGATATTTCGCGGTACCTTCATCGTATTCTCGGATTGATACACACGATAGGGACTTCCGCCCAAACTTCTTGTTCTTGTCGTTCAGCGGCGTCTGTTCACCCGAAAGGCACAAGTGAGAAAAGGGTGCAGCACTGCTTTTTAAGCTCTCAGCACGGGGCAGTAAGCTTGCCAGCGCGAGGACTTAGCTAAAAAGGTGTCTGAAAGTGCTTTGAACTGCGTGGACAACCGTCGGAGGAAGGATATTCCACACACCAACTACCTGGAGAAAAACTGCTGCCTAATAAAGTTGCACTTTGAGCCTGAAAATCTCCCTACCACGTCCCGACCGTATTGGATTTAGGTCAACCGTGGCAAACCTTGTTCAAACAGTGTGTAAGTATTGGGTCTTTGACAAATGCTTGTAAATGGTTTTATCTGATAATAGATAGGTATCCATGTTTCTGAACCATCGAGAGGTGTTCGCACCTTTTTGTCCGTCTTAAAAACCATTACGTTAGCGAAGATATGATATACGGTAAAAGTATATGGATACTTATATGTTGGAGTAATATAAACCAGATATTAAACCCTTTGATTTTATTGGCTCCTGATGAATATGCAAAAGTATAAATAGATCTTAGGGGATTTTCAAATAAATTGTTTATTTCAGGGAAAGAATTTGGTTTTTAACTTCAGAAAAATAGTGCTACTTTTTAGCGACAAATAAGGTAATAGCATGATATGCTAAGATTTTGAGGAGCCCAAAAGTAGAGCCACGTAGGTTCTGTAAGTATACGTCTTAAAGCGTCAATGCACTTGGGATATACTGCTTTTTAGTTCACCACTTGGGGCACAACTGCTCAAAACTTTTGTGCTACAATTGAGTGGCAGACACCCGCCTAAGGCATCACTTTTGAAACGCGACGAGTGCTTCCCAAACAGGGAACATTTCGCGCTGTTGCAACTGCCTAACCTGAAAGAGGAGATTTTGCCGGTCTGTTCTGCGAATGGGATATGCCGTACGGGTTGTATGCAGTGGTGTTTGCGTAGATAACAAATTTTTTCCAGAATCTCAGCTAGGTTTTCATTGCTGCGTTTGCAACAATTGGGCCGTTTAAAACTATGTTTGGGCTATGTTGTATCTACAAAAGGTCGATGCAAACCATCAAACAAGCTCAGTTTTGAGAACCACAAGTGCTCATGGGACTGAGATGCCCAAATTATTTTACTAGCTATCATTTAACAGTCGGTAGCTCTAAAAACAGTATAATAAATTTTGGAACCTTTTAATTCGAATTACAAAATGCGTCAGTAGTAATCGGGGCACATGTCTGACAAATACCCTGATTCATTTGAATTATCCGCTCTGCATGCTTGCAAAACGTCTGAGAGTCGGTGAGATGTGCTTCTGAAAACATAACGACTCACAAAATCATGAAGACCAATTGTGTTGCTTTTAAAAACCTCTGTACACCACAGTCAACAAATAGTTAAACATCATCCTGATATCAGTAAATAATTACGCATATTCTTCTAAGCATCGACGATAAACCAGAAAAAGACTGGTGTGATTCAATTGTTTGGTTACCCACAGTCTTGTAGTAATACTCCTAGTTCGTTTATTATCAAGTGACGTGCAACTAGGAGTCACTGCCCAAAAATCAAAAACAGAGTCCCTCTAAAATGCAAGGAAGCTCCACAAAAAACCTTTTTTTTCTAATTTGCCGTCACATAACATTGCGCCAAAATAACCCATGAGATTATGTGCGAAATTATACAGTTGTTGATACACACAGTTGTTGACACGATATATATAAACAACGTTTAGCCAAAGACGCGAACGTTCGCAAGTGTAGATCCAAGTGCTACAAAGATGTTTAAAGAAAACACAGTCAGGCAGTCGGACTCCGGATTGAACCTTTAGAATATCACAAAATGGAAAAAATTTAGATGTATGCAAAGTATACGACAAGGGTTAACAAACGGGGCAAAACAGGCGGAAAGGGTTTACAAAAAGTGGCCGATTTGTGGGCGGGTTGCAACTTGGAGAACAGGTTACGTTCTGCGTTCATAAACACTTTTAACTTGTTGGACTTGGTTATAACCAGCAGGTGAAACAAAACAGAAAACAAAAGATTTTCAGTTTAAGGTTTCGTATTAAGCGTTAATCGGAAAAACGAAGTGGGTGCAAACGGGGCAACGTCTTAAAAAGGCGGATCGCTGAGGACTAAATTGAATTTTGACGACAGGCTATAGGTATTAAGAGTGAAAAAGGAGCAACAGGAAAAAAATTAAACATGCAGTTCAGCAAAAAAGGCAAAGTGTCATTTGTTGCAGAACATCTTTAGTAATCTCACTAAGGCCCCACTTAACATGGTTTTTTAAATGGCGAGTGTTAGATTATAGGGGTTAGGTGAACTGCGTGCTGCACAAAAGTGAAGAGAAAATTAGAAGAATCCGAGCGTTTATCATTTGGCATATTATGTATCTCAGGGAGTAAGCGTACGCGAAAACCATTGCCTTTAATTTACAAAATAAATAATTTTTTTAGTAATACCCAACAATGCTTCAGGCCCCTTCACAGTTCTCAGTCTATATAGGTCCTCTTATTATTCCACATAATCCCAAACGATCCACTGTTTTTGCCTTCCTTTTTCAAGCTCAGTCTAATATAACCAGCAGGTGAAACAAAACAGAAAATAAAAGATTTTTCAGTTCAAGGTTACGTATTAAGCGTTAATTGGAAAAATGAAGTGGGTGCAAGCGGGGCAACGTCTTAGAAAGGCGCTGAGGACTAAATTGAATTCAAACGACAGGCTAAAATTAGTAAGAGTGAAAAAGGAGCAACAGGAAAAAAATTAAACATGCAGTTCAGCAAAAAAGGCAAAGTGTCATTTGTTGCAGAACATCTTTAGTAATCTCACTAAGGCCCCACTTAACATGGTTTTTTAAATGGCGAGTGTTAGATTATAGGGGTTAGGTGAACTGCGTGCTGCACAAAAGTGAAGAGAAAATTAGAAGAATCCGAGCGTTTATCATTTGGCATATTATGTATCTCAGGGAGTAAGCGTGCGGAAAACTATTGCCTTTAATTTACAAAATGACCAATTTTTTTTAGTAATACGCAACAATGCTTCAGGCCCCTTCACATTTCTCAGTCTATATAGGTCCTCTTATTATTCCACATAATCCCAAACGATCCACTGTTTTTGCCTTCCTTTTTCAAGCTCAGTCTAATTTTTTCACCCCTAAATTGTTTACCGCTGGTGTTGCTAATAATATTTAAACCATTTGACGACAAAACTCCATGAAACCAAACAATTTTTTAAATAACACTGTCTTAAACATGCTTTCGCTGTTTTGTGTCGGCAACCGGAGGAAGCCGAAAGCGTAAAAAAAGCAATCAATTCTATTAATTACGGATTTCAATACCAATGAACTTCAAAGAAATTATTCCACTAGCGCATGTCGAAGGACCAAATACATTTTTACCATACGCGACGGGCAGAGTGTTTTCGTTAGCCTTGTAATTTTTAATATTTGTTTCTTGAAACGGCTGTTCCAATAAAACATTTATTATTTTCATCCAAAACCGCTCACATTTCAGTAAACCTGTTCGGAAGTAATAAAGTTGGTATGACTCGGTTTATAAAGCAACCAGAATTTGAAGCGTTTTAACATACTAAAACAAACTGGTAGTTTGTCTTGCTTTGTGACCAATTTTCCAGTAGTTGTTTTACTCAGCTTTGCAGATTTGTTGTTAATCAATAAGCTGATAATGTTATCCAAGTAGTTAACTAATCAGGTAAAGATCAAAACTCTTACCGTATTCTCGAGCCTTGTATGTTATTTATGCATTTATATGACTAACGTGCATTTGATCGTACACAAACGTTCGCAATTAACGATGAGAATAAACCAACTGTTTGTCATGGAAGTCATTACAACCAAATGTAAAACCTCTGTCAAGAACAAGTTATTACTTGTTAACGATGAGAATAAACCAACTGTTTGTCCTGGAAGTCGCCACAACCGAATGTAAAACCTCTATCAAGAACATGAGTTATTACTTATGTTACTGTTTATCTACCATAATTGTTTTTCAGTATTCATATGGACAGATATGACGGGCAAGTTGTGTCATAATCTAATTCTCCTCAAGTATAAATGCACACGTGTTCTTTAACCAAGAACTAAATGGAACAAATTAGTCAATTTCTGGCTCCATATCTGTATGCCATAAAGACTGTGACTAGAATGTTTTAATACCTCATGGTGTTATATTGGGAAGTCTGCTTGTAATGGTGTCACCATTTTCGTTAAAGCTTAATTTCTCATCCAACCGTCATCCATTTGCAGCATCCATACCTGTTTTTAATAAGTTCTACAGACTAATGTCCTCTAATTATGCTCCACCAATGTTCTCATAGTTTATTTGTGCAGCAAATAAATATGCTGATCATTTTTGCGAAAATTGTTACAAGATTCCTTCCAGTGAATGATAAATCATGTTAGGATGAAAAGGGCTTTACATGGTTACTTTTAATGTTTTTATACACCCAAGTATAACACATGTAAAATCAGTTGAATTGTTTATCTACAAAGGAATGTTTTGTTTTTCTATTTGTTCTCAAACGTAGTAATTCATTACCTGCGGTGCACAACATTTTGATGATCCAACGTTCACTTGGTGGAGAAATATTTCGTCCTGCATTAAGCTTTCTTCATCATCCGGCACATTTTGTCGTCATCGTTATCTGCTGATAACGCAAAATTCTCACAACAAATCAGCAGTCGGTGTGTTCTACCCCTATTTGGTGCCCCTGTTCGGGTTAAATTGATAACTCTAGTAAAATAAATGCAAATCAAATTTCTCCCGTTTTCCCGGGTAATTTTTAAAGGGCTCTTACTAAATATTGGAAACCTGCAAACATTCACCACCATTCTTATACTGGCTGCAGTTGTTTCCAGGAATAACTTTGTTTTGCTTATCTTAAATAGGTTAACAATTAACTTTTCAAGAACTGTTCACTGAATTATTGGGGTCAGAAGCGCTTGCTTATCTGCCATTATACTAGAGGTGCATAATTTGACGAGGTTACAGTATGTATACAGCATTTAATTACAACTTACGTTTACTAAGGATGTTGCAAACTAGCTGCTCTTTTGACCTATATACTCACGTGCATACTAGGATGGCCATGACGAGGCACTTACCCGGTACGCCGTTGAATCCCTCGTTTGAGATTTTCTTATGCAACTTAATGCGCTGCTTAAGAACACGGTAAAAGGGTGGTTCAGCTGGGCTTCAAGTGCGTTCACTTCAAAACCGCTTTGGTGTGTAAATGTGTGTGTTTTGCAAGTTTCATAGAGTTTGGTTTCAACTAGGACACAAAATTGACGAACTTTTGCGGACTGCGCCCACCTGCTGAGCCAAATGAAGGGCTGCCAACGAATTTTCAGCAACTTAATGAATAGTGCAACACGCCAATAAGTGTTTTTTGTTTGGTGTGTGATAATATTTTTTGATCCAACATGTGATTTCGGGGGCCATACCTTCTGTCTGTTTGGTATTGAAAACTCCCCCTAATGACTACCTGTCATTCTGTGGTTATTTTTCGGAATTGTATTGCAGAAACAGTACTAAATGTTTTGCTTCTGTACCAAGTAAAATTAGCAAGAACATGCAACGCCGCAAATTGTTTTTATTCTGTTTGCCATAGGCACTGATCCCCAACAGTCTAAGCCTTAGTACACCAATATCAGCTGTAGGTATTTCATTCTGCAGCCTTTTCTCTTGCCAGTTTCTGTTATAATCATGCATTAAAATGCTTGCTACCGTTCCTTAGTAATGAAGGGACGCGTTAGCTAGAGACTAAAGAAAACTATCTTAACACCAGAGTGGAACCCTTTCCACCATATATATGTTTAGCAAAAACATTTTTGGCCGAATTTAAAACGTAAAAACCGTTCTACTCTCACAACACAACCCATAGTGACATATACAGTCGGCTGTATTCTTCCTTAATACGATAGGCCGTACAATTCGTTATCAAGATGCAACACCGTAATTTTTTCTTGTTTCGAGTGCAATTACCATTACATTCATTAAAAATTGTTGGCCTTAGCAGTCATAATATTCTGTGCGCTATCTGAAAAGCTGAATATAGTCACCTTTGCTAAGATTACAGCCAAGTGTTGCGAGGCGTTGTTTGTTTGCCATAGCATTCGAAGGAGCTTCAACTAAATGACCACAAATGAGGTTTCGTCTTGTTACTGGAGCTGAATATTTGTTCCATCCTTTCGAGGAGTCTTCTCAAAATTGTAAGCTTCGATAATGCAACCTTCTTACTGCAACATAACCGTTCTGCAATGGGTGGCCTCAGCATTGTGATTAGATCGCGCCTAGACATAATACAGAACCGCTCATCCATAACTCACGATTCCCGAGCGATGAGTTCTCAAAGTGAATTTGTGTTTGACTGTTTAAAAACTGGGGGTTTTTCACATAGATCTTGCTTGCCATGTAGTCGAACTCTTGCTCAGAGGGTCGGGTTTTTAGGGACTTCTGAACTTTTCTGGGAGACGCGTACTTCTGATTTTCAAGAAGAATGAAATAGACTTGCGGTGATTCTCTGTCCTTCAGCATGGATAACTTTAATTGAGGGCAAACCTCCCTTAGCGAATTCCCAGACACTATCGCAAAAATCACTTATCCACATTATCCCCTACACACAAAACGAGGCATTCCATGCATTACTTCTTAAAATGAACAACCTGAACTAACAGACATTCAACTGCATGTGCACTAGACTTATTTGCCGAAATACTCGAGCGGCAGGCATAATTTGGTCACCAATTATGATGTAGCATGTGGGTCTCCTAGGAAATGACCGTAATCTCAGCACCTATTTTGTCCGGCTGCACCCGAACTATTCTAAAATCCACAAGCCTAGGTGATGTTATTGGTTTAACACTTACCTATGTAAGCACATCACATCATAAGCCTTAAATTCCACGATTTCCTTTCTGCTGAAATATATCCCCTGACTGAGAATATTCTTGTTACCTACAACCTGTATACCCGATGTCAGCAACCGCTTGATAATTCCAAGCTGATTATGTGTTTCTTTCCTCATTTGCAGGGATAACCGCGCAAGCTGTTACACGTAATTTATTTACCCTAACAATTTTGTAAATTAAATCAGAGGGCCATATAAACCGCTGTATTTTTACTTGCCACAGTAAAACGACAAAATGGAACTGGATAAAATAATACCAAATGCCTATATCCAGTTACCAAATTATTTATTTTTTTCGAAGAATGAAGGTTTACTACATGGCTGTTGAGGCAGCAGTTATATGCTTTCAGTCTGCTTGCTCTGGCGTGGTAGAAGAGGGCGCAAAATCTATTTGAAATGTTTTCCCCAATTAATATTGTCTTTCAATTCAGTTCTGTATCATTTGCTTGTGTTTTTTCTTTTCTAACATCTAATCACAAAATAGAACAAACATAATAGAAATAGATGCTAAACTCGCAATAAAAACAAACATGATCGTTGTCTCAGCGAACAATTTAACGACCATCTACGCGACCTAAGCCACCAACATTTTCCTCTATAGAAAAGCAAATATGGTCCCGTCATTTTTCGAAGTGTCACATCACATAGAAAAATCCAGTGTGCTACCACATTGAGAACACGGGACCCTTCAACTGCACCGCTTATTGGACCCTTGTGAATCTGACCTGGTGTCAATCTCTTGTGTCTGTTTGGTTCATTGGGCGTATTCAATTCAACAGTTTTGTGGGTGATTGTTCTGTTGTGATTCGGTCGTTTTCTTCTTGCTTTGAGGTCTGGGTTGGTTTCCTTGATTGGTTGATTCAGTGGTCTTGTTTTTTCGTGGGTTTCTTCCTTTGGGGCCATTTGTCCGCTGGTTGTCGTTAGGTTTCTTGATTGTCCATGTGGCCCAGTTTCCCGTGACCGTGTAGTTCTTTTGCTCGTAACGGCTGATAGACGGGGTCAATGTCGATGTGTTTATTGATTGACTTTTGTGTGGAGTGGTACTCCACGGTGGTATTACACGGTCACGGGACTCTGGGCCACATTGACGATCAAGAAACCTAACGACAGCCAGCGGACTAATGGCTCCAAAGGAAGAAACCCACGAAAAGCAAGACCACTGAATCAACCAATCAAGGAAACCGATCCAGACCTTAAAGCAAGAACAGAACGACCGAATCACAACAGAACAATCACCCACAAAACTGTTGAATTGAATACGCCCAATGAACCAACCAGACACAAGAGATTGACACCAGGTCAGATTCACAAGGGTCCAATCAAACTAGGCGAAGACCCCCTTCAGAACTACCAGATGCTGTTTTAGGAGCCATATAAGCACAGGCAGAAGAGGAGGAATTCACCCACTCAACCCCGCACTGATGATGTCACCTCGATTGGTGATGAAACGTTTGCAATCCAACTGCCAAGCTCGGCGAACAGACCAACAATCAATCAGCGCACCCGAGCTACCTATATTCCACAACATTGCCGAGATCATAGTATGTAAACCTTGTGGAAATATTGAATGAATCAACTTGCCAAATTAGTTTTCAATACTCGACGCCTGGAAATCGGTACGAAATTACCCTTATATATTACAGACAAAAAATTAATTAGCAAAGTCTATGCTGGAATAAGCTACAATAATTTACATCACGGACGTATAACCCGTCCGCAGCACACATTACGCAAAAGCATAAAATGCATTTCTGCTCCTCTATAGGTTTTTATTAATTTTGGTCGAGAACGGCTAGGAAAAAAGTACCACCGACATTGAAAATATGTTGTCCCAAGTTGCGTTCAGATCTTCGACACCTGTTTTTCGTAGCACACTCGTAGTCATGCAGGGGTGGGCCCATGGATGGTTTATGCCTGTCAGATTTATTTTAAATGGTTTGGGGTTGTCCATGGTGTGAATTCCCTTAATAATGGAATTTATCAACACACCTCATACGTAAACATACATGCTGCACTCGGATAAGTGAAAGATGTCAAAAAATGTGTAACTGAAATCATACTAAATAACCGTGATATTAGTTTATCTACTTGCAGAGTCCTACATCCAGCAATTCTCATTGAGCGTCCAATACTCAAGTCTTTTTCTCCGAATAAAAACCAATTGTGTTTGAGATTTCGATGTCCTTCTGTCGAATCAAACCAACTTTTTCTACGTATCGCTTAGAAAGCAACGTCAAACGTTATTCGGGGATCCTTTCTAAAGTTCTAATGTCGTAGTTTTGTGCATGCCAAATTTTGTAGTTGTGCTTGCAGAAACATCGGTTAAAATTGTTTTTTTCCCATCACTTAATTTGCACAATCTTGTATCTGCATTGTTATTCTAAGATAGGGTAGTTTAACATAGGTTACAGTAACTCCAGCATTTGATGAGGTTACTTTCCTGTTAGATTTTGTCTCTGCTAGTGAGGAAGCCTTTGGTGGCTCTTTTGTATGCCAGTTCTGTCAGTTAGAGTCCCTCAAACGTTTGTTTGGTTTTTCTATTTCCTTCGTGGACGAACGTCTTTCTAACATCGTTGTTCACTTTTCTTGACACCCGCAGAAAGCACTACATCCAGTTTTTGCAAACGGATATTGCGTCTTATAAATTATGTGCTCTTGAGTAATAAACGGTTCTCTAGTAATTAGGCAGACCAAATTATTTCTCCAAATTCGTTCCGCCTACTGTTTGCCGGCCGTGGGTTGAAAAACGGCCGGCTGTTAGACAGAAATGAGTCGGTGTAATATACCATTGTCTAGTCAAATTGATGGTTAAATATGGAGGAGTTATGGCGCATGAAATGCCTCGCACATATTGTTAGATCTGAATGACCGGTGCAAATTTCAGGATTTTCTGAAGTCCACAGTTTTTGAGTCTACAAGTCTTTTCCTGTTCGGCAAAACCTGTTTAAAAGTATTTTGTTTCCTACTCGACAGTTGCGTCTTAAATCGCTTCCATTTCAAGTGCTGTGCTTCGGGCAATATTTTGATAACCTCATACTACTGAAAAGAAGAAGGCTCTCGCTGGAAAGCTAGTTATTAGAAAAGAGCAACTGAACAGTTACAGACAATTGGACAGGAAAGGAAAACTTTCATATAAAAACTGAATATACGTCTTCTTCTTGAACGCGGCTTCGTGAACTCTCCTAAATATTTACTGACTATCACTCAAATATAAATGAATTCTGAAAAGCAATTTCACAGATTCCGTAATAAATCCCTCTTTCCAATAGACGCAAAGTGAAGTTACGAGAAAATATATTACTCGCATGCCTCATCCATACTATCCACCGTTACACCAGGAAAATATGGCCTTTTTACCAAAAACGTCTGAATATAGGAGCAGCATCAAAATACCATGCACAACAGATTCATCAAATTCATTTTAGAGTTGCGCAATAAGCACCTTACCCATAATGGTATTAATTTTCTCTCCACAGCTGAACCCGGTAAGTGAATAATATCGTACATGGAAAACGTCTGAAACCGATTGAGAAGCCAACGTTTCCGAAGGGCTTGGTAAACAATCGGTAGTTTTTAATTGGGCAACAGTTCGCTTTTGACACAGGCTTCATCAGGCCAAGTTGGCCAAATGAGGAACCAATCAGTAAGTTCTCTTCAGATTATCACACTAGGTCTGTGTTGAGTGTCAATAAACGGCTCTTGTCAGCTAGTGTGGTTGCCAAAATCTTGAATGATGGGTTGGAGGAGTTTCAAAGTAGTTCCGATCGGCTCTTGTTCCTTAATCTTCCACTTCAGAGTGCTTCAAATGAAGATTCATCTCGAGCGCCACTGATAGATTTTCCTTGGTTACTCTTCCTTCTGATAATCGCACATCAACACGTGTTGGCTCGATTGACCCAAGGTCGTTTGAACACGCTTGCCAGTTCCATGCCTCCTATTCTATTAACACTGGGATGCTTGGCGACTTTTACCGCCTCGGCTATCAGTCTCTGTGACGTGGACCGTATCCCTCGCCTCAAAACCTCAACATTTTCTAAATCCATTTTGTGCCCCGTGTCCAGTGCGTGTTCCGTACTAGACCTTATTCTTGAGTGTAAACCACGGAGTCAAAAACGAAGTGTATGAGATTCAGGTATGTTTTTATGCCTACCGTAAGCTTTGTCTATCCTGAAAGGGTGGTGTTCTCTAATAGCAATCGCTTGGCTATTTCTAAAGAGTCCCCTTTTGGCACATTTTTATATAACGAATTGACATCAAAAATTACAAGGATGTCATCTGGTTCAACAATGACACCCGCTACTTAGCTGGTAATGTCGTCATATGAATTCCTAATGTAAATACTAGATTTCCCGGTGAGGGGTTTTACAATACCGGCCAAGAATCTGGCCAGGCCGTGCGGTGGAAAACCTATATCATCTACGGTCGGTCTCACTGAGACATCTGGTTTCTGGAGTTCTGCAAGACCATGAAGCCGTGGTTGGATTGCAATTTTGGGGTAAATGGATACCAGTTACCTTGCCCTAAGTGAATTATGACGGACCGAAAATATTCGTCAACTTCATCATTACTCCTGTTCAGTATAAATGTAATATTCACATTATCGATCCGCCGGTTAGGACCATCAGCTAGGTGTTGCTTGACCTTCTGTAGGTAATCACTCTTGTTCACGACGATAATGGCCTTACCCTTATCCGCCTTTGTAATCACTATGTTGTCCACCTTTTTTAGGGTGTGCAAAGCTCTTCGCTCTGCTGGTGTAATATTTAGAGCTCCTGGATTTTGGAACCTAAGGCCTGTGACCAGCTGTACCCGTGGCTTCTCCGGCTTCATTGGCGGAAGTTTTTGAAACAGATTCAATGCTAGGGATTATTTCTTCCGCTCTTAGCACCCTTTTCCTTGCTCCAAAATTCAAGCCTTTCTCTAACAAACAACACTTTTCCTCACTAAGCGGTTTGTTTGATAAATTTACCACGCTACATTATCGAGTAGAAGGCTCAGGCTTAGTCACGGAAAGTGACTTTGCAAACTTAGGGATTAGTCTCTCTTTGCAGTGTTGTTCTTGGATGGTTTCCAATTCTGTCTCTTCGGTTTTGAGTAACTGAAAGTATGCGGGCGAGAGCACGGTTTGAAGTCTTGGTTGACACGTATTGACATACGGTCATCAGAAGGAGGAGTAGTCGTCCTTTGAATTCCACTTGACATCACCCCCCCCTTCGCCCAATTAAATTGTCGCAGCACTCACAAGCCCACAAAGACCAACGAGATCTATCAGCGGCAACCATGGTGAATCATCAATTAAAGCACATTAAACTGAAGGGACCAAACCCGATCAGAATTAATTTAAAACTCTCCCAATGCCTCAAGGCAAGATTTTGACAATTACGTTAACCGACAAGAGCCGTTAGTTAACACTCGAAACTGATCTGGTGCGCTACTATGGGGAGGTCCCACTGATTGGCTCCCCAACTGCCTTAAAACCTGGCTAACTTTGTGACCTGTTCACGTGGCCTGATAAGGATTTTGTGTCAACAACGAAACGTTGCCCAATTAAGAACTACGGATTGTTTATCAAGCCCCTCTGAAACGATGTCATACATGGTTTTACAAGGAGTAGAGCACAAAACACAAAACCAAGCATGAGCAATGAGAAATCTAACCACGTATGTTGCATCAAAAACAACCCATGACGACTTTCAGTAATCCAAAAATAAACGATCGGAATACTGTTTGATGGATTCGTAAATTTACACTAAAAGAGCACGAATTTCGGTATGAAGCCAAAGGTTTTTTCAGCATGATGAAAACATTATCGGCAATACTTTAAATCTAGCAGCAAACATTATACTAAGAAGTAAAAACTCAAGTCCTGGAGGAACACTTTTTTGCGCGAAGTTACTGTTGGTGTCTAAGTTAAAAGTAAACTGATTACTGATAAAAACGAAAAAGCAAACTCAGCTGGAGGGCTCGGCACCACGTATAGTATAAAACAAATCTTAGTCTTATTCAAGTAGGCAATTTGACAGATCAAAGTGAATTGATTATTGCTAGTTCATGTTGGCGTTTTATGTTGAGCATCGCCAGACTTATGACTTACAATTTCCAAACAATTCTACAAATAAGCACACTTTGATGTCCCTTTTTAAGCGTCATTTAATTGTGTTCTTGACTTGGTCTGTTTAAGAGCTGAAACATAATTTATACTGTGTACAACTTTTTGTCCCGAAACAATGTACAAAATTTTTTCCAAAATCCACCTTATCCTTTAATGTGCCAGTAATTTTTAACGGAAAGCTCCTCCAGCACACGTTCGAAAACTTAAATATAGCCTGTGAAATTCAAACTCTTGTTGCACCGAGGAACTTTGGTGCAAAATGGAAGTTTTGATCTTGCTTTTTAACTTAAGGAAACGAACTTGTGACTGAAAAATGCCGGCTTATCGAGCTGAAAATCTATAATGTGGTTTAACCGCTTATCACAGCAGTCCGGTTACCATGCATTAAAACAATTGTCGTTTCAAGCGACTGAATATACCCGTGGAAGTCATGAGAACAATGAAGGTAGCGAACAAAGCTTGTTTTCTGTGATTGTTCCTTTTGGCTAATACATCACAAATTTATATCTTACCAGTAATCACGTGAAAAAAAAGTTGAAAAGCGGGAGTACATACACTTTACAGGAATCAAAGGAAGGGGGGTTGAATGAGGGGTAGGTCAATGGGTCAAAGAATCAGGTGAGTGACGTCAATGTCAGACAGGCTTGTGGAACTGGATTTTTCGCAGGCCAGTTCAAGTTCAAATGTCGCACAAGTTTCTTCTGGACGCAAAGTTGTGGATCCAGCAGTCGGATTCCAATTGCCTCTGCAATCGATACTAGTCTGAATCGTATCAATCGTGATCGGTTCAGAGGTGCCCGGTATATGATGGTGAAGGCTTGATCTTTGTCGATGACATGATTGGTTTCGGCCAAATGTGATGCGATCACAAGCGGAAGCTGACAGTGGGGCTGGAGTTGAAACTCAAATACAGATTAGCAGCCGTATATGTCGTATCAACAGAGTTTCTAAGCCTTCTGGTGATTAGTTCAGCAAACGAGTCACCTTTGAATGGAAGCCTCATGTAGACGGGCTTCTTTCTAACCGAACATTGAGTAGGTTTGGGTTTAACCGATTCCATAGTCTTGAGTACGAACCTTTCAGGATATCCGTTTTGCAGGAACGTGCGTCCCAAGAACTTTAGTGCCTCTTCTAAACAGTCGGGGGAGCATATCTTCATTGCTCTCTCAGTCAGGCATCTAATTAGATTACGCTTTTGTCGCATCACATTTGGTCGAAACCAATCATGTCATCGACAAAGATCAAGCCTTCACCATCATATACCGGGCACCTCTGAACCGATCACGATTGATACGATTCAGACTAGTATCGATTGCAGAGGCAATTGGAATCCGACTGCTGGATCCACAACTTTGCGTCCAGAAGAAACTTGTGCGACATTTGAACTTGAACTGGCCTGCGAAAAATCCAGTTCCACAAGCCTGTCTGACATTGACGTCACTCACCTGATTCTTTGACCCATTGACCTACCCCTCATTCAACCCCCCTTCCTTTGATTCCTGTAAAGTGTATGTACTCCCGCTTTTCAACTTTTTTTTCACGTGATTACTGGTAAGATATAAATTTGTGATGTATTAGCCAAAAGGAACAATCACAGAAAACAAGCTTTGTTCGCTACCTTCATTGTTCTCATGACAATTGTCGTTTGTTTATTTCCCCTAAATTGTGAGTCAAACATGTCGGCAATCACATTCCTGGATCTAATATGTAGGAAACTTTGACTCCTACTCCTTGGGATGAAAAAACTGTTCAGGGTATTCTACAGACACATAGGTACCATTTCATAATATTTCGGAGATTGCTTGCTGCTTCTGTATATGTTATGCTTTCACGAACTCATAAAGTACCCGAGTAAAAAAATTTCCCTAATGGGCTTATGCGTTCTAACGTCAGATAGGCATTTGCTATTACATTGGTGTTTCAATGACAAGTGAACTACCGAAGATAATGTTCGGCGTTCGTATACTATGAAACCAACTAAGGTGAAAAAAAATCCAGAATCTGTTGAAGTCCTAAAAAATAAATGCATCATGTTGGTCTACGTTAACACTAAACTTTTGGCACCTCAGAAGCTTCTTATAAAAAGCAAATGCTCCTTCACACGGGAATATTGTCTAGGCACCATTAGGACACAAGAAGGTTAGAAGATAAATATATATTAACCAAGTGACCTAAACACTAGTTTAATGAGTGAGAACTCTATTCATGTCTTTCCGATTTAGCCGTCTTTTTGGACTGATATTATCATTTTGATTTGCCCAAATTAAGCACTCTTATCCTGTAAATTTCAAAGCTCACTAGTAAGAAACATTTGGCAGAGATAACGCATTACCTGCGTTTAGTTAACTAGCTATACGTACAGTGCAATCGTTATTGTCTTTACATGCTCCCCTGGCGCCTTCAGTGCCCAGATTGAATTCCACTCAATAATAGAAATGAACGCAAAATTCAACGTCGCATGTGGTGCTTCTGTTCTCCTACTTGCATTTCGTAGACTACATACACTAGGTTAGACGAATGGCCGCTTAAATGGGAACGAGTCAAATATAAAGGTTTTTGAGCAAAAGTCACACAGCTGTCCGAAAGCATTATCACAGACCTTCATCGCCAAATTTAATTTGGGGCAAAACATCCGCCTCCACTCAAGTTTAAACAAACGAAATAAAGAGCTTACACTTAAATAGCAGAAAACTTAAATCCAACTATTATTAATTGATACAAGGGTATATCAGAGCTTAGCCCCGCATGGCACATAAGATTTCTCGGTTTGCTTTATGTTACAAGCACCTCCCTAAAATGAGTAAACGATGCGCTTGCAATTTCATGGGGTTAATTGCACATAGTTTTCCAAACATTTCGCAGAGTTTAAAAATGTCCAGCGCATGATCGAGTTATTCAGTGATGCTTTTACATTTAGCCTCACAGGGTCTGCCTCGAATTGGTCAGTTTCATTGCCAGATTTGAAAAGAAAAAAGCAAAATCAGTCATTTTGGTGGTCTGCTTAGGTTTTCTCGTAAAATCAAATTGCACCCAAACTTAAGTTTGTTTAACACATACTGAAAGTGCCAAAAAACTTTGGCAGTTCATTATTGGTTGTTGATTAGAAGATTGTAGCTGGTCATGCCAACCTCGGTAATGATCTTCCCTTGTTTTGTGACGCAAAGCTTGCACGTTGATTGCCAAGCTTAGCGACCAGGTGAACAACCAACCACCTGAACAACGATCAAGAAAAGTGGACACATTAAAGCCAGTCAATAATTGTAAGCATGCAGCATTCCCTGCGGTTAGCACAAGGACGTAATTCAATAATGAGTGACTAACTTAGGAATGCAATCAAGATTAAAGTGTTTGGGTCTGGTCTAATTTTGACAGTTTTGAATGAAGGATGAGTTGCGCATATTTTCGGCCACATTATAAGTGAAGTGGTGTAATTCTGGAAGGTATTTCGATTTTGTAACGCATAAATTAGGAAGCAAAAAAGAGTGACACTGCCTTTTTCACTGGCGTGCAACCGCAAATTGAAAGTAGACTACGTTGATTCTTTGCACCGAACTTGGCAAGAATATGCATAGATCCCCTCAGACGGAAATGAGGGATATGCGGTGCACATTTTCCGTCAAGCAGTTTAAGTAGCACATAAGAAAAACAGAAAACACAACAGAGACGTATAAATCCGACGCAGTCGGAAGTAAGCTAAGATCAAAGCTAAGAGGGCCATACGTGAAAATCGAAGAGCTGAGGATATTTAGTGTTACTAATTAAACAAACGTAAGCCTTATACCAGCACCGCAACCCTCTGGTGGCACACTGCTGACCTTTATCTAGCATTCCAAACATCACTCTTAGTGGGTAATGGAAAAGGAAACGTTGTTCAACAAAGGTCATCTGTTTGCTGAGATAAAATATTTTAACTTTAGATATTTTTACTTATGTGGTTATTACCAACGGAGGTTTTTAGGCGAATGTATCAAGCACTTTCTCCTCTTTTGGAGAAAAATTTTTCGTCGTTGAGTTTCAGGTTCTCGGCAAAACTGGTGAAATTATTTCCATTACCTAGCCAAAAGCATGCAAGCGTTATGGGTGGTATTTTTCAATGGGTTTTTGCTTCCTGCAAAGTCTCATTAGCAGATATGCATTTAAACCTGTCAGGACAAGCCACATTTTTAAGTAATGTCGGAAATTACAACTGTCGTCCCCAGAAAAGGCAAAATTTATCGCATGAAGATGTTCAGCGTTCCAGTATTAATGTTTGAATGTTTGTAACGATAAAATTAAGGCGTACAAATTATACGAGACAGTAAAACACCTGATTTAGCACAGGGAGGTCATATGTGTAAAAAAATGATTGATTACGTGAGACATTCTAACACAGAGATATCATATACTATCCATCTAACCCATCAACTAAATTATTTTATAGTTACCATTCCGCCCCAGATTAAAGAAGGTAATTCATTCTTGATACAATTATGCAACTAACAGGAAGGTTGTTGTGTAATTTATCCAACGGCAGATTAATAAATTATTCAGCTTGGAATAACATGATTTTCAATTTTGTTCAAAATAAAAGTGTTTTGTTGGCTGCTGAGTAGTACCGGAGCCCACAATAAAAGAGGCTACTGGAATTGGCCAAATAATTCAAAGATACTTCATGAAGTCATTTTAATTTTAAAAATTATCGAAATAATTTCACCCACATTCTAAGTAATTTGTCACCCTTTACCCTATTCAGTTGCTGACAGATGAAATGAGCCTAGTCTCCTTATTTGTTTGTGTTTACCGGCAGTGGAGGCTGAGGCTGCTCTCACACTCCATAAATTTTATCCGATTCCTGACCAATACCGGGCAGCTGGCTCTCGATTGTACCAAGTCGCCCGATAACATGAGATTCAGCTGAAATTTCATAAATGCATGGTTTTCAGGCATGGAGCGCGTCTATTTCGACGGCTTGAAGTGGCACATTGGTTAGTGGTTTTAGACTCAACTTCTCCTTATAGGGCAGTCGGGTTTCTGCTAGGTCGGTGACACTAATCATGAAACAGACCCATGAAATCCAAATTGTCGTATCGTCCCGTTTTGTTTAACACGTTCCACAGACGGATTGCGGAATTGTGCACCATCAACTCGCTGTAATCACCCAAAGCAATGAGGATATTTTGCGAACTCAGTAGATCCAGTACGGCATCACAAGTGTGCAGCATACAGGAATTTGGAAGTATCTAACGTCCGTTCGCTCAAGGCTTTGCATAAATTGGGCAGTCGAGATAAAAGGCGCTAACCCGCGTCCTGCCCCAATATCCAGATACACGCAGTACCTTACTTTTACTTACCTAATTACTTGCTTATTACTAATTACTTACCTAATTACTGACTTACTCTTATGACCACTGAACATTACGGTCCAGATCTGGCCAACGAAAGGTTTATATCAACGGTAAATAAATCTGCAAAAAGTGGCATCATCTGCATAGGCCAACGAGGGCACTGGGTGTTTGTGTGCGGATCACTGATTTAGTGTAAAAACCGCAGAGCCATGGCTTAAAAAGGGTGTTGTGGAGCCTCCGCTGTGTCAAAGTTGTTTAAAAGTAGAAGCGTTTTAAAAGTAAAAAGACGTTTCCGTTATTTAGAGTGATTCCCAAGCTGTCACGGTACAATTATTTATCAAGGGCCAACCTGTATGTAGCTGGACACGGTGCAGTTTAGGATGCTGTCCGCATACTTTATTCGCAGCTGCCCCGGACCACGATTTAATGACATCAAATCATTGAAATGAAAAGTTGATTGCTCTGTTTTCGCATCACTGTCGTGGAATTTATGCGAATCAAAGTTCAGGTGCTTCAAAAAAAAGACTGTTCATTTCAAACCTAATATTTTAAAGAAAATTTGCCTTTTGACTATTTACCAATCCAAGTTTGACTTATCCATGCACCTACGTTGCTGCTAAAGCCACCTCCATTTTTTCCAATTTAAATCGCCAGATAACAATTACTTTAGAAGTTATCAAAGTTTGAATCGATTCTGGTTGCCTTGTTCAGGCCAACCGTCAAATTTATTGTATTACGATTGGATATCTGCAGCATAAAATGACAAAAAATGACAAAAAAATGACAAAAAAATGACAAAAAAAAGTGACAGACCCTTTAAAAGTGCAACCTGATTTAAACAAATGTCCGATTGTCTGTCACTTGTCTCATACAAAATGCGCTTGAACACCAAAAGTATACACTGAAGACAACATAGGTATTTTGTTACCCGGTAAATGTATGTGTAATAAACCTGTTGAATTTTAACCAGGGTCAACCATCATCCATGTCACACGACAGAGAGTTTACCCTGTTCATAGTTTGTGCACTTTGCCAAGAGAACAATTATGCGTTTGTGTTCCATTAGAATTAAGAAATACGTTTTCAATTATAACTACAATTTTGACATGACAATTATTCGCATAAGTAATTCGCTGTCTAATGCGCATTTTACCTACCTGAAATGACTGGCTGGTTTTTTAATTAGAACTCGCAAGTAAGTCGCACATTTCAAAATCAAATAATTACTCCTGTTAGGTTACTGAGAGTCTCTGCGTGTAATACGATGAAGCTGCGTTTCACAACATTTTTTATCCACGCATATGCTATTTTACATCTCAGTAAACAATAATTTTACATTAATCATGCAGAATATGACCCCTTGGGATGTAAGTACAGATATAAGTTGTCTTTGCAAAATGCTTGCAACTGTTTGTGTCTCTAACGGAACATTGTGTAGAATCTCAGTTAAACTCGTGTATTTTTTAAGCAGGGACCAACAGCTATTGCCATCCTTGTATCGGCAAGCTTCTTAAAAAACAATATATCATACCGCAACTATGTCAACATTCACGTATCCTATGAAACTTCTAAAAGATCAACATCTGAAGGTCTGATGTCTTGTGCATGTTTCCAGGTAGAGACCTAAGTAAGCAAATGTATGCTGCGATTTGTAAATCAACTAGACCTGTTCGATTTGAGCAGAGCTGTAGATATTTTTTTTCTCAGCATGGAATGCATGTTCAGAATATTCATTGTCCGGTCACTTGATACTGAAACGTCACCTGTTACGACAACTTGGTCCAATATATTCAGAATATCTTGTCGTGGTTTTTCGACTGTAGCCTATCAAACTCCGCATTTTTACGTGCTTCCGAATAATGAATATGAGACAGAATATATCTCAACTTTATTCTAGCTCAAACTAGCCCTATAATTATTACAATTTTAAATCACAGGCCATTACTTGCCAGATCAAGCTGATAACTCCAAACGTTGTTCACAAAAAATTGGGTTGCATACGCCGTCGGCAGCGGCGCCATCATAGACCGAGTGATTTCGGTCAAGTTTGCGCACGTACTAGGTCACGAATGCACTTTTTGATGCAAATTGTCATGCTCAGTCAATTAATTGAATACTTTGTTTGAAGCTGAGATTATCATTTGTTTCAACATGGCTATTAATATTTCTTTGAATTCGCCATTTTCCACGCCTATCGCTTTCGAATTCTTATTGGCTAAACAACTGGCAGGAGGGGGTTTAGTTGGATATAATCGAAACATCCTCTGGTAGACGAGTGTTGTGTTTTTACTTCTTCTCAGAAGCAAACATTTATTTGCTCATCTCGGTAATTACATGATCCTTGGATAACGTTTCATCGTCTGAGGGTAAATTTTCTGTACATTTTCGGTAAGCCCAGCACAAGTCTTGACCAGCTCCGGTATTTCAGTGCATCCAAATGTTCTCTTAATATGTTAGCTTGTGAAATATCATCGGGTTTTTCTGGGATCAAACGTTCAGTTTTTGCGGGAAGGTGCTAAAAATTATAAGTTTTCCTGGGTGTCACCATTGGAACTGTTCAAAGCTGTGTTTTACCGTCATCCCGGCCGGTATGTAGCTACGGACAATAGAACTTATATTGAGCTTCTGGATACAGCAGTGAAGGCTGTGGAAACAAATCAACTCAGGTAACTTTGGCGCGCATTATTTTTTTGGACGGAGGCGACAGTTTTTGTGCAGGTCTGTCACACTGACTTGAAAAACTCATTTTTTTATTGCAACCAGATAGGTACATCGGCAGGAAGTCCTATTTTAGTCGTTAAACACAAAATCTCTGTCTGTCCGAAGTTGATAGCCAGTCACCTTTTAAATTAACCTAGCTCCCCTAGTTTGTGCAGCACGGCATCTCATTGTTAAAAACTGCGCTGGAGCTAAATGGATCTTGACTACGCTGACAGACATTGTGGTTTTAACCGCAAGACAGTATGGAGCGATAAAGAGAAAAAACGAATTCATCTTGCCAAAATTTAGTTTGCTTGGTTAGATCAATTGATGACTGTAGACAGTTTTGTGGATTTTTTCTGAAAGATTTTTTCTAGAAGTCGTACATAACGAGCCAAAGTTGTCACTCTTATGGCTAGCAGAAAGATGAAACAAAATAATGTCAGACGTAGACTTGTTTGCGCACTGGCCATGAAAAATTAAATTGTAGGCGTTATAGTTTTTGTGTCAGGGCTACGTGAATGACTAAACACAGTGGTACTCGAAATTTCCTGGTACGAATATGTCCAAAGAATACGAAATGATTTGTGAAAGCCAGTCTCACTGAAAACAGAAACCAAAACGATTGGGAAAATAATAACCCAAACTGGTGAGCCAGCATCATATGCAAAGAACTATTTTCAACATTGGGCGCCGAGGTCTTGGATGAATTTGTATTTTTTGTAGAAGATTATGCTGAACCCTGGTCCACTTATCGCGATCTAATTCGTTTGTGTCAAGTAATTAAGCTTCCCTAACCGTCTGGCATTATCTTTGATAATCGTGAAAAGCAGTGATATTCCATAAAGCAAAACTTTTGAAACAACCACACTTGCTTATCTACCAGACCCCTCTACTTTAACCGTGGGAAATGGTGAAAGTTCCGCTGTAGTATACACGCTGTGGAAGCTCCAGGGGACAGTGATCCTCTGAAGACAGATGTTCAAAGCAATTTCTGTGGATTGAAAACACATAGGAAGCTCATGAGCCAAAGCCGAGTGAGCAAAATTTTACATCACCAATATTTACATATAAGTCAACCAAAGCGGCAGATACAGTGTACTACATTGCCCCTTACAATATTCAGTCCCCCGGATTGCTTTGCCTCTCATAATATCAGCGGAATCTTCGTTGTTATGTTGTCATGAAGGGTGAAACGTCAAGGCCACTTATTTCTGTCGGACATCCCGGCGCATGTCACAACTGGTTCAAGTAAAATATCCACTGCGGTTTTAAAATTGTTTCTCAAATAGATTTTTTAGTAACTAGTGTCAGTCACTCAGTAGAACCTCCAGACGCTAACTTGATTATAAAAACCACCTATCAGGTAAAAGCAACGTAGCTAACGGATAAATATATTTTCGACTGAGTCACTCATGGTTGGTCTAATAAATACTATCTTCGTTCGCCTCCAAAAGATAGTTCAGACGATTTTACGACTGAAAACATTTATGGCAGATACATTTTACAAATGCACTGAACGTAATATTGCTATAGATTTTCAGGATTTTTGTCGTAAAAGTTCGTAGCGAAGTCAGTTACTTGGAAATATCCTCATGCCACACTGATAACGTCCTCACGGTTTGTGACAAGTGAGCAAGAAAACTACCAGGTTACGCGGACTGATAAACGGTCACCTGATTTGTGACCAACTTCCTTAGTTGTCTGTTTTGATTGTGCCAAAGGCTAGAACGTATCAAATTAAAAATAAGCGAAGTACGAAGAATACTACAACAGCCACCTAATAAGGTTTTTATGCACTTGAGAAATCATAGTATGTATTGTTGCCATTTAAATAGAGATATACACAATGTAATTTCCCCTATATAGCAGGCTTTTAGGTGAGACCAACAGCTCAGTCTTCATTAAATGAACTGGGCTTTGTGATTTTGGAAAACAGCAGTATACAAAACAAAACCTTGCGTTCCTTAGTAGACTTCTCGTCTTAATCATGAATTCTGAGAAATAGAATGCAGACTCTACTTGGATACCGGGTAAATGAACCTGCAGTGCGCCCTGGGAAAAGCAAATTCACTCCAGACAATGGGCACTTGAGAAGATCCATCGTTCCGCAATTCATTTAAACCTTTAAAAAACAGAAAAGAGGTGTATATTTTGGCATGTTCATTGCTCATGTTGTTTTGCACGACCAAGGAAAATTTAACGTCAGTGTTTAAAGCGACTCTTTTTCATAACGATATTTCTATATATTGTGTGATAAATTTGACAATAATTATACGACTCCAGCGTGGTCAACTCGCCATGGTCGTTGAGAACATGTTTAGAGCCCCTTGCTGAAGCGTTCTGCGGAAGAAAAATGTACCAGTCAATAGGAACCTTCAGTTACTGGATTGTATATACATCTAGATAGTTGACCGTTCAAAAAGAGAACTATTTGTCATCTTCGTGTTTCATTTTGCTTGAAAAACCAAGCTAATATCCATCAATCGAGTGACCCTAGGTTTGGTCTCGTAAGAAGCCTAGCAGTTCCTGAAAGGACCAAGACCTGTCATGGAGCCGTTCGTGACTTCTTGCTATTTGAAGACGATCCAACTTCATATGGATGCAAAATTAAATTTGCTTTACTGCCATATGGGTTTGGACAGCTTAAATGGTTTTGCAAGGACAGCTGTGGAATCATTCAGTTCTATTCTGTTTGTACTGCACTCAGGCGAACATGCTATTTCTGTGCTCAGCATAGAACCAGATAGCAGTGGTTAGTACAAAAGAAAAAAAATATTTAAAGAATTGTCAACACAAGATTGAACGCAATCAGAAAGAAAAGATCAAATTCAGAACGAATACTGAGCATAGGAACCAAATATTTGCGTTGGTTAGTACAACAATATGTAAGCGAACTTTTTGGAAGTTTCTGAACCATCGGGGGATTTATTTCCGAGCGCCCTATTAAACCGCTTGCCATTTGTTTTTCTTTTGTAACCGTAAACATATTTTCTCACTTTTAGCCAAACAGGAAAGTAAGTTACCGCGTAGGCTCCCGAAAAATAACTCGTAAAAGTTGTTGAAAAGACCCATCGCTTTGATCAAAATGAAGTGAACGTTTGTCCAAATCTGACCCTAATTTTTGCTGTTACAGTGGAGGCTTATAAATGTGAGTTTTTATCAGTTTTGTTCCATTCCTTTTAATTCCTAGGCAAACTGCACTCTCCTCCCACGATATTGTGACAGTGAACTCTTGTCTGCACTTTGGTGAAACTTCGGTACCTCCAGAAGATTTAATTCAAGGGACAACGGACCAAAACTAGCAGTAGTTCTCAACGTTTTTTAGGATTTTGTGTATAGCATGTGCCTCCCTGTAAGCTGTTGTCAGAAACTGCAGGAAATTTTAATGCAGCACTGTCTGGCCTATGAGTTTTTAGCACCACATCAGTGAACATTTCTATCCTTTCTTCCTATGTTATCATCACTAAGCCGAATTTAATATCGTTTGCGAGATTACTGAAAATAAGATTGATTCTCCTTTACTTTTCGAAAGTTTATGTAGGTCCCTTGAATCAAAATCCGCGGTATCTGTGCAATCAGTTTATGGTATCCTATCAATCAAGATGTATCAAATTTTCCGGATAAAATTGACAGGTGCTAAGGCATTGTATGATAAGCGTTTACTTCAATAAATGAGGGGATTCATACTGGCTAGTATGACACATTAGTTGGATGCATCGATCCCCGCTTAAAAACACTCCGTTATTGCTCACACTTTAACACTGGGTTCAAAAAATATTGTGACTCTTCTTCAAGACGTATGACAGATTGTGACCGGCAGACAATTACCAAAACTTTCGCCTGGAAGTTTGTTTGGATTCTTTTGCCTGTAGTTTGCCTGTCTTTTTACATCACCTATGGGTATTAATAGTCATGTAATGTCATTTCAAAAGTTTTAATTGTCAATTCCCCGTGCTACCATGAGAGATGGTTGCGAAGTACCACTCTGGTTTCAACAGTTTATTCGCATTGTTTCTAATTCTCAATGCACTGATTTCGTTTTTTGTTGATGTAATTTTTCCTATATAGCAAGAGACCAGACATGTAAGCCAACAATTATCCCCTTTACTCGTTGGTCAATTTGTTTGGTTATTAGGTTGATCATTCAATATATATATATAAATCAAGCAAATTTTAATGGTGACTGGATTTTCGGTGCGCATGTACTTCCGGCAGCAGCAGGAATTTTGAAAAAAAAACAACTATAAAGTCCAGGAAATCCTTGAAGAAACAGTGTTTTCGTGAACATAACTGTTAAATGATGAGGTTGTTCATCGTCATTGGTTCCGCGACCAAAACGTTATTGGGGATTGTAACTTTAAAAGTATCACGTCGCTTTTGTTTTAGTCCAGGAAATCCTTGAAGAAACAGTGTTCCCGTGAACACAATTGTTAAATGCTCAGGTTGTTGATCGTTCCGCGACCAAGACGATTTTGGGGATTGTAACTTTACACTTATCACATCGATTTGGTTTCAGTTGATGACATTTTCGAACATCTGCGTAAGTTACTGGTAGCACTAAAACACTAAGGTAGCTATTTGTGTTCCCTTTTCCAAGAAACATCCAGGCATTTTATTGCCGAAGTTTTGTTTCACAAGTGCTAAACACACCACTGTTTAGATGGTTTAAGTTCAAGATGAGAAAAACGCATTTATCTTTTGCTAACATTTGACATAAACGTTTGCTTTAACTGAAAACCTAATTTTCAGAACGCGGGAGTAAGTTTGTTTGGGATTATCTTAGTCCAACTTACAAACTTTTATTACTGTGTACACGAAAATGACAACCCTTTAGCTGCCTATCTACTAAGGCTAAAAAACCGTTCGCATAGAACGCTGCGCATTGGTTAGTTACCTACGGATCTACCCGTGCATCCTGCTTCCTCCAAAACCATGAGCTAGAAATTTTATCCACTAACTGGGGTGGAAATATAACGTACGGCTTAGGTGGTCGCCTTAGGCTTCAACTAGGGATTCTAAAATCCCTGCTACAGCATCCAGCGCTCACAAAATGGTGGAATAACCTTTGAATAAAAAGCAAACTCTTGGTTTGGTCAGGTGCCTGAATTCAGATGCCTGCATGCTACAGTAAATGCATCATGAGTTAAACAAAACTGGCTTCTAGTTTCCCACCTGACATAAATGTGCGAAATTTGCTTTTCCAGTTTTATTACGAATAATTTAACCCAGCTTAAAGTAAAAAAACAACAGCTCAGATAATCAGAAACATAAGGAAAACGATGGCTAGTATTTGGCTCACTTGGAGTGTAATGATATCAACCTGTCAAACCACCACGCACAGATGATTAGCTAGCGTGACGCGATTTCATGACGGCGCTTCTCGGCAAATGACGTGTGACAAACTGTTGTGAGAAACTTGTACACGACCGCCCGAAGCGCCGATATGAGTGATTGTGCTTAGACTTTTAACTAGCTTAGCTCTTTGCCTATGTGACACGGGTAGACTTCACGACTCCGTCATCAATGATATCACGAAGGTCAGATTTTTGGAAGTAGTAACCACTGAATGCCCGAAATCTACTGAGACTCTCAACTCACTCTCAATATGCAGCGCGTGACATCCTAGTATCAAACCCAGACAGCGCGAGTCAGCGTTGATCAAGATCAGACAACGTCCCGCAATATGCAGCGGGTGACAGCCTTTTATTGAAGCCAAATAGCGCGAGATAGCGTTGGACCAAGGTCAGACAGTGACCCTCCAATAAAATAGCTTGAGCCCGGTGTATTTTTGCATTCGCACGCACTCATGCTCTCGCACTCGCTTGTTTAGAATAAAGTTGTTGTGTTCCTTTCGCTGGGCCGGCACCAGGCACTGGAGCGGGGTCAGGAGTCAAATACAACAGAATGGCGAATCGGCAGATATAGCAAGTGAGGACTTATTTGTTAACATTCCCTGCCACAGTCATATAGGAGGTTGGTGGTCACAATCGAATTCCATATTGACCGAAATGTATCCTCGCTAGATAGACAATCACAAACTTGTGAATGTAAATGTTCGTTCAACACACATAGATGGGGTTGACCGACGTCATATTCTGGATGAAGTTTTTACTAATATACAGTGGGTTCTGATGGAAGGATACACATACACTTTGTATCAGTACCTGAGACCTTTTCAAAGCAGACGACACAGCAAGGAGACCTTACGTTTCGAACCTTGACATAACTGTAACAAGATAAATGATTAGTCGCCTAATGAAAATAGCTGTGGACCGACTTTTGTCACAGGCATAACAGCTGGTACTACTGTGTGAATGTCGTGAAGCCTTCGGTCAAACTGCGCTAAAACAATTCTCAACTACTGCTTACGTTAACTAATAAACAATTAAATTGGATTGCTGCTCACGGGACTAATTGGTGCGGTTTAGAAACGAATAGACCTGTGTGTCTGGAGACACGACCGACAACTGTTTTGATTATCCACAAATTCTTCTGAGTACCGTAAACGCGTCGACTGTTTTAGATGCTCGTCCATTTTGAACAGCATGAGTTAGTAAAAGTCGTCCCTGTTCAAGCAAGACAAATTATATTTGCATCTGAAGTCGGGCTCCTTTTTTGTAAGACAGCGATAATTGGTTGACCATGCAGCCATTCTATAAAGAATACACTGTCGTTTACGATTGATTAATAAATTTTTGCCGTTGCGGAACCGAGACAAACTTACCACTTTTCTTGAACTTGGTTTCAGTGAATAGAGCTGGAATTCTTAACAGACCACTGCCAATTGTTCGCAATAAGATGATACACTAGCGTCACAGGAGATTCACTGCAAACTTCCACGAGAATTCTTCGGTGTTTGCTCATTTTTAGCTCAGTCGTACTCCGTAACATTCATTTGTTTCATGGATTTTTGTTGTGAGGCCAGACTTGTGTAGAATAATAACACCAGGTCTATCAGAACCGTCCACCAATCAACTTCTTATAGAGCCAACGTCTTATTCAAAGTGAAAATTGGCTTCAATGTTTGTATATGTGTTCTTCGGTTTAAGTGGAACCGAATTTGCCGTCAACATGTGATTAAAACCACCACGCATGGAATGTATCACCTTCCTTTCAGGACTACATTATCTGAGTGGAATTCGACTGGTATAAGTTTTTCAACGGCCGTTTAAGGGTAAACGCACGCAGTTATTGAAAAGTCAATTTTTACCACTAAAGAGTTGCCATTCTTGCTTGTTGAGCTAACTTTATCCCACGGTGCCGTAGTCTATGCGCCCAAGTACGCTAGTCTATTGTATTACATGGTGTATCCACAGAAGGGTAGTAAAAGTCCAGTCTTATTTGTCGTTATATGTAGATCCATTACAAAAAAGCATCTGTGTCAGATGCAGTTACATCACAATCGTTGCTTCTGAAGAAAGAGGTTTGCAAGTGTTCACTTATGAACCGCAGGTACCAGATTTTTGGAATCAGGAACAATTCTGTGAGCATAGATGTACTCAGGAGAAACATCTTAATTTATGTCAATGATCCACTAAACGCATTTGCAAAAATCTGTTTAAAATAGAATTGTGTAACTTAAATATCGATAAATCTCACTATAGATTGTATCCAGCAATCTTCTGGACGGTGGAAGCGTCCTTCTCTATTCCAGATGTTTGCTTCAATATGGATCTTGTGGGAAGCGGCCGTCTTCGGACATTCCTCGCTGTTTTGGTCTCTTTCTTTTACTGAGGCTCTTGTGTTCACCGGGCTTTACGATTAGCGAGCGTCCACTTTCACTCGGTGCCTGGTGATTCATTCAACCAAATTAAGTTAGGGAATGGAAGGAAAATTTTTCCGAGATTCAAGGGAAGGAAGAAGGCCTTCGCTGGGTTGCTGTTTATTATGAAACACCAACTGAACATTTACAGACTATTGGACAGGAAAGCATAACACTCATATGCATCTTGTTTATAAAAGCTGAATATCCGTCTTCTTCTCGAACGCGACCACCTGAACTTTGCTTGATATTCATTTGTTATTACTTAGATTTAAACGAATGCTACAAAACAGTTCCACAGATTCCATAATAAATCCCACTTTCAAATGGAAGCAAAAAGGGAAACTAAGAGAAAACATATTACTACCTCATCAGTAGTATCCACCGTTACACCAGCACTCTGTAAAGATGTGGCAACCTCGTTTCAGCCTGCGTTCACACCCGACGGTGGCAGATTTGGACGAAAGCCGAGAAGGAGATTGTGATTTGCAGGTTTTTCATTTGCTGAACCATTTATCCGCGCCTTACGTGGCCTAAAAAAGAGAGAAGCGTCTCCATATGAGTACACGGTTTGAATCTACTTACATGCGCCTAAATAACGAGCAGTCATGTATTGAGCCGTTCCGTCGGTAACCGATAGTGATGTAACCGATTTGGGTAATTGGGTTGCACGCTGTTTGAGAACGACAGGTGGAAAACCGACTCCGGTCGTTTCGAAATTTGCATTAGGTCGCGCCTTGAACCGTAGCAAATTATCTCACTGTCTTTGGCAGTGTTTTAAATCACTGAAAGATTGTAGAATAATGGATATTATGGCTTCATCTTCGTGCACGCAAATATTTTATACAAACAAAGAGAACCCAGCAGTCGAAATAAGCATTTTTGGTGATGAATAACTGCCAAAAATATCTACAGCAGTTGCTTACCCTTCTTCATCATTAGCCCATTTACGAAACAGAGAACCGTCTATCGTAAAACCTGGCAATCAATCCTTGAGGAAGTCTTCAAACTGTATAAAAAGCTCCGATGTACAGATTTAGTATTAAGAACTGTCTTTTAGCAGAGCACACTGAGCACCACCAATATGCACTGTGCCGATGCACAATTCAAGGCTGTAGTCCAAATATCAGCGTATGTTCAAAAGCTGAAAAATACACCGTAGGATTAGCATTCTTTCTATAGGACACCAGCAGTGGGTTTAAATTCGCAACCTCACTCCTAGTAGGTAGATGCGAACATTTTTAGTCAAAAGCTTAATGGCAACGCAACATTGCATTCATGGTGGCTTAAATTTATTCTGGCAAACAAATTGCCGACGATTTGCTTCCTATTTAAATGATACTGAACGATTGGTGTTCAAACTTCAAATCAAAATGTACCCTGTTTTAACTGGTTTCATCTTTACGATCGGCTGATTATGATGTAATATTCTACACAAAGCTTTGGGAGCTGGTCAGTTAAGTAAAAAGGTCTCAGATTAAATTGCTTTTGACGTTGTATCTTCATTTTGTTATAGGACATTACTCAGGTAAATTCCGAATTTAACTTACTTGACAGGTCGACCTGTATCTAACCTCACCGAAATATAGTAGGCCCTCACGATGCGCAAGTTCATCTATGCGCAGTTCTATCGGCATAAAAATGTAACCGGTGTTCTCTCAGAATATATGATATAATTTTTTTAATTTTTAACAGAGTTTGATCAAGACACCCCTAGCGGTACGTTCCCTCCACAGATAACAAAATGGTTATATTTTGGGCATATATCATTACATTAAAAATGACCTGCTTACGTTAAAAACCGACAAAAGTTAAACAGGCCAGTGTGCGCCTCATCCCCCAAGTGCTCCTCTGTCTGCTTTCCTTAACATTATTGTCGTCGGTCGCGGAACATTACTGCTATACGTTTCGGCACGGTGGAAAATATCGTCTTATCTAAATTTGCAAGAAGGTCTAAAACCGCAATAATCTTCAACCCTTGGAGCTTTCCACCCGCAGGACAAGTTTGGTCATCAGAACCTTCAAGCCGGTAGCCAGTTGTCGGCTGACACACTCGACCAGGAACAATGTGTTTTTTTTGAAAACTTCGCCGCTCTGAATGGCCTGACTTAGACACTATCTGTGCGCCTGTAGAAAATCAGGCTACTCGGGAATCGTAGCTTGATTCTACGAAGTGTGGGCACTATTGAGGGGAGCAAAGATGTAGGTAAAAATGGGGCTAATCATTTTTTCTTTTTCGTGCAGCTTATATATCACTACTCCATTCTGACGGAAAACATGGTATCACACACAGTACTCACGCAACAGCATTAGGCAAAATGACGTGTCATCCATTTTCACAGAGATATTAAGCAACATAAATTGACAATCACTCAGGTGCCCTTCTCCAGGTATGCTGAGTGGTCTACGACTACTCGAACTGAACTGACCTCGTAAGCCCATATTTTGACCCGGACGAGGATCAAACAATGGTTAGCTAACATTTTGACGAGAGTATCAAGCAGTAACAGTAAACAAATTACACCATCAGATGGAAAATATCGACATATATAGTTAGTTGGCAGACACTGTCGTGAGATGCACAGGAAAGCTAATCCGAAAATCTCATTTTATTGAAAACACAGGTCAAGTTTCGGGGCACAATTGACGATTAACCGAGTTATCAGTTTTGGTGCAACGAATTGACTGTTCGATATTTTTTCTCGCCGGACACATATGACACAATGCACTTAAGCCGTATATGCAAGATTCAGCGGCATCGACCTCTAGATCCACATTGCAAAATTAATCAGCGTACACTTTGTCGGGATGTGTAGTTAACTTGTTGTTCAGAGGCTTAGATTCGGTAAGCAAAAAAGAAGAGATATAGATGACTTTCCAGTTCAGAATGTGGTCAGTGGGAAACAAAACGTCCAAAGTTGACACAGAATCAATGTAACGTGCAATCTACTTAATTTAGGATCGCAGTTTACAAACGAAGTGGAATCCTCCAGGTGGACTTTTGAATACTTCTGTCTTTGATTTGGTAAAATATCTAAAGCATCGTTTTGTTAGTGTAACTGTAGCATAAATCTCTACTGCGTGAGATAATCCGCTCCAACCTTTCTGCTCGGCGGTTTCCAGGACTTTTGGACCTAGCTGTGTTGTTTGTAACTGTTTTTTTACGGCAACGAAGCACGAATTTTCTCTGGTAGTTGATCAGGTTGCCAGAGATTTGCTCTTGGAGCTTGCGGTCGTTTTAACACCAATCGTCATCAGTCCTCGGTTGATGTTACCTCATTTGGTGATGAGACATTTGCAAGCCGATTGCCAAGCTCGGCGGAGACCAATAGTAATTTAACCAACCACTAACAAATGCACCCAAGCCACAAATATTCAGCTGCACTTTCACCAGTGTCCTCACTTAGTGTTGGCGGTGGCAATGATGACCCACGTTGTTTTGGAGGAAGTTATTGCAAACAAAAATGCAGATTGTCTCTAGCAGACATATCCATATCTACAGCTCAAAATATCTGAAAGCGTGAGAAGCAGAAACGAAGCATCAGGTCTATCTGGAGCCGATCATAGGAAAAGAACTGGATTGTAAGGAAAGCTTCACTCTTGGTCATCATTGACAGCAACTTTGGAAGCACTGTCGTCCCACCAGTGTAAAACATGTCTGCTTAGTTCAAGAAAGCTTTATGCTTGATGTAAGAAAAGATGGGACAAGAGGGATCCTAGGATAACGCACCGCAAACATCCGAGTTGCCACCACCCGCAACACTAAATCAGACAACCTGGATAGTAACTGACAGCAAGAGTATTAGTGAAACCGGTAAGCTACCATATCGTTAGGGAAGCTAAGCTATCAGGTCATGTTAGACTAACTAGATCTCTACAGCGGATAATTCGAATGATGTTGTTGGCTGTAACTGTTTTTTGCATGAATCTCTGGAGTAAGGTTCGGAGGCTGTCAGATGAGTCTCAGTGTACATAATGTCGCTTGAGGTTTCCTATACGCGTAGGTTCGGCAACACATTTTTGGCATTTGTTAGCCACCAAAAAGTCATTATGCTAGTTGTTGTGGTTAGGCCACTCAGGGCAAGACAGAAGCAGTTGTCATCATTGCGTATTTCGCATGGTCCCCTGATTCTGTCGGCACCTCGGTACGTTAAACCTGGGTGGTTTTGGAAGTAACTTTCAACTCATTTCAAATCATGGCCAACTCTAGAACGCTATGCGTTTCTATTTTGGGTCTTGATTTTTTGTATTTCCGCCATTAATCCACCTCAATCAGACACCACTGCATTCAAATGCTAGTCTTTTTTCGTTTACGGCAGTAAAGTACTGTCATACTGCTGTGGATATTCCAAGGTTAGATCTAAACTTCCATAACCCTTGCTCTATATATCAAGTTGAATAATGGTTAGCATTAGCTGGATCAGAATCTATGTAGTTCTGGTGCCCTAACCGGCTGCAGATCAGGCGGTTATTGACACGCAGTTTTTTAGCCGAAGTTTTCCATCAAACGTGAAGACGTCGCCAGTGAGCTGACAATATGGGCGTGCCTGGGGCGCGCCTAATATAAGCTGCAGGCAACCAAGCAAATGAACTCTTAAGAGATCAAAACATACTGCAAAGTTTGTATGGTGAAAAAAGTGCAACTGGCTTGTTCTCTAGGATAACAAATGTGCACATTTTACCCTGCAATCGTTTCGAAACAGATTTGCTACATGTGTGCAGAATATATCCTCCTCTCGGACAATTTCAAGTCAGACACTGCCTCCTCAAGAAGAATGGTGATACTTAGGAAGCCTGAGTGATATGATACCGAAATAAGACAACCGTTTGCATTCCACAGTCTCACATTTGTAGAAAAGGACTAGCTTTTGACATAAGCCTTGAGGACAGGTGACCGGATATAAATAATTTCCTCTTGATACCTATTCAGCTCCTTGTGATTTAGTCGAATCTTTCACGGTCAGCCATTTACAAGTTCAGTGAGCGCAAGGAAATTCAATCTAATAGGCCAAGTTTGTGTTCAGAAAGAGATGCCCTTACTTCATAAACTGCTTGTATGGGGTAACGTTATCAGGGACCAAATATCCCAAATTTTGTTTGAATAGGTATACTGCGACTTCCAGAAATCCTCTAAGATGGCGCAAAACAACACTGTGTTGACAGCCCTAGCCATTTTGGGACTGCAGTTTCCATCACCATGCTGTGTAAAGGACTACATCAGACAACAAAATGTACCTAATATGATGGGTAATTGAATGATGCTGGACTACGGCTGAATCCACGGTTTTGTACCGGAAGGATTATCAACTTTTTCGTAACCCGATGATTTCAAGTCAACCCGGTGTTTACACTGATTTGGTTTTGCTGTAGTTTATCCTGTTGGTAGGAGCATGTGGACAGTTCTCACAGCTTGACTATTTTCAGCCGTTTTTTTACGAAGAACCATATAGCTCGCGCCGAATAAAACCATTACCGGATCTTGCCGAAGTCTGAGGGGCTCTAATTCAAAATTTCGGGCCGCAGATGACCAGCAAACTAATTCAAACTGACAGAACACTTTGAAAGTTACCACAAAAAGATCCCAAATCTGCCGTTCAAAACTCTCTCAAAAAATCACCTCATACTTCTGGACCGCCAACGCCGCCAGTAAAGATTTGGGATAATCTCAGTGTTCCGAGACCATCACCTATCAGATAACTGATTACATCACATCTTAATTGAATTTATTCATAAGCAGAATTTGTCAACAGACTGTAACGAAAAAGCGATGAGGATATGCACTCGTACAACGCGCACCTTATCCTCTGAGTGTGGCTTGTTGTGGCAGAGATACAATTATTGTCCTATGGGTGGTTACGATGGGCATTACAGTCAAATTTCAGGTACGTAGTAGACTTGTTGGTGAATGTAAACGCAGCCTTCATACAAAGTCTTTAAGGTTCTCGCCTCATATGCCCCCGAAAACATCTCCCCTCAGTAATGGCCGCATCCAAACGCTCTTATGTGTCAGATTGTCTAAAAGTGGCATTGTGGCAGAAGTTTTGTGCGCATCGCGCAGAGTCGCGCGTTGTAAGTATACATGAAGATTCCTTTAACTGATTCCTCCGTTGACGTAAACCTTACTTGTGTGGAGCTAGATATTTATACTATTAGTTATCCCGCAGTTGTCCTAATAGGCACAACATTACTCTGAGAATAAAAAGAAGGGTTGAAAATATTTATATGGCAAACAAACCTACACAACTTATGTTGCCGTGATCGGGCTTGACAATTAACTAAAGATCCTAAATTATTGTCAATTCAATAGTTCATTTTTCCAGTGAAATACGTGGCAATTTGAAAGAAACACTATCTGAAAAGTTTAGTAATGTGCTAACAAAAAGAATATGTCAACTGATACCGGGCCTAGCATTTGGGGCCTATGATTGCTCTAAAAAGTTTGGCAACCCAAACCAAGTGATGCTATTCGGGAATCTCTCCAGCTTTTCTCTTTTTGAAACGACAGCAACAAGCCGGCAAGAAGGCTTTGTCTCCACAGAATAGTCCCTGTCACAAAAACAAGCCAAGGTTCTCTGTTATTATGGTAATACACAACTAAGAGAGTGCAAAAACGACCAAAATAAATTGCTATACTTGCGCGGATAAAACAAAGCCGACAACATTCACTGGAATTTTGTTTCACGGAATTCGTGCGTAAACCAAAATTATTGTAATGTACCGATAGAATAATTCATCACAGATTTAGTCATCATTATTTTCACTATTTTTTTGAAATTCCTCGAAAAATTAAGTGGTTTATTATTTTAGAAGATCCACAAAAGTTTGGATGCGCTTTGTCATGTGTAAAAAGGTTTAGGTCCCTGAAGTATCCTGCCAGATCCAATAAGAATTTCGCATGGAGAGTAGTTATGATTTGGTTGTCTAACACATCTATGAAGAAGCAGATTTGTTCAGCAAGTGGTTCAAGTGCGTCCAAATTCTGTTTGCCTTTAGAGGAGCAGAAAGTAACGACATCTAGCAGAGAAGTTCCTGAATGACGTAATCAATTAATTATTCCACACACTCAGCTTAAGTTTTATCTAATGTATTTAAATGGGCACTAAGTTGCATTATTCTAAATGCTGTTAGTATTATAAAAAAATTTGTTGGCTTATTGTTGTGAGTTCTTATGCAAACACCTCAAAGAATTTCAGACGGAAGCCGAGGCCTGCGTGTGCTCCATAACACATCGTTGGAGCTGAGGCCATACTACTCTAGTGTACGCACTAATGCACTTACTCAGTGCATTCCTTGTTGTCCTGGATTCTGCGACCACTCGAAAGTGGACAATTTTACACTTTTGGTAGCAAACCTGAAAATAAACAAAAAATACCGTACGCATTTTTTAAAGTCCTGAAATTGAACGTTATGTTTGTGTCTGTATTTTGCTCCTAAGAGTTTATCAAGATAGATGGTTGAACTCCATGATGATCGATGCAAATGTTAGAAGTATATAAATATTATGTTGCCGAAGGTTCGAGATCATTCCACAACCAACGAAGTTGTGGATACTAGCCGCCTGGTGTAGTTATTCAAGTCAAAACATTATGCAAAGGTTTCTTTTGTTTTGATCAGCGTTTAATGTACTCAAAATGACGAGTGAGTTGTTTTAATAAACTTGGGTAATAGCCACGGCAACGACACCAACAATGAGCTTCAAACACTATAAGTTTCTTGTCTACTTTTGGGGTCGTTTTCTCGCAGATCTACATTTGTGTAAGTCCTGGCTGTCATTACCCACTTGGTCGGTGCATCCCCATTGAATTTCAGTTGTCTCCATCATTAAGCTGCTGACCTCTTTCGCAAGCAATCTACATTTCCTGTGTATTCTAAATAGATTTTTCAACAATGCTTGGGTAAAAAACTTTTTGGGCCTCTATTTAAACATTTCGGTCTAAACACAATAATCGTCACAACTTAAATTGCAGAAGCGGGAGTTGTTTGGAGAAATAGACTGCCGCTGCTGGGCATTCAGCTAGTACTGCCAGTTTGCTAGGAGTACACCAATGAATTACCAATCGCTTTTGCAACAAACCGCTGAAAAACATATATTTAAGGTGTTTTCCAACCCTGGAGATCAGTATGGTTGCATTAAACTGTACGCTGTGTCCAACGTAATTTGTGTGTAGCAGTCGAGTAGCCATAGCCCACTCGCAGTGGCTGCAAGGGATTTAGTTTAACGACGGATCTTACATTAACAAAGTTTTAGTTTTTGAATGCTGTTATTTGGAAACCACTGGAGTATTTCGCAAAACCTAGATTCAACAGGTAGGAGAGTTTAACTACGAGAGGCTAGTGAAAACGCACTTCAAGCTAGTTGGAATGTCGGCAACTTTGAGCATTGCCTAAGAAGGGAAAAGAAAAACAGTTTGAAAGATTATCGTAAAACACTTTCTCCAAGACATCATTTCGGTTTTAAGATTTCGCGGTTTAAAAAGTTTAAAGACAGTGTGCACTCAGTCAATTAACTCTGCTGAAAATACCTGGCAACTGCAGAAATGTAAGATGTTGCCAAAGAAGTGGAACGTCACACAGAAGTTTGAAAAAATTTTATGCAGCTAAAAACACGTGATCTAGTTTAGTCGACACGAAAACATGTTCGTGACGTATAATTTTCGGCACCTCAATTAAAAAAATAAAATAAAACAAATAAAATAAATCAAATAAAACTTCTTTTCTGACGGAGGCATTGCAGGGTATTTCAAAGATGTATACCGATAAACGCTTGCGTGTGCCTTGCTTACCATCTCCAACTTACTAAGTCTGTAGTGAATAGAGAGACTTTTCCTCTCGTATTTTAGACAGTTAGCTAAGCGTGGCTAAATGCCTAGTTGTTTTGCCGGTCAAATATGACAGAATGCCTAATATGCTTGTAATTGTTATTGTACAACCTGGGAAGAAAATGAGAGCAAGATACCCACCTACATCTGTTAGTTGCCAATACTCTCAATTTCTACAGTGCCGTTCTTAGGTCACTGTAGCATCATCGTGGAAGGTGAACCGTTCAAGCGACAGCCATGCTCTTCACAATCTTTTTCATACCCTATTCCTTAGTTTCACCTTGCTCATTAAAAGGTTGAGCTACTCTGACGGTGTCGTGGAGAATAACATTTCTGTTGGTAGACGATGTGTCAGCATGCGTGGAACATGGCAGAGTCATCGCCGTTGATGATGCTGAATGTTTTCAGCGATTAAAGTACATGCTGCACAAATTGACCAGTTACCAATTCGTTGAAGCCAACTGGCATGAGCTACGCTTCTGGGACATCGGCAGTAAAACACAAGAGGACGCTGTAGATAATCCGTTTGCAGGTACCGTGTCACTCAAGCACACAAGAGCACACCCATGCAACTTGGTGACATCATATTTGATGTCACAACTGACGCATGTTGGTGGTGGTGATTCCGGCCTCTGAGTTTCATGCATCAACTTCATCAGACACGCGTCTGTTAGAGCGAACAAACTAATATCGAGATATGTTAAAATCATCAGGATCTCCAATGCCAGTTGTATGCCGAAAGATCTCACGATGGATATGAGTTTTACTCAACGGTGTATGTCGTTCGTCTTTCCATCTACAAAGATGAGGAGGATGTTGTCCCAGCACACCAGTTCGACAAGGTCTTCATTATCAGCGACTATAATACAAGGTTTTCAAAGCCTTCCAGTATTCGCCTCAATAATTCACTAACAGCTAATCTGAACACGAAATAAAATATTAAGCAGCCATGCCGGACACCACTTATTTTAGGTAAACTTTTGAACAGCTCATCATACACCCTGATGCGCCTCAAAGTATGCAAACATATTGACCGGAGCATGTTCATAACATTCTAGGGCATCCGCTGTTTAGGATGCATAGCTAAAATCACTAACCGATCGACAGAAACGGACGACCCTTGAAATCGAGCAGCAAGCGTCATATAAGTTGGTACAGTCTAGATAAATTTATGTGATTAGTCAGTTTAATCGTCGATAAATACGGGAGTTAGAAAACTGTTGAATTCAGGCTGGACGGCTAGGTGAGGACAAGGTGGACATTGTTCAAGAAACAAATTGTGCCAGTCGTGACAAGGTTGTTAACGTTTTCCGCAAATTCAGTAAAGTCATTTTACAGCTTTCCTGTCGATGTATATCCCACAATCAGACGAGATCATTTCAAGAGTACAACAAACTAAATGTGAGGTGTAGCACATGAAACGAAAAATTAACCGCATACGAAATGGTTAACTAGGCAGGCAGTGTGGAAGAAATCAAAGATAGAAAAAAGATATTGGAAGAGTCAAAAGTTTGTTTCACTTGGATCATTTTGGGGTCGTTTTTGGAAACCAGACAAATACAAACTTATCTACTGCTGTGTTTTTGAGCGGCAACTTCCGAAATAGTACAATATTCAAAGACCTGAACGTTTACGTTGACAACAGCCCAGGATGAGTATTTCTATACACAAGTGTTTGCCAGTTATATTCATTTGTCTTGAAAGCAACTTCAGCCTGCCAGATTGCCAAGGAAGTGTGTGGTGTTCAACTGTACGTTTTCCCCGATAGGTCATTTTACGAGCGTGTAAACATTCAGCTTTAAACAGCCGCAAGTCTGGTCCAGACGACTGATCAAGTGAGAAATTGGGTTTCTTAATGACCTGGCCAATGTTCTGAATTTTGCTTGGATGTTAGATATGCGAGTGCAGATTACAAAGCATCTAGATAGCTCAGATACAGGTGACAGGTCTCTTATGACTGAGCTATCATTTCCGCTTAACCCAGGATTTTTTCTCGAGGGTAACCAATGACACCAAATAAGAAAGAAAATAAACTGACGCGACTTGGGGAGAAATATCTGGGATATTTATTAACTATCCTCTGTACAGAAACCCCGGGAAATAGTAAAGCTTTCAGAACTGCAGGTTTTTGAAGTGTGGAAAAATTACTGACTTTAGAAATTTACACTGCATCACGTTTTTGGACAATAGGTCCAACTCCGTTGTTTTTAAGTAAGAAAAATGTGTATCTAGAGGTGCATGCACACGAATGGTTGTTCCTCTAAAATTGAAGATTAAAGAATAAAATGAAAGATTAAACAGGAAGCTCTGAATTGCTTAATTGAGTGTTAAATATTATATACAAACTGGACAACTCAATGCACATGTAATTATCAATGTAGCAAATGTGACGGATTTCCGGTCGTTTGTTTCATCTAAGAAAGGGGAAAACGTGCGGTGCTGTCAGAACTTCTGAGGACAAAGGACATCCAGAACCACAAAACCCGGAGCCGGACAAGGATTCGAAGAAATCGATAGGATTGCGAACTACTAAAAATAAGAGTTACACCGGCAACCAATCAAAACTACCGAGAAGCTGACCACGATGCAACACAGATCACAACCAAAATCCAAGTACAACATTCGTCAATGGCCAATCAGGTTACAGCGCAAAAGCTGCTCTTTGCAAACTATATAAACGCAAGCACAAAGAGAGAGACTACCCACCCAACAGCGCACTGAAGATGTCTCCTCAAATGGTGACGAAACGTTTGCAAATCAATTGCCAAGCTCGGCGAACAGATCAACAGCCACCTGATCAAATACCAACCACATATAGACCCTATTCATTTATATTCAACAACTTTTCCCCTGACACTTCTTTTAAGTCTGCGTTTCTTTTTCTGGTTTTGAATGTTTTGGTTAGATGAAATGCAATTTCAAATCGCCATAACGTAAAGCGGGTATCTCGAGCTTCTATTCATTAATTTATATTACAAACATAGACAACAACACTGCCTGGTCTAAGAGGTCTTGTTCAGAAAACTCCCCAAATATCTCGCAAGTTAGATATTCTACACTAGAACTATTGAACGAAATGGAGCCGCGTCTGTCACATTTTTACTGGCTAATTATCCCGTCCTTACAGAAGATAATGCCTAAGTAGCATATTGCACCAAGGTGCAACTGAAAAAACAATTAGTTTTGTGGTGCTGGAAGGCAAAGGCCAGAAGGCCCACTTGCATGCTAATCCGCGTTCTCTTCAACAGCAGGAGTGTCATACAGCAGGTTTGAATCAATAAGAAAACCAGTAAAAGCCAGGGCAATGTGGAAGTTGAATGTCCTGATATGCTAGCGAGTATATGTTATTTCATATGTTAGGCAAACTGACTTGTGCCCACCCCCTTGACTACTAACCACAGACGTAACAGACTGGAAGAACCATGTGACGCGCACAGGAACAGAATCAACCAAAGTGTATGTCACACACGAAACAATATCAAACCGCAACCGATGAATTGAGTGGTCTTACTATGAGCAACCAAGCCCTTGTTATAAATGTCATATATTTTGCTGAGTACTTTTTATGATTTTTAATTCTCTTTCAGTCTTTCATCATTTTGTCACTGAAGGTAAGGGCAAATGTTAGCATTGGTACAGCAAAATAACTATGAAATAGGCAGGCAAATACAAGGGGATTTAAACGTTTTGCCACAAATGTTGGTTCTTGTTTTTTTTTGAAGGAGCTCGATTACTCAGCAGATTAATGTAACGTGAAACTGAAACCACTCATAAAGGACGGATTTCTTGACAAGTATCATTATACTCCATCCAGTCTAAATATAGTATAACCAAAACTGGTTTAGGTATGAAAAATATTCTGCGCAAATATCATACGAAACCGGTCATGGAAGTCAACTTCAAAGTATTCCGCATAAACCCCTGATGTGCGCTTCTGATCCGTATTTCTTCGTGGCCGCGTAACGTGACAAAACATTTCTCGTTTACACTCAGGCGAATCATTTGTCTGTATTCTTATCGTTGTTAGTAATATAATAGAATAGCACCACTATTTTGAACCATAAATCTGTGCCGATATTATTAGAAACCTCTTATTTTGGATTTATAATGGCTTTCAAATAATTACTTTTCGTCAGTTTTTTAAACAAAGCATATAACTCATTTTTGATCCACACAGCAATTGCGTACCTGCAGCTGCGTAAGTCGTTCTATCCATGAAACGTTTAGACGCACACAGTTGCAAGATATCATCAGTTCTTGTTAAATTGTATCTGATTCGTATTGGAGCAACAAATAAATGAAAGTAGGTGTAACACAAAGTAATTACCTATATAGCCTGTCTTCATAGAAGAAACGTTTGTGGGTCCATTCAATTGCACCTACCTGAATGACCTGTCGGACGTGATGTTTAAGTGTGTTTGCTTTACCACAAGTTATTAGGCAAAAAATGACGTTTCAGGTGCATAAGTATTGTGTGTTTTAACTTATGATTTCATTATAAATTCGGTGCACTTTGATGGGTCAAAAAGTGATCTAGGGTTGCCTTATCAGTCGCAGTGTTTTTCACCCGCAAAGAGCCTGTAAATCTATGTGGAATTGCGTAAGAATATGTTGTCACATCAGTAGTCGTAAATGTACGTGTACAAACAGATGGTGAAGATGCTACGCAAATTGTGTAGTCATACCTCGTTTGGAAACCCAACTAGTCACACTACTAAGTGCACGTAAGCCGAAATAAGCACTCTGATTTTGAATTAGTACATGAAAAGTTTTATTTATCTCACAGGAGTTCTATATTTAACAAAAGTGGTTGCACAAGGTGGGTGAATATTGGGAGGGCAATTTCACGTTAAACAAATGTTCCGGGCCATTTGTGAATCACATCAATCCCTCTTGTAGCCGCCACTACGAGTGAGTGTAACTTGTATGATATCTGGGCAAAAATCGACAAATTACTTGATTAGTTGTGCCAGATACAAGTCTACTTAAGCCATTGTTTGAAACAAGTAAGTTTTAGATACATTTGTACGTAACTAAGATAAGGCAATCTCCATGTTGAAGACAATTTCTGTAAAGAGCTTTTTTCAGGTCTAATAAGCATGCATCACTCTTTGAAACTTCAGAATACAGGTTCGTATCCGCAGCATGGTTATCCCAGTTACCGACGTTTAAGCACGCCCTAGTCCGCACCATAGAAATGGACTGCAGCTAGCGTAAATTCCAGTCCAGATGGCAACAAGTTCAAATAAATGAGACTAGAATGCATTGAGACCAAGTGTGACGAGACATGCTTCATTGGGTTCTGAACGGTTTCTTCCTTACCTCACTGCAGGCAGCAGCATTTAAAAATATTCGGCGTTTCAAACAAACATTATGCGTCAAAACCTGAAGTATTCAATCACAAAATGGTTGAAAAAGATTAAGGATTTAGTAAGATTGGTGGACCAGAAATCTGCGCCTTTAGCATTCTTTCAAGTTTGGTGGACTGTCACGGATGAATCTTCAGTGTAAAATACCGTTGCAATGAAACTGTCCCAAATGCCACTTAGCGGAGGGAAAAAATTAAAAGACTACTCTTGTACATGGTGTTAGTGGCAGTATGATAAGCTTGAGGCTGAGGGTTAAGGAAATTATATTCTATTGCGATGAATTTTATTCTACCGTCGAAACGGACTTTATGTCACCTTTTACTCTCCAAAATCACAAGAGAAGGCGCCGTAGTTCATCAAGATTTCAATGCAAAATTTGGTTTGCTGACCAGGCGCCTAACTTGTTGTAAGAGCAAACAGAATTCCAACGAATTAATACAATTATGCAACTACCTTTCACCGGGTATAATAAATAAAACTTCTACTGTCTCTCATGCTATCTACATTTTTCAGAGGCGTCTATTATCCGAAATCAATAAATGATTTTGCATTTTAATGCCAATACGTGCTAGTCAGTTTACGTTGGTAAACGGTGAGGAAGATTCACGCGGAGATATTGTTCACCGGTATTGCATGGAAACATTTTCTGGACGACCTTAGTATTTGCCTGTTTAATTCATTTTTAAATGGATCATTGATTAAGTGCACGAATAACTCATTTCAGGTAAAGCTGCTTTGCAATCACGTACGTTTTTACATAAATCTGCAATCAATACGCTTTTTTTCTATCGGCATCCACCTGACGCATTAAATGAAGTCATTTTCTATTTGCAAAATGAAGACAGCTTTATTAAATGTGTTTTAGAAGTCCACAAATAGGTCACACGCAACAACTGAATTTTAAAAAGACCACAAAAACGGAAAAGAGCCGGGTAACCACGCAGACACTCCTTATACTACAAAAAAATAAACCGGCGCAAAAACATACCACTGAAGGAGTAAAACTTGCGTCGTGGAGGTTGTCACACGAAGAGCCATTTAAAACTTCACCACGTGATTTTAGTTCCTTTATTGCGAGATGAGTGGAACCGTTAGCTTCCAGAATGTGAATCACCCGTACTGCAGATGGGTTGCTCGTGACAGAAGGACTTACCCTTCGTGTGGTATTCGGAGTTTGCGGGTTGTCAGCTGCGCACTGCTGATCATTTTTAATAGGGGTGAAACAGTTTCAGACTGCCCTTTGTGTGTTCCGCTCGCAAAGCCCCGCTGCCGAGTGTGTTCACCATGTATTTATGAACGTCCGCATACCAAAAATAAATACCAGTTGGTTGGTTGGTAATTTAATGCATAGTCGATATGGACGTTGGGTTTTACCAAAACATAGAAGCAAAAACCACATACCATTTGTCAACCTGAAATCATTACATTTTGAATGGGCAATTGGCATTCCGTTTGGATGCTGTTATTACCACTGAGCTGTTAAAGAAATCAAATCCTTGGATGGCAACTTTACCGCAACCCCAAGGTAGTAATAATCAAATCGTAAACCCTTTCTTTTATGGGGTATGCAGCGTGCCTGGTGTTTTCTGGTGGCAAACAAGTATCGGAGGTTCATCTGAGTACCGTTCCAGGCCCCTAAATTCTTACAGCGATGAAGGTTTCTCACATAAACACTTACGTTCCAGTTCATTGGTTCACACCATTCAGTAGATGAATTACTGTTTGAAATTGTTCCCACTGTTATTCGATACAATAGTAGTAATATGGATAATGTTCAGTGCTCTTTCTCTACTATCGTTTGTACGCCGTCAGGGCAAGCCCTGCAAATGATCAGACCTTGCTGCTTTCCAAACGGGCTGGGACTATATTCCAAACCCACTAATAGCGGTGCTAAACCATGAGTACCAGCTCCGTCACAGGGTCCTAATCGTCTTGTCCGCCGTCAAGTTCGTACGTGCCAATAATTAGGTTGAGGAACGTTGAGTTCATGCTGGTTAGTACAAGTGTCTGGCAAGTTGTATGGGAAAAGTTCAAAAAAGTGCGGCAGCTGTCATATTCACATTTACACATGCACACATACACATACTCACATGAATCTGATTTGACTCTGGTCCTCCTGGGGAGGTCCTGGTCCTCATGAATCTGATTTGACTCTGGTCCTCCTGTCCTCGCGCAATCGTCCTGGGGAGCCCACATCAAAGGGGAAAGCATTGGATATGAGTTTCTCTCTTAATAGTACTCAGCAGTGCATATGCACTGGCCGTGCCAGGGTTTGAACTTCGCACGTCAGACATGCAAAGCGAGCGTTTTACCACTACTACACCAGCGCACGTTCGACTCATCCGGATTTTTACGAGTAAACAGGTAAACATGTTCGCAATTGAGTGTGAACGCCCGACGCCTAGAACCACGACATTGTAAAATAGCTTGGTTATGTCGACCGACTGGCCCGCCAGTGAGGACTTCCCAGTCATGAATGCATGTAGGCATCTCTGTAGCGAGTGTGGCCCCCACAACAGTAAAAAACACGAAACAAGTCAGTAGTCTAGAAGTAGACTAAATTTTCATAGAAACCAGACGGAGATTCGAACATGTATACAGCAGATTTTTTGGCCACAAAGTTGTATGCAGGTCCAACAGTCCATTGGCGAGAAAGGTAGTTAGCCTATTGATGTGATACGGGTATTAAACTAACGAAATTTAACAAAAAAGAACAAATATGTGGGGCTGGTTAAAAGTTCGAATCCAGTTAGTTTCATGTCATTCACCAAATGCAGATTCTGTCATCTAACCTACCAGGGACATCGCGCAAATTTGCGCCCATATTTCCATGCTGTTTCTCTAGACCCAGTAAACTTTCGTATGAAGTTCTACTGGATTCATATTAAGTGTCAGTGTTTTTTACTTAGTCATTGCCAAATAAGGAAATAGAATTATTTTGTGACAACACCACCCAGGTTCTGTTACACCCGGAAAGACTTTTGTTTAGACAAGCTATTTTTACATATCTGATGCTGCACTCCGATGCTTAGAACTTACATTCAGATGCAGTCACTGCCAATTTTTCAAAACGCGTCTGATCAACTTTCCTTACACATAAACTGTTGGCTCTCTTGCCGTCGCGATGATAGGCTTATTGGTCCAGATTCTGCTCCCAGAAATAGATACAGCGCAAACCCGCAGAAGCACTGCGCGAAATAGCCATGGGCGACAACGAAACAGATGTGGAAGCATGTAACGAGGAAGCATAATTTGTAAAACGTACCCGCAGTAATGTGTGCTGACAGGCATATGTGTTTTATTTCTCAATACCATTCCATAGTCCGATCTTCCCGCACCGTTGAGCCTTTGCACGTTTGGGAATACACGCTTTCAGCCTCCAAAGCGAGCAAATTGGGTTTTGAGTTCATTGGGGTCCTACTTGCCTTATTTCATATCAAATATGATGTCCGATCACCACTGACAAACACTCGTGAGCCGACTAGAAAGTGGTAAACACTAATGATATGGGAATCAGATATACATTCTTAGCACACGTTCGTGGTGCTCAGTTGTTAGTATCTACCTTGTTTGCCCGCACGGATGCGGAATCGTTGAAGCTGTGTTTTTTATTTGCAATGTACATGCTTGTGATGACATTGCAGCGCTAAATCATGAGTTTTATTGATAGGCTATCTTGACCAATCTGCCCAGAATATTGTTGTCTTTAAAGCAAATTGTGTGATGTAATGCATTGTGTAGCTTCGTGCTATCCTGCGTAAAGTCTCTATTATTTCATCCCACGAACTTGGAAGACTCAGAACCAATTTATCGCGCTTACGTTCTGTGGAGCTTCCATTGCTTAAGCTCCGTGTAAGATCGTTTATCTGGTTTTTGACGGCGCTTTGTGGCATATAATTGATGGGCTACTTTTGGTTGCTCACCCACGTTCTGGCTTATATGTGAACACGGCGGCAGAGGAGCAATAAATTTGAAGCGAAACGAGTTAGCCAAGGATGAAATGATTCACGTTCTTCCTTGTCTCAGACACTTTTGAAGGTCTGCTTTTATAAGCCTTTTTCGGTTTGTACCATTGCGAACTAGTTCAAAGTGAATTCATTCCCCCGGTTTTTCGTAAAACTGGCTTCTGCGATAGCATCCGCTATTGCAATTAAAAATTGTTCTATATGTAGCTATGACAGAACATTCAGTGTGATTAATGCTAGCCCTACGGCGGAAAGATATTTCGGAAGTAATAGTGCGTAAACTCAGTTCAGCGACACCTATACTGACGTTACGCCAAATCCTGGACAGCCCAAGAAGCTTGGTCTTTCCTTGTGCCAGCCAGATATTTGTTCATATCAAATTACGAGGTTCGGAAAAAACAGCCTACCGAAACGTGAACAAGCGTGCGGTTGCTGGATATTGTCTGCACGCTGAACGGGCGTGCTTATAAAGAAAAAAATACCAGGCACGAACAAAATCTTCGCTAAGTACAAACTTTAATAAGAGGCAATGTCTAGTGTAGCGCTTTTCTATTTCGGTATAAATTGGCGTGAATAGACCCTATGCAGCGAAACGGTAGATGTCCAGAAGGGAGAAGGCTAGAACTAATTTAATGCTAACACCAACAAGCAGAACAGTATATTTTTCAAAATATCCTAAAAATTAGTTCCGGAATAAGACAGAAAATTAATGCAAACGACGAGACTTTTCACTTGAATGTTACGTTTCCGAGGCATTTTGAGGCGGTAAGCAGACAAACGATCAGTTATTATTTTACCAGGTGACCAGATGCGACCAAACTCATTTGCTAGCCTCATTCATCAGCTATCAGCGATCTCTTGCAAGATCGCGCAATCAAATTGCAGTTCTTATGATTCCTACGTAGTCATTCTGTGTGTAGAAGTTCTATTGGTGTTTATGCAAATAAGACAGATTATTTTTTTCTCTAAGCTATACTTTATTTCGCAAACATGGCTAATTTTTCGGTTTTCAAACGTTTCAAGGTAAGTAAAACATTAACACAACCAAAATCTTGTTATTCCGTTTAGCAAGCGTTTGGGCTGCGCCTGATAAATTTCAGTCCAATCGCAGCCTTCCATTTTAATTGAAATTGCTACCCGTTTGGAACCACCAAGTGACTGACGGATAGTAAACAAATTCGGTGGTACTTCACGTGCTGTATTCAGCTCTTTGAAAAAGTCAACCAAAATTGCCGGTCTTACGAGATTACGTTAAAATTAATGATCAATTAACACTTGCTTCTAGTCCATAAAAGCTTGTTACTCAAGCAAGCCTCTTGACTGAGATACGCTATTTATCAAAAACCTAAATCTTGAAAAAGTGGCTTGACGAAAACACTGACCCTGCCCTACATGCCAGCATGAGCCTTGAAATTTGCACAGCATGTCTCATTTGCATGAGATAGGTGTAGAGTCCTCATGTTGTTTTATGTCAATACCCTCCATGCATGCGCCGTTACTCGATCTTTTTGGAGGTCTGCCTTAAATCCAAGAAATGGACGGGTTCTGATCTTTCATCAGAATATTGTCGTCATAGACATTAGAACCAGTAATCAAATTAGCAGAACTTCGATGGGAGATCCAAAACAGCCGAAACATCATGTTGCGGTTAGATTCCCCTTGTTTTATGTTGTGCTTAACGAAACATTTGGCACAGCTGTACAACCAGTCAGTCAAGTTTCTTCTTCATACTGGCCTTTTCTTTTTGAGTGCTAATCCAGAAAGAGGCATAAGACAAAGTATTACTCAATTTTCGAAAGTGTTTGCCCGACTTTATTAATACGCTGACGGATGCCATAACTGAAAGCTTTCGGAATTCATTGAAATAATTCGAAACTCAGGTGCCTTCTTTCTGCTTGTTGGTTTTACCTTTGCTTGTGTTACAATTGCAATCAAGAATTTGTCAGATCGGCGTATCTGGCCCCGCAAAGAATATTTCAAAAACAGCTAAATTCGTCGAAGATCTTATAATTTTTGATACCTCTGAAAACATGATTTATGACCCTAATTTGTTTTTGCACACACTTAAAAGCAACAAAATATAGTAAAGGTTACTTCATATACAATGTGTGTGATCTACAGAGACTGTAGAAGGAAACAAGCCGGGCAATCGAGTGTATGCAGTAGTTTCCATTTTCTTGTAAAGTCAGTTTACCGACATACATTAGTGATCTATTAAAACTGTCTTATTAAGAAAATATATTTTGATTGCATTGTTCCTCTAAAGAAGGCTAAATATATCTTGACTAACTACGGTCCTGATAACCGGAGAAAACATGCATGAAATTAGTAGAAATTCGATAGTCAGGAACTTAACCAATTGTTTCTTCCTTGAAATGAGAATCAAATCTCCAAATTTGTACACTAGCCGTCAGTTGCCCTAGCACATCTTCAGTCATAGTTGTTTCAGGTTAAGACTACGGAGGAATTATGCAGAAGTGAAGCATAGTTACGGTTTTAAAATCAATGAGTGTGAACAGAGCAAACCACCAGAATTTTACTTTTGAGAACAGCTTTCTAAAAGTCGGAAAAGTCTACAAAAATTCTCCTGTTGGTTTTGTATATAAACACAAATAATATAACTTTGTTTTAGAATACGAGGACCTCATGGAGGGTGGGTTTTTTTATCACTTCATTTTGCTATTACGTGGGGTCACATTTTGTGTTGCTCGCATGTGATTGGTTGGAGGAAATTATCCGTCCGGTTCTCATCGATAACCAATTGGCACGTTTAGTAGAACAGTCAGATGTTTTTATTTATAATTATCGTTATTAGTTTATTATTGGGAAGTATATTGCATCTGAATTATCCACTGCATTGAAGTGAAATATATAGCTAAACATACAAGTTCCAAAGGGTCAGCCAACAAAACAAGGCGAATGAGTATGTTACCAAATCAAGGAAAGTAAAGTAAACTATAAAAAAGGCATGTAAATAAGCAGTCAGATTCATAGCACGCAGACAGGGATGCAAGGCGCAGCGTAAACGGACTAATCAGAACATTGGTTAAATTCGCTACCCACGAATTATTAAATATAGAGGTGAAAAATATTTTCACCAAATTACGAAGAACGCTCACCTTACTTTACCAGGATGAACGGATAAAGTACGCGCATTTGGAAGAGGGTAAACTGACACGGGCTAGATAGATCTGCTGTCTAAACCACAGAGTGAGGGCACCTTAAATATTCGTAAATACTTTGAATTGAGGAATGCAAATAGACTAACAATTAAAATTGCGCCCGTACAATCTGCGTTTTCACCGCTATAGTCAAGTCTTTCGTACGACTGTATTTAGTTTTATCCGGTTCCTTAGCACTAATGTATCCTGACTTTTGTTTCCAAGTGAGATTTGTTCGCACGCTACAGGACTCTGTTTGTACGCGAACAATAAATTTCCAATTGATTTGTGAATTTGGTTCGCCTCATGAAAAAACTTTGTAGCGGCGACAATGTTCAATTTTTTTCTACTGTTACTATTAAACATACTTCCTCATGAACCGCCGAAAAGATATGAAGCTGAAGTCTGTTTGCTTGGTTAGAGCAATGCTTGGACATAATAAGATATTGGTTCAACTGTTACAGTATGATTATAGTTAAAATACAAGACTACCCAGCAAAAATGGACAATCTATGTTTATGATTTGGTGGTTACCAAGCAATTGCACCATTGGTAGGTTTTGCAACTGGATAAGATAAGCTCACCATACGTCAATCTCCCAGGACTCACAGGTAGACTGGCATTCCAGCCTTTGAAATTTTACCTACCCAGATTGGCATCCAAACTTCTAAGCCGGGGACAAAATTCCTTTCTTCGGTTTTTCTGAAAACCAGTATATTATGATATGGACGACAACCATGACCTGGAACTTTATGCCATTAAAAAGGGTTCCTCTAATGTGGATTATGAAATCACTCTTTAAAATTTAAAGAATAAAAAAAATTTAAAGTTTGGAGGGCGAGCTTGATTTCAGAGATGTGTCACAGACTAACCGAAATAAAGCACGGCCAGAGACCATTCGATTAACAAAATTGTATTTGAGGAAACATGACAAACTACTGGACCTACCAACCTGTGAATGTTGAGACAGTTGGTATCCTCCCACAAAAAAGTACTCACATGATCCAATCGTATTGAGATTCACCTGAGTTGAACCATGGAACCAGGCACCCCGGAGACCTTGTTTCTGTTCTTTAGCAGTTAACTATCAGCAAAACGTAACGCACGCAAATAGAACTACTACTCAAATTTCAGAATCAAACTACTTGGTGGAGCAAAGTAAGTAGTTACTCTTACATTAATTAGATTTCTTTTCATAATTCCATGAAAATAATAATAATAATTCATGATCTACTTCAGCCAGACTTGTTGTACTTTGACATAAAGAATGGACAATCAATTTAGTCTCAGGCTACCAATGTCTCCAAATTCTTTGGAATTTATAAAACGCTGCGTAAGATTCTAAATAGAGCTGTATGTCGAAGTGATTGTAACTAAAATATTACTTAATTCTTGGTTACAGTTTCACTGCTAAACAACTGAAAACAAAGATACAAAAAACCACACGACTTGTTCGAATTTGTCTGACACAAAAAATGACAAAGGTACAAGGATTTCCTTGGATTCATGTTTCAGCAGCCATACCCACTGTAAATATGCGGAATATTTATTTAAATCTTCCGTGGTGCAGAATCCAGCCCTTACGATTCTGAGTCATCCACACCTGCCTACCCCTTGAAAGCAAGCTGATAAATGAGAGGATGCGATTTGTTTATCTACGTGAAGCAACAAACAAATTTACATAACACTAGGTCAATAGAACAAGTGCACAAGAACAAGCGCACAATTGTTCAACAAAAGAGCGCAGCGCATGGATAGAAAATGAGCACAGAATACCAACAAACACGTGCAAGACAGTAACATGAAGGTTGTCGTTTGGCTGATCACTCCATGTGAATTGTGTGCATCTAATTTATTTAAAAAGCTCAGGAATATCTTGAAAAAGGTGAGCCATATTGTTACATATTTGAAGTAAAACTACATATTATCAACTTGTATGTGCAATGTATATGCAATTATATATGACGAAAATTAGCTTGTTACAAGAAACATGAGTTTTAAAACAAATAATTCCAGGCTGCTGGTGCAGGCGAACAAACCATCAGATTTGTGCTTTAATGTCCCAGCACTTTGTCCCTAAACTATGCGTCGATAATAATCCGTTATTTTTGTTGTTATTCGCGATTAGTTGAGAATTTAATGTGCCAAATATCGTCAGTCTCTGATTCCGTCGTTTATTAATTATTAACAATATTATTAGTAATAATAATTGTTAATAATAATGATCAATAAAAGGATACGATAAACTGCGTTATAACCCAGCGTGTTTAGACATCAAATAAACATCAACAGTTCAGTGTCCAAAGGGCACCGGGAATCAGTAACTCAAGGTGCTAAACATATGCTTATATTCGTGTAGACTATGTTGGCACCTTTAATTTTGCAAGTGCCATGGTTAATATTTGGAGCTCAGTAGACTGTCCTTGTATTGCTCTTATCAACTGAAATATCATGTGATCCAAAAGCATCTACTAGCTAGTTCGATCGGTCTTTTAACTACATGTGCACAGGCCTAATGGAAGTAGCTCCCCCTGAGTTTTTTTCCTATACTGGACTTCCTGACTAAGTACAGTGATTTCAGAACGCAGGTTGACGTTTCAGCGTTAAAGGTGCACCCTACGTGTCAGGCATTTTTTTTGTTTGTCACGCAACACAGGGGAGCACGTAAGAGAGGACGATTTCAGAAAATACCATGTTGGCCAATTTGGGTGTTTGGCGATGGCGTTATCCTAAAAGAGAAATCTCGGAAGATCTCCGATTACTTTTCTATTTGAGGTCACATCTTCCTCATAGAAAGAATTCCGTCCAAAGTAATATACCGTATGCATGGGCAAAAGGTATTTTGTGCACTGTCTAAGGGAAATTGGAGTACCATTTATTGGTTGTTCCTAAAGCCTTTTGTACGACGTTTAAAAGGCCTAGTATGATCGTTTATTATATTTACGATGTGACTCAAGATGTGATTGGCTTATATTTCACACTCCAATAACAAATAAACATTTCAGAATAGTACTACAAGAACATGTTTAATTTTAATTCGCAAGAAAGTGTAAAAGCTCGCATCCCCTGCTATTAACAAGTATACTTGTTGTTTCGGAAGTTACCATGAGGTTTTCGTTTGTTTTCTATACTATACAAAGCTAAAATTCCATTCAGTGCACCAACTAGTAGATTTCAGCTACCTTTTGAGTTCAATGCTTAAAAAAACCTCTCTGCCACTAACTTAGTCGATTTGCCAGCTGTGCACTTTACGCTGAAAGCCGTGAGAAATATGTTTCCTGAACTTCAAAATGAAAGTAAAATTGAATCAAATTCAAAACACAGAGTAGCCGAATAAGATTTTAGAATCTGACATTTCTATTGGCAACCTTTTTCGAAGAGTTTTGAAATCACCAAGCACCTGACTGATATACTTCGCCGACCTATTTGTGATCGTGTCATGTGCACGATTATATGTCTTTGTCAACTCCTTAAACGAAGAATGCACTAGTATAAAGGTCAAGACAGAAACCTGGAGCTAACGAAGAACTGTAAGTTTACCGGACTGAAAACTACCTGTTAGTATCAATAGGGTCGTTGGTAAATTGGGTCAAGCACCTGCACACCTTGCACACTCAGATGGTTGCAACGGTGCTAGGACGAACCTCGAGCCGAGGCGTCTGCCGGAAGTATGTAGTTTACTCACCCCTTTCACTCATCCCTTTTCTCATCCTTTCACTCACACTTAGGGGCGAGATAGCTCAGCGGTTAGAGCGCGAGCGTACTGACCGGAAGGTCCGTGGTTCGAACCCTACCTCTGCCTCTCGACTTCCCCTGTCTAGGCTTGGGCAACCTGGCAGTATCCCAGCCCTCGTGCTTCCTTCGGGTAGCATGGCAACTAGGCACCGAAAGAGTGCTACAGCTGAACGATATATTTCAGCAAAGACGCCGCAGCTCTTTCTTAAAAGCTTGGAAAACCTAGATTCCATCGGAGACAAACATTTCATATAACTCGCACTATAACGAACTGTAATGATCCCATGATATCTGTACGATCTGAGCATCATTCATTCTCTTTCAGCCAGAACAACAAAATCAAAAAGTAAAAAATTTACTAGCTGTCGTGGGGCATTGATGAAACAAAAGCACAAAATTAGATTATTATCTGTATAATTTGTGTAGTTTTTCTAGCACCATCTTTGGCGCCTTTTTAATATACGTTTAAAAATGTGATCAAGCCGTTATGGTCTTACTTAGGTTTATGAGTCATTCAATTGCTTTGGTCTTGTCACTTTCTGAGTGATTCTATTTTTAACGGAAAAAAAGCATGGTCGCACACACAACTTTAACCCCGGTGAATTTTTATGATTCCATGGCGTACGAACTGTTCTCACGTTATTGGGGAAATCCCATTTCAGAAATAATTATTTTTAGTGACATTCTGCATTCATTAAAAATTTAAGCTGTTTGAAATATGGTAAAAGCATGGGATGAATTGTCACAGCACCAAGCGAAGTTTTTGGTTACCTTCGTAAAATTTTGTAAGCAGTGTATTAAAAGGATATTAGGTGAACAAAAACGTAAACTAAACTTTTCTTCAGTCTGTCAAAGTTGATTTACCAGTCCGATTGACTTGGTGTCCGGTGTAAAAATACTTGTTGCTTTGAACATTTGTATAGTCTATCATTAGACCACATTATACTGCAGCTCAGCTGACGTCCCCAAAGAGGAAAATAGCTCACATATTTAGGCATACCATACCTCCTAAATGTCTTCGGAAATCGTTTCCGTTAGGTACAACACGTGATTTGCAACAATTTATCTTTGTATCATTTACACACTAGTAGACTTTATCACATTTGTGTGTAAGTAGAAAGAACACACTAGAAAGCCACTTCAGCCCAAAACAACTCTGTTTTACCGAAGTGTTTACGTATCCAGGTTCGCGCAGACGTTAGCCAATGTGGGACTAAAATATGAACATAGCGATACTGCCTCCTGGCCCCCAATAATCTCCACCAGGTGGCTGTTTACTGCTCAGTGTGCGGCCTTCGGCTGACGACAGTATTTAGGCGTACCCCTTGCTGCTTTACCAGTTAATTGAAACACAAATGTGTTGGCTGATTATGTTGGCCCAGGGATGCGTTCATTCACTTATGCTGGGTTAGAATTACAACTTTGTTATACTTGTCCACCAGGCATATCATCTGAGATTATTCCTATGGTATTGACCACAAGGTGAATTCCCCATTGCTAGTGACTTTCTGTTTAGAAAGTTGCACATTCCCGGTGTAGGGCAAAGAACCACACTTTGAAACAAATGGAACTGTGCTTATTCGTGTCATGATATGTGAGCAGATTATACAAGCTCGTGAAAGTCATCAGCTTGTTCTACTTGCAAAGCCGCGTATTTCCTATATTTTATGGAAGCGCTCGTCTGGCTGGAATGGCGATTGCAGTCTACATTTGACAATGCATTCTGATGCAGTAACGTCAATCTTCCACACTTGTAGGATATCATACTCGTTTCCACCAACGTTCATCCCTGCAAGCGTTTAAGCCTAATAGTAGACTATAATGATGATTAAGTAACCGCCAGCTGGAACATAGAGACGGTTTGTTTGTTTTTGAATTGTAGTTTCCCATTTCTGATGGTTGCCGGAATGTTGCTAAATCGGCGGGATAGCCGACCTGGAGTTTGATAACCAGTGATGTCACACAATTATCCACTGCCAAATACGTTATTCGTGAAGCTCTTTCAAAATCATTTGATTTCTTCTTAATTATTCAAGGATGTTGCTACCCGAAATGATAAACTGCGGTTCGCCAGTGAGACTTCCTATTTAGATTCAGAGTGGGCCAACTGGCTGTTCCGGAGACGACAGAGGTGTTTCAACGGTCATTTTGGACGAAGGGACAAATCAGACTGGTTTCAATATGCAACCATAATTCTGACTATTAGAATACGTGTTTCTTCTAAGAACATCCAGCGCAGTTTGCAAAGCAGGATTTGTGCTTCACAAAACTGAGCCCCAACATCCTTGTCCTATCTGCCTGGCCCGGAAACATGGGCAAGCTGATAAACGCGGTTTTAGAGAAGAGTCGAAAGCCAGAAGTGTTGAGAACATCTAAGCATCGCCTGAACAGCACAAGCACTACAGTACAATATCGCGCTAATTTTGGCACATAGTTACTACGAATGGCAATGGCATAAGCTCTAGACAACTCAACAGACTGGTTTGTGGCTTTTTAATCACGATTTCTGTTCCCCGCCTGGGTAGGTTTCATGCACTGTCAATGTTCATTGGAGCTTTTGGGGAATAGGACAGTTACTTCCGTGAATTTTACTGTAAGATTTTGGAACGGAGATAATTGCCCCTGTTTGAGAGAACGGCTGATACTTCTAACAGCATTTGTCACTGAATGCTTATGTTTGACGGAACTGCATAACGTGTACAAATACTGCTGGATTCTATGACAGACATTAGGACAGTCTTGAGCTGATGCCATGCCACAGGCCCTCCAGAAATTTGGGTTAGCCCACTGGCAACGGAATTTGGGTATTTAGTTTAAGAAATGTGTACAAACCACCGTGTTTCGTTCATTGGGTAATAGGACTTGGAGGAGAATCTGAAATGCCATCTAAAATTCCTCAAATCACAGGAAAGGGTGACAGAATAAAGTGGAATAATCTGTAGTGTACTTTGTATTCGATGGCCTGCTAACACATCTTTGTAGGCGATGCCTTACTAACGACTAAAATTACACCGAATATGGATAAATCGTGACATTTGTAAAACATGTTCCGACAGAAACAGCCCAGTGAACCGACTGGAAATGCTGAAGTTGTTTAATCACATGGTTATGCTGCTGAGCAATCAGCAATGCTAAGTCAAAGAGTCATGCAATAGCAATAACAGTTTGGCAATTTTATCGGCTTGGATTTTGGCTATAGGATATTGGCTTGGATACTTCAGCTTAAGAATGGGGATTATTCATAGGTAAAATGCACCATCGGTAGTAGCACTCCATTACCTGCATGGGTTTTGTAGATCAAACTACGTAACATATAATGATGCGGTATTATATGAGGGTATTTGTAATAAATTAATTTGTCATTGGTGTGAAACTCCTTTTCAAACGTGCTCGTACCGGACTTCTTTGTCTGGGAATTTCGGCGGGCAACGTGTGTTCATTGGTTTTGCTAATAAGATAAACCTCACTATTTTCAACTTTTGCTTTTCATATATGTCGGCACATTGTATAAATCATCAGAAGGCTTTTTCCAAAAAATATAGTCCGAGGTTTAAAGTTGAATACAAAAACAAAAAGCTTAACAATGAAAGGAAAACAGTGCGGATGTACTACCGCAGTGTAGCGCTTCATCACCTATAAGTGTAAGCGATGGAAAACAGTGTAAAATATACTTGTGTAACGAGGTGTATGTTTGAGTTATTCTTTATCTAATAACTTCTATTGAATTTCTTATAGTTCTTATAAATTTCTGCTCAATTTTATTGAAAAATGGACCATGGTTGAGAAAAGCCCCATGCAATCAGATGCTTGTTTGGACCAGCACAGTTGCACTTTTAAAAAAAATGTTTTTCACTGGCAGGAACTTTATTGAAATTATCCGCGGATTAACTCATAATACTTCTTAAACCGCGCTTGTTTTTTCAACAGAGGATCCCTACATTTACCAGGGTAGGTAGCCCACCATTTAATCTCAACACATCTCCATTGCTATGCGAGCCTTACAATAAAATAATTATCAAATACATTGCTCAGAACCTGGTGAAATATTCGTCTTGACATGCGTTACGCACCTGTCTTCTTCAGCAATAAATGCGTGGCACAGCCGTGAGTGAATGTTTTGGAAAATTCTCATGATTTTGCAAGTAACTATATATTGGGAAGTAGGAATGAAATCGTAGCGTAACAAAATCCTATTTATTATCTTGGCTAAATCATCTGCAAAACCTTGATTAACCACTTAGTTTATATAGTTTGGTGAAAACCTTAGTAGAACTTAGGAATCACATACTGGGCACTGCAAGATAAGAGGGAGGTATTTTCGTCTGCGATTCTGTTAGACCAGGTCATGTGTTGCGGTGTAACAGAGTAAATAGCCAGGGTATTTTCGAATCATCGGCTTTTACTTCCATCTAACTGACACACAAAAGGACTGGTTTAACTTCCTGTTTGCTGGGAAATAAGGCGAAATTGTGTATGATATGCCCAAAAAGAAACCTAACGCCCTCAGTAAAACCTCAGGACCCTAAATAAAAAACCAATTATCTCCTCAAAGGCAGCTTTGTAGTGCCAGCTCTGGTAAGAGTCAAAGCTGAAGTAAAGCACACTAAGGACAAAAGCAGCTGCACCAGTGGGTCTTAAAGCATCAAATACATCATCATCATCATCGACCGCATGACATGAGTGTTCAACACCGATGCTTCGTTGCCGTACAACCATGGTTTATTTGAATGCCTTATTGTGAAGAAAAGAATAAAGATGGACGGGGAAGAGACTTAGTGCTAGCCTACTACAATCATTACGAGGTGACTACACCTCCAAACACCTCCAGAGGAAAATCTGGATAGAAACTGACAACAAGAATGCCACTGACGTCGAAAGGCAGCATGTCTTGCAGCGTCTCCAACTAGGCGCACTGAAGATCACGCGGTCCCCATCCTGGAAGACCAGTAGCACAGACAGCACCCTAGCGTTTCGTAATCTCCTTCATACCCCTCTCTGCTTACACCACTCTGAGTTGGGCATGGAAAACAGCACTCCTTTCGGCAAACCATGGTTCGGCATGCGCAACACATGTCCCTTGGTTAGTACCGACTAAAATATTTGATCATTTTCAGCGCACCGAACTGTTTGATCACATCTCAGGCTTCGTTTTACAGACATCTCCAAGTGGGTAGCTTTTTTACTATTAGACAGGTACCTCACATGCGCTGCTGATGTCCACCTGACAGGTAATAAGACGTCTACAAGACGTCTATTCCAGGACTCGGCAAATAGTTAAACAGCCACCCGATGAAACGCCACCAAAAAACTTTGATTTTGATGATCTTCGTCACTTTACGTACGGTTGAACTTTGGAAGCCTATTCGTGATTTGACGTTGGGCGCACATCACTCATCACCAAAAATGTGGAAACTTCTCTTCGGAATCGAAAAAGAACATCATTTAATTCCCTACGTTGCAATGACCGTGAAATTCTTATCATAGGTTTTCCATAAAAACTGCGGCCATTTTCAGAGGAAGTGTGGATAACTAAAAGAAAATGTCACTGCGTGGCTGAGAGATACAGGTAACCTATTGACCATGATATAATGTATACCGGCTTCTGGGGGCGGAGATCGCAAACAGAAAGTTGCATAAAAATGCCAGGATGTAAAAATGCCTAAAAATTGTACAAAATCAAGGTTATCTGAAATAAGGAAAGTCAGGAAAACTTGTTTGAATATCACAAGACCGTGTGGCAAAGTTTGATAGAAAATTTGGTTTCAAATTCGCAGGCGAGTTATCGGGGCAACGAAGTAAAACAACTAAAGAGCAGAATGCTTGGTTATTTCGGAACGACCGGGGCACCAACAATATTTGGGCCGCGGCTTTTGTTTAAGTATTTTTTGCGGTCTATCATTTGCCGGCAGGGAGCCAAGCAGCCGTGCTTGTCCAAAAAAAAGAACTGGTGAGACAATTGTCTGACACCCCCTCGTGGATCACTTTCCAGTAATGTTCCCGTAGAAGTTAGGGTTAGATTTGCATAACAATACCAACCCACCACAGTGAAGATTCCTGAAGTTTTCGTGGTTCCCAGTTGAGTAAACACGTATAACCCCTAGTGTTTCAGTAACAGTCCACCTACTGGGTTCTGGTGATAGGCCACTTGTCAGAGAACAAGGTGACTTGCTGATAATCTTTTCAAACTTCTAGGAGTGGTCATTACTAACTAGACTAATCGCGCCGAGCTAGTATTGCAGTGAGTCTGGCACGTCATTTGTTGGTGACTTTCTCCGACATCAAAGTGCAAAATTTCTACCAGAAATCAGGTTCTTTATGCCAAAGCCTACTTTAGTAAATTTCTTACAGATGCTGGTTCTTTGCAGGCCTATTAAAACCCTAGAAACTTTGCTGAATTCAGTATGTTTGCACTAAGTTGCCAAATTACTGCTAAGTCTCTCATATCTCAACGCAGGTGGAGCAAAGATTGAGGTCAAAACGCAAACAACTTGTACTTGACTAGTGAACAGAAAGGTGACCACAAACTGAAGGCAATCACTAATATCCTGAAATTTATCTCACCTGACGCCAAATACATTAGGGTCAACTCCCTGCTAGGTGACTTAAAACCTTCGAAAGAGAGGTTAACGCAGACTATCCCCTCTGCTATTTTTAGTTTTATTTCTCCGCAACGCCGTAATATTTAAAAACAGATTGCCTAGCATGGTTTTTAACCCTAATATATACAAATCGTTTAATTCACTCAACCATAACCCGTCCGGTTATCTGTGCACACTATTCAACTGCCATGATTAAGCAAAACCCTCATTACCCTAGGAGACTTTTCCTAGTGTTTATGTAAGTTCCAATTGGCCTAGTCACTTCCTCGATTCATCGCTGGAGATGAGCGCAAAGGGCCAAATTTGGCCCGGATAGTAGTGAAAATATTAAGAGCCACGTGGTGCAGAATATGGAAATTCTAAATTCAAAGCACTGCGTAGTGAAATAAGGTGTCATATTTCGATGTTTCGGTTGCCGTGGGCAACCATTTCCAAAAATTTCTACAACATGATGGCGTATCTTCTGTGGTTCGATTTTGAATGGAGACTAATGCGGGATTTCAAGCCCTAGGATATCTGGAGTATTGTAGGGTGTCTTCTGGAATACCTTCTTGTCTATCCGTAACATGGCAATATATTTCTGGGGACAACAATGACAATGCTACTTTATCACGTAAAACAACTGCCAGAAAATTCATGGGAGCCCGGGGGGAAATGATAGACTGCCATCTGCCCAACAGTCAACTTTTTTACCTCAGTCAGACATCTTTTCTTTGGACTGCATACGACAAAACACACCTGTGTATTCGAAAAGGGCTACCAATCCTTAGCAATACGCCAAAGGCTGATAAATCCAGGACGTTTACCGCGTAATGACCAGGAGCCTATTTATGTTATAGGGCATGAAATATGACATTATTTTTACTCTAGGTAAACAAAATAACCTGAGCACAGGTGTCTGTTTTGTGGGAAGAAGGGCGAAAAATAAACTGTGCCTTGTGTGTAAAGGGGTTCACAGGAGACCATTTCCCGTGTGTTGTCTTCAGAAATTTTTCCTCGATGTGTCATCGCATACCGAGTGTTCGTTCCTGAGAATGTGGTTTATAAGTCTACTTCACCGGGGGGTATCAAACCATGTCATCCGTCGTACATTGAGACAGACGTTGATTGACGAGGATAATGTGGTGCGTCCAAGAAACTGAAGATTTTATCTGGACTAGATGACTATATGAATAATGAAGCGTTCAAACTATCTCATCTTTAAGAGACGTGTTTATTCCTGTGGACGCCTCAGCAGACAGTTTCGGTATAGTGCCGCACGGTTTTTGTTCTATTATTTTACGTGTCATAAACCGCCAAATTGTTGTTCCCGCTAGTCCCACCGATGATTCTTCGAGGTAAGTTGTACCGGTAATCATAAATTGACACATTCTGTGCTGTTAATGAGAGAATGATTGGATGGAACTGTAAAGTATTATTCAACTTCATGAAAGTATTCCTCATCGAGAGGTTCAACAATATAAAATGTACATGGGCGTATAATAATAGTTTAGTATTCGAGTACACCTATTCTCAAAAATTATTAGTTGGGCTGTTCGTTGTGCATATTTTTTTAGCTAAAACGCTAGCACCATAATAATGCGCTAGAGGATGTGTTACCTAATCTGGACATTATCTCAAGGTCATTAGGGTGCTAGTAAGTGACGTGTTTGATTGTTGGTCTGTTTGCCGAGCTTGGCAGTTGGATTGCAAACGTTTCATCACCAATCGAGGTGACATCATCAGTGCGGGGTTGAGTGGTGCGGTTGAGTGACTCACTCAACACCGCATTGATGATGTCACCTCGATTGGTGATGAAACGTTTGCAATCCAACTGCCAAGCTCGGCGAACAGACCAACAATCAATCAGCGCACCCGAGCTACCTATATTCCACAACATTGCCAAGTGACAGGTGTATTGCAACCAAGTAAGCTCCACTTTCATAGGGTTGCCACGACGTCCATCAGATGCCTAGAAAAATCACGCCTAAATTTGCCCACCTAATAAACCAGCAAGGACGCATTCAGAGTCCTGCTTTATAAGTTGCACACGTTGTAAAGGTCAAGTGGAAGTCACTGCCTCTTGCAATGCCTAAACACAATGGGTTTCATATTGTAGAAAACTCCAAAAGCTGGGGGATAATCTTAGAATGTAGATCTTTGCCGCGGATAACATTGCCAGTGCTGTAAACATTCAAGGTACTAATTGCAGTACAACAGCTTTTTCTCGGTCCCGTAATCGTTCAATAACACACAATCCTGCAGACCGTTTACATTTAATGAATAAATCGTCCTCCTGTGCATCGACCGGACCACCTGATACAAAATCTCCGCTTGAAAAAATTACAAACCCGTGACATCTGGTAATAAAACGTCAGCCACAACGCTTTGAAGTTTGCTTACTGAGGATCCCCACAGATTTAGATATTTGCAGATGCAATGATTTAATGTGGTGGATTATGTGTCATTTACTTACAGGGAACGACTGTGAACAAAACTCCTTGAGTGAGGAGGCTATCAGCACATGTTTTTTTTGAAATACTTTACCCTTGAGAATCTCAGCCTAGGTTGATTAGCAAGCGAGTTAATAAAATGTTGATCACCATTTACATTATTGCCCTCTGTTTCCTTTTTGGCTTAGTCACAGCATTAGCGGTTTAAATGCATTTCTTTTAACTGCTTAAGGGCAAATATTTTTCAGCTAATTTGGTCTGTCCCATACCAGCACCTGAACACTCATGTTCCATTGAAATCATCTATAAACCACCACGTGCGCTTTGACTTAAAGTAACACAGACCACGAGAATTAAACCACCCAGGACTGTTCCCGCTAATGTCTTTTGTAGGCCAGAATAACCGATTGTAGCCGATTGCAGCACCATAAAACTTTGTGCTGTGTGCAATATTATTTCGCCAACCAAATGGAGCATATTTCTTTATCAGAAAACTAATCTAATACCACTAAATTTGCTTATGCACTGATATGCACTGCTGAATGACACCAAATATTGGAATCATTTCAGAGGTTGCAAACGTCAAAACATGTGAGTGCTTCTTGTCGTATGTCGTAAAACTACTCAATTTACTGCTGGTACATTTGAACTGTGCTTAAGATTTTACTGCTAACAGAAGTCGGCTTGAAGAAGTGCGCTGCTTTCCATAGCAGACGTACACTTAAGGTAAGGTGAAAAAACAACCACTGTGGATTGAGATGGTAAGATTTAGGGATAAGTCTCGCGCACGTTGCGCGGCACAGTGTCTTATGACCAGCTAGAAGGCATCAGGTAAAGTTACGATTTCCTATTTTTTGTCTGCATAATTTTCTGTAAAGATTAATAATATTCTACTTCAACTGGCCATCTAGACGGAGATTCTGAGGACGTCCAAGGTATTTTACCTTCATAAACATATACTGCTTTTAACAAAATCGGAATTAATAAACAGTAGAATTTCCCACATCAAACATAACTAACCATGCCAGTTATGTTCATTGCTTTTCAGATGAAATCCATATGCTACACAATCGTAAGTGATGTAAGGAGTGTTTCAGCATATATATGATGCTCAAACGAGTTCCCAATATCCGTGTAGAAACGTGCAACCTGCATGATAAAATTACTACCCTCTAGCCTCCAGAGAGATTACTCGCACCAGGTATGCATGACTACTTGCGAGTAAAACTTTTATTGAGGATGGCCCAGTCAAAGAGAGCAAAAGTAATGTCCGATAAGACACATGTGGCAAATAATTCCAGTAAATTTCAAGAAGCATCGGACCCTAATTTAAAATTTTACAAATGTATACTGCATTCGTTCCATCTCGGTTTCATCTGTCCATCAAGTTAAAGTGTTGACGCGATTACGATTTTAACTGATTTACCTATCTGATCTGCCTAATAGCATCTTTTGCCATTGTCGTTTGTGAACTTTATTGCTTAGAAGTGAACTTAAATCAACTAGGAATTCTAGGGCCGGATTCTAAAAATCAACACTGTCTGCTTAAAAGCAAACAACAATCTGATACAAGCTTCTTCAAGTCTCTGGCATCAAAAGTATACAGAAGATGAGTGATGCACAAAGTTTTTTCCTTCAATTTGGAAGCTTATTTCATTCATCACAGAAGAGTTCACAACCGAAAGCAACCAGTACAGTAAAAAAAATTACGATGATCAAAAATAACCGCCAACCACTGAATAACAAACCACTGCAAGCGATAAGCACCGTCAAACACTTGATTCGAGACTAGTTCAAACTGAAAAATTACCGTGCATTTCGCACGTGAGATAATTGGCCCAGTGCAAACAAAAGCTGCTATAATATAAAATATAAATTATTGGCCGTTGCTGACTATTTTTAACAGCAAAACGTAATTTTAGAAGAGCAGCTCTTTTGATGTACTATTTAAATACATAGCGGTAGTTTAGAAATACGCATAAAAATATCAGTGTGTTAACCTTTGATCCAAAATAAATGCATCAATGTTGCTATATAGGCATGATAAACTAGCGCGTGTGCTAAGTTTTATTTCGATCAGAGCTAACTCCTATATCCACAGTGGCTACGATGGCAATGAATGATAAGTGTTGCGCTGCTTTTAGACACCCATAATCCCAAAATGTGAACTCAGCCATTACTTTATGATTTACCCGAGCACTGTTGATCATCATGTTTGCTCCCTCTCCGTGCTCTGCAACGTAGCTACTCAGCCAGAGCCAATATTTATTTAACGCCGTCGACGAAGTCACGTGTTGCTATTTATTTTAAAAATGCAACAAATGAATGCAAACCAGAGCGGTTCGACCTGAAAGCACGCATTGCTTTATTTACCCACCTGCTGCATCTTTGAAAATGTTGACGGAAAAATGTAGGCACACAATAAACGTTTTCGAAGAGTTTATGGCCTAGGGTTTATTAAAACCCCTTTATCTGAGTAATAGTGACCGAATTAAACTTAATTAGATGCCCGTTTGTCCCCGGGTTGATTAAACTTGACCAAACTCCACGAAGAATTAAATAAGTTTTGACTAATGAAGAGCCAGTCAATTCTGACTGTTGTACCTTTACGAATGTGGGTAAAGGTTAACTTGCAGCACTGTAAAATACAGCATTTAACTTGAAGTTTTGTAGACTATGTGTGAAACTTAGCGGACTGAGGGACTATATTTTCAGAAATCCTCCGTGCTTTTTGAACCCTCAAACTTCCTGGTACGAAGTTAGATTAGCCACAGTTTTTTTAATCGCCTGCATCATAGCGCTGGTAAAAGTGTAACAAGAGCGGTCTTTAAGACCACAAGAGTTTTATTCAGAACGTTTGCTGCAAGAATACGTCGTTTTTTGTAAAAGACTGTATAATTTCTTATCAACCAAATGCGCGCAGCTTATTGGTGTTTTAAAAGCCATATAAACAAAAGCGTTTACCGGTACCATTTTTAGTAATCTGTCTTTTTTACGGCAACAACCTGAACCAGGTGTTGCTGATTATAATTTTAATTTACAGGTGGCTAAGCAATTTTTATTTGTCCGAAATTCACACATGAAAATTAAAATCAAAATGGAGGAACGAGGAGAAATAAGACCAGAGGAAGAGGAACACAAGAAAGGAGATTTATCGAAAAAAGACAGGGGGAAGCCTGACTTCATTCATTATGTTGACCAAGAAGTAACATTTAGAATGTTTCAGAAGCAGTATTAAGATTTGTCTATTTAATACAAATAAATATAAATATAAAGGTGCAAAATCCACAATTTAGCTAACCTACGTTTAAGAAACAGTCGTGTATTAGCCTGACTTTTTGTGTACTGAGCAGATTTCAGGGCGTAAACATAAAGACTTAGTTGAGAAAAGTTTAAAATCATCACTCTCTCGTGATGTCTGAGAAACTATGTACTATTGGGGCCTGTACATCGTAAAATGTCTTTACGGGTTTGGTGGATAAATAGCAACTATTGGGCAGACAGCTTTGTTTAAGAATATAAGAGCATAACACGGGTTATCCGAAAGACCAGATTTGAGCGTCAGTCCAAAAGATAAGGCATGAGTGTGAATGAGCAAGCAATTGTGTCTACTTTGGTTTGCGCGCTTAAAAGTGAGGTAGAAGAGGTGGAACATGTCTACACTGAGTGCACACATGGAAGCTGTGATGTGATTTTTATGTAATTCTGAAGCCCGGTGGAGTTAAATCGAAGTACGGTTGCAAGACCACGGATAAATTAAAAAAGTCATCAAATTTAAAATCATTTACATAGAAAATGATAAGTAGTCGAGCTAAAGCAATCAAGCTATCAAAATGTTGCAGTACGAGCGATTAGTCTCTCAAATAAAATTACACAAAATTTGTGGACGTGGGGGTTAGTTACAATAAATCGGAAAACATAAAAACTATTGACTTTTCAAGCCACGCTTGGCCAATTTAGTAGATCTGTTCGCCCGTAAAATACTACGCTAGGTGTTAAAATACCATTCATATATTTGGGCAGTCTATAACTCAGCTCGTACCATTAAATGAAACTGTTTTGGAAAGCTTTCTTTTTTTATTTATTTATCTTCAACATCTCATATCTTCTGCCAGTCTGAAACTCAAGTCCAGTGCTTCCCTCTGGTGTGGACTCATCGGAATAATTGCGCCAGAACAGGAGGACGACCGTTCAAACGAGAGTGGTGTGAATATGAACAAAATACCTATCCCGCAAAACCCCAAATGCTATCCAAAATCCTCAGCATCCATTCATAAAGCGGGCCAATAAAATTAGACTGAAACAATTTATATTAAACCAAAGTCAGCATAGGCAAAAATAGGTTTTTTGTTCCTCAAGGCAAAACTTAGAGTTGCTTAAAGTTGACTAAGTGATGAGCTGATCAAAATCATTGCCCGGTAAAAGGAGCAAAATAATAAAAACATTTTTTAAGCGGTTTAGGGCGAAAACAGACTAAATTGGTCGCATATAGAGGGATGATTAGTACGATAAGACCTGGCCGCACATTTCCTAATAGAACAGTCATTCTTAATTCAAAACTCACCAAGACTAAACCTGTCTCCCAAAAAAGATGGCTACTAAGACTGGCTATTTTTAAGTAGATGTGTTTGTAGTTAGGCGAATAGAGACTATTTTTTCAGCAGAGTATTAAGGAACATTTTTATAAGAGTTTACGGGCGACAATGAGATTGAAAGTGTTGTGCAAAGGTAGCAAAACAACTGCTGCGTTATTTCATTTGTACGTTTTTTCTATATTAAATACAATATACAATTCACGGACAATATCAAAATGCAAATGACGTTGAGTTGAGGGGCATTTTGTTTGAATGCCCCCAAATAATATTCCATTTTGGGGGGCTAATTGTATAATTTAACTGCCTTGCCAATCCTCCAAATCATAAACAACTGTTTTTTACTTTTGTCGTAACTAAAACTGAGCGGTGTGGTCTCCGTAAATTGACTATAGTCCCTCGATTTATTTTTTCTCGTGCAAAACAAACTTCGTTATTCGAATTTAGTTTCTGACTACAGAACGCCTGATTTTGCCATAACTGATTAAATAGAAAAGCCGTCATAATTTGCTCAATGATCTTATCCTTCCAATACCTTTATTTTTGTTGTCTTTGTGACGTTCGACTCAAATGGATAGATTGCCGACCAGATGACTGTTCATCTGTTTTTCTAGTCTGTGGCGCGATAACAAAAACGTAACTGCAAAATGTTCGCGCCCACTTGGTTGATAGCGAAAAGCCTGCAAGCTTCTTTTCAGATCCAGTAGACGGATTGACAGATTCCTCATCAACAATTGGAACATGCGAACTGGAAATGTCAATTGGAATTTAGCACCAGAATTTAGGCACGTTTAAAACAAAACTACATTTGCGAGTGCAAACGTTTTTTGAACTGCTAACCTTTGAGATGGCGGCTTCCAATAACATAATCAATTCACTAAATATATCCAGTTAATGTTTTGGCGAGAAATGCCCACACAAAAATAATAGATCCTGCTGATTTAGTCAATGATCAACTTATTCCAAACATCAATATTATTGCTAGATATCAAGCAAACCAATAAATGTTTTGCAATGCCAGTAAATCGTTTTCCATTTTAATCTGATTAGACAACATGCAGTCGGAAGAACGTAAGCGCTTTCTGTTGAATGGACTAAATTAATTGTTTTACTCTCACGCAACAAATTAAATGAATACTGTATGCTAAACCTGCAATCCAGTTTCAACCTGCAGAAACAGATAGTGTTTGAGAGCTTGGATGAATTTGGATCTTACGCAACGAAGAATGGGTAAAGGTGCGGTTTTAATTCAATAAAACACACCTAGATATTGCTGATAGTTTGTTCTGAAACTCACACCATCGTGCTGCAAAATGTAAAAATTAATACCAGATCAAAATTAGGGATACATTTCCTGATTATTGGTATTTATTGATCCAATGCTCATCTTCTTGTTCTAGGTATTTCACATTACAGGAAAGGTAAGTTGAAGAGATGTGCAAGATTATAATCGCAGACGGGGCTGTGTTTACCGTTACAATCAATGTATTTATCCAAGTATTATGAACCGCTTGACTACTCTGACCACTCGGTTACGCAAACGGTTGGATCTCGGTCCCAATTATCCAAGTATGTTCTTTGTAATGTTATAACAAAATGCACGTGAAATAGTTAAGAACCAAAGTAAACCCAAATTGTGAAAACATTATACTGCCAGCTTAGAATTAGTACGAAGACTTGACCATATATCTGGTTCCTTATTACAGACACACTGGTTCTCCACATCAATGTTAGACCATCCAGAGATTTTAACGCAAAGTTAAATTTCCTTCCAGGTATGGGTCACAAACGAACTTTTTCTCGTTAGAACATGCGCAAATGCCGCTAAACATGTTGAAGCAATAAATTTCATATAAAGTACTGTCCTTTTTCCAAGAGGCTATTCGGGAGGTTATCCGTTTGAGTGAAATCATTTTTCTGCACCCAGCTTCACAGTTCCCACTCTCCAAACGAATGTGTGCTCCCAAAAAAGCAGCAGCTTTTCCTGGACCAATAGGTTGCCCATGCCGTACATTTTGGAAGGCGGTCTAACTGACAGTAAACAGATTTGTTATTTAGGACCCCTCTTGAAATTTGCCTTATGAATTCTTCTCTTCGCCAATAGAAATCAATTTTTGGAAGTCCGACTATTTTCAGAACCGATTCCACCTAACCTGCCATGTAGTGTTCTTGTTCCTATGGTGTTTTTGAAATAAATGTAAAAAAGGCTTTATTGCCACAGTACTTATTTGTTTGAAAAATACAGGAGTCCTGAGAGCTTTAGTCAAAACATTGACTGACCATATGTTGTCCACAAATTGCTGATGATCGGATGAAAACCACATTTTTCTGTGACTCCGGAAGTTGACAACAGATGTTTGTGTAATCATTTATTTATGCGAACAAAAGAGAGGTTAACTGACCAATCAGAAATAATCACTCCTGTTTGTGCGCTATTTGAGAGGCGTTCATTGCAATGTAATTTAGAAAAATATAAGAATAATTTCACTCAACATATCAAAACTTGTAGAGGTCACACCTATCATTGTTTAGCAGACGTTCTGCTACTCCTGTTTGAAACTCCTATGTGGACTGCTACCTCGGGTGCGTTCTTTGTGAACTTGGATGATGATTGAAGGTCATTTTACGGGAATATATTATATGCGTGTGTTAATTGCAAAGTTACAAAGAACTCACCCGTGTGTAACACTGGCCCAGAAATTGCGCAACTTGCAAAAAAGTAGAATTCATGGCATCCATGGAGCTAAGCAAGGATATCTCCAAAGATATCAGAGAAAATGTCTTCTGTTTTATGTGTGGCCACCCTGGACATTGTATCCTCTGGTCAAAAAATACAAATCATACGACTTCTCACGTCAAATAAAATCCAAAATGTGCTTTGCACGACAAGGGGTTTAGGGCCCGTTTGAGAACAACCGGAAGAATAATGCAGCGTTTCTGGACATATGATTCATAGGCACTCTGTTTCTTCCAGAATCACTTATCTATGGGACAATACAGTGATGAGGAGATAACGAAATTTGACTAAGATGTGTCCGCTTCTTGAAAATAGTTTCGCAATTCGGACAATGGTCACAGCTGTGGTTCGGCTGCAATTTGACTTCCACGATTTTGTTGACTACTTTCTAGCAAAATGACGTGCGAAACATTTTTACTAAAATTTTACATCAGTTATTATAGTCGCACTGTTTGCGGATTCCAAATTTTATGATATCTTATTTCTTTCGGTGATACAATTCGAGTGTTGCACCTAAAGCACTTAGGGCGTAATACTTGAATCTAAACACAGCTAAACAAACCCCCCCTCATGGGCCCGAATGTTACAAGTGCTTGCCATCTCCACCTCTGAACTGTCAGTTGTCACCAGAAAAAAAGAGTGTTAAATTTCAGGGCGTCGCAGCTTTAGGGCTCATTGAAACTTTGAATCAAGGCTTGATTCTTACTGCCTAAATGTCATCGTCTCGAGGACATTTTTGAACAATTAAGCAACTCTAGTTTTTAGTGACTGACTACTTGGACATATCGGCTTTCTTGAAACAACTCAGAATCTAGTGGTTGGGTTGCCCATGAAGATGTCTTTACAATCATTGGATCGACAGGTCTACTGTCGATAGAATCGCGAGATATCGAGGTATCGCCGTACATGTATATTCGTACTGAGTAGTGCATTACGAATATACATGTACGGCGATACCTCGATATCTCGCGATTCTATCGACAGTAGACCTGTCGATCCAATGATTGTAAAGACATCTTCATGGGCAACCCAACCACTAGATTCTGAGTTGTTTCAAGAAAGCCGATATGTCCAAGTAGTCAGTCACTAAAAACTAGAGTTGCTTAATTGTTCAAAAATGTCCTCGAGACGATGACATTTAGGCAGTAAGAATCAAGCCTTGATTCAAAGTTTCAATGAGCCCTAAAGCTGCGACGCCCTGAAATTTAACACTCTTTTTTTCTGGTGACAACTGACAGTTCAGAGGTGGAGATGGCAAGCACTTGTAACATTCGGGCCCATGAGGGGGGGTTTGTTTAGCTGTGTTTAGATTCAAGTATTACGCCCTAAGTGCTTTAGGTGCAACACTCGAATTGTATCACCGAAAGAAATAAGATGATTTGCAGATGAGTGTATTTCTAGAAAAACAGTCCAATTTGGGTTCAAGTAGAACATAAGGTTGACGGAAACTGGGGGCTGCGCCTACCTTATGAGCCCAAAGAAGGGGGAAACTAGTCGTGGGTTGTCGAAGTATTTTTAGAAACTTTATGAGTAGTGCATTACGAAGTGGACTATTCCCTCTCAAAGGGTGGCATCCGCCTCAAGCATACTCAGTTGGAGCTGTTTTTGCATTTTCAGTGAAATACATTGCAACAAGATTTGCACATGTGCGGAAAATGGATTTCTTTTAAAAAACCCATCAAGGGTATAAAAAATATTTACTTTTTCCCCTTGCGTGTGCTGTATTCATCTTCAAACCCAGTACCGAATTGTTTTGGTCGCACAAAGGGCCTAGGTGGTTGAGTGAGATTGTTCATTAGATATGTGTTCTACATACAGAGACTGAGAATGGCTTAGAAGTCGGCTGAATTTCTCACGGTTACTTGTGATCGAAGGCAAAATTGTTAATTGCCTCCAAATTGCTAGACGACGGGAAAATGACGTAGCTCCGGAATATTTATCTCACCAGTGTCCGACGCAAACTCCGTGGATAAAAGAAAAAGTAGGCGGTGCATCGATTAAATGACTTGTTTAAAAAGTTGCTACCTTTCAGGTTGCTTAAGGCCAGAATATTTCGGCCATGCGAACGACTGAAAAGCTTAAGTTCTCATAGTCTGACACATTGATAGAGTGGTAGTAAAGGCGTTAAAATTATGCAGGTCATAATCAGGCATGGTGAAATAGGGAATGTCCTTCGCCGCGAAGTTTCTTATTAGAAAACACGAACGAAGCCGTTGCAGTCCATTAGACACGAAAGTAAATATCTTATCTTCACAGAGTTTTTGAAAACTGAACACTCTCAAGTGTCCTTTTGAAAGTTTATTGTATATTAAAGAATAATGAACGAACACTGCAAAGCGGTTCCATGATTCCATAATTGACGTTCACCTTTCATCAGATGCAAGGGTGAAGTTTGGACACCGGTCCATCGGTTACTCGCATGCTTTGTCGGTGGTATACACCGTTCAAATGGTAGTTCGGGGAACGAATGTCGCCCAAGAGCAAGATATATTAACCCTGACGCTACAAACTGATGCTATTTTCGTAATAAAATGGCAATCAATTGCATGCTACCGGTCACCCTTATGCTGGTGTGACGAGCAAACTCTCTATTAGGTAAATGTACCACAAGCAGAGTGGCTTGGAAATGTAACAGGCAGCATTCGCATAGACTGCGAAATACTGTAATCCAAATGATGAATACTCCGACAGCATTTATAAATATTGTCACGGTAACGAAATCGTGTGATGATATGCTCTAATGAGATGAGCAATAATCTGTTTCGGTATAAAATCGGATGTCATGCTCGCAATAAATGTGCCTCAAACTACAGGGGTAAAGTGACAGCGATATGTTGGAAGTGCTTTCGCCCGAATATAAAAAACATATTATGCTGCCAATTTTTGTTAAAAGCAACACAACAGAGCACAACTAAGGCAAGAATGCAAGCCGTTCACTTGGCCAGTAAAAAATTGCTTCGAAACTGCGGGTGATTTAACTCCAGGAAACAGGGGTGCATGACTGCATATTGTATTACGTTGGTAAGACATTACGGAAAATTCGTTTTCTGACACAAACGCTACGTGAGTTGCTAAGTATACGATACCTTGATGTCCCAATAAAAGAAGTTCGATTCATATCTTTATTTCCCGTTTGCAGCACTCCCCTCTAAACAGCCTGACGAGATTATTTCCGTGCACGCACAGTAAAACGAGAGAACACAGGACCTGAGTTCGGTTCTTGTTAGAGCTCACCAGCAGTGCGATGGTTGGGAAATCGTAACGTGCTTTCCTCGCATGTCAGATGTCCGTAGTTTATGCCCCGGTAGGGCCAAGAGTGTACACAACTGATGAGCTGTAAAAGAGAAAAAATTACAGGATGAACTCTCCGCTAAAATTCCAAAAACCGCTCACACTACTAGCATTAAACGTTCTTCCTTGTTCTGCTCAATGGGACGTTTCACTCTTAAAATTGAAGTGTATCACTGAGCTTGTCGAATCAAGTTGAAGGTGTGAGACATTAAACTATAGGCACCTGATCGAATTATTGACGCCGGTAAATAAAGTCTTTCGTTGGTCTACGGTGTCAGTGAGATCATTGTTTGGATTTGTTTTCCTTTTCGTTGGTTGCTTGTTTTTAGTCAGCTACTGAATTCGTCGCCACACAAACACACGTCCCGTCTCCCAAAGTTCTGCCAGCACCGAAGGCATATCACCTGCCACAATAAAATCCAATTATGTGGCACCTAGTCAACAGAGCCGGTCGACACTTCCGGCGGTAGTTGTATATATCCTGAGTGGTGAGGATCTTGCCAAATTCATCGGCCACAAACTGCCGCACCTCACACGATGGCGTTCCGTATATCTGAAGGGCCCTGCAGGCGCCTAACTCCTCTTCGGTTGGCCGTCGATTAACCGGAAGCCGGTCGTACAAAACCTTTGACAACTTATGGTTGTGTTCAAGAAAATAAGAGGTGACCGCCAGGTGGTTCTTTTGCCCCCGTAAACAGAACCGCACTGGACAGCCGGTGCTTCGCATACCGTTTTTTTCATTAGCGAACACGCTCAGCTTATTAGCTCCTTCGGATTCCTCGACTTTCCGTTGGTCTTGGAGGTCGCCTGCTGCATTTGTAGTACACTCAATCGCAACGCAAAAGAGCGTTGGTGCTTCGATTGCTGGATGAACGCACAAATACCACATAGTTCTCTTTCAGTTGCTGATTTAAAGCATTCTCATACGCCGTGAAGGGTGAAAAGGATACAGCCCCAAATTTCTCAAAAAACGCGTGCGCAGCCACTTCCGAAGCCATAGCACAACAAGTTGAAAGTCGAATGTGCGCCAAAAAATTCGGAAGGAGATTAATTAAAACAAATCACACAAAATGACGGCAGATGAAAGTGATTTTTGGTCTGAGCACATATGCAAAGAAATTCAAGATTTTGACGTAAAAAGTTTTATTTCGCTCGTAAGGGTTTTGAAGAAAAATGCATTGTGCGTCCAAGGCGCGGCGTCCAGAGCTTAATACTTAATAGGTTGGAATGCTGCGAGAATCTCACCGTTAGATCACACTGAATATCTCACATCAGTGTCACTTGAATATGCGACTTGCTCCTTGGGTAGCCTAATGGGTTGTACTCAATAGCTTCAAGTAATACATACAAAACTCAAGTAGGCTTCACCACATTAAATTCTTAATCGAAAAGCTCTTGTGCAGCCGAACGTGACAATGTCACAAACGATATAGGAGAGCACCATAAACGAGAGATACGGCTGGGCTCCAGGTGAGTCTCCCGTCAAAACCAAATTGGGATGCAAATGAGCGTATAAGTCAAACAATACCCACTGTGAATTGTTCAAATGATAGATAATTTATCTTTGTTGATGTTGAGCTAAAAAATGTGAGTACGACTGAAATATCGTTGGAATAGCTTGGGATTTTTTAGATAAGGTCTTGGATTTCATTTTGTAGCCTCTGTGACCGTCTTTAGATAAACAAGTTGCGAAGTATATATAAACAAGAGCTGCGAGGATTGTCACAGTGTGAAGCATAATCACACACTTTGAGTTTTTAAGAGAACGGACCCTTGTCCATCTGCCAGTAAGTGGAATAAGTTACTTTGTGGTTGCCTTAAAGACAGCATATTGTCCGACAGCAGCGTTTAGGCTGCGGTTGACCTTGATTCCTGTCTAGAATTTCGCAGCAAACAGTTATGGTAACACCTTTAGCGACGGAAAACTAATCCACAAATACTGTTTGCATCAAGTGATATCTCAAACTTCTTCGCAAATCCGAAAAACGTTCAGTAACTGTGATTACTTCTGACTCAGCCTGATTGAGTTCACCAAAAAAGACGCAAATTTTGTTCCAAAAATATCTTTTTCATCACCACAACAAAACAACACTGAATTTTAAAACCTGGTATAAGCAAAGCGTCCATTCAGTTTAGTTGATGAAGCAGGACAGAAATCGGCAAGGTGTTATTTTCAAGATCACTAGATTGTTCATTTCGAAGAATAAAATGTTGAGAAAGATTTTTAACATTTTTTTAATGCGGTGGTTACATTTTTTGGACAATACTCCCTAAGGTTACTGGGGACAGACAACAAAACTCCACAAACAACCTTATACCATCCAGTTCAAAAGTAAACTTGAGGAGGCAGGTAAACCAAACCATAGACGTGAATGTAGAAAGTGGAAACCGCTTTGGCACGTTATGCTCATTTCGTACTTTATGCGGCGAAAATTCCTGAACAACTTGTGATCTTTCTGAAACAACAGAAAGTGGGCTTTTTCCTTCCGGGTTGCACGTTTATCGACTTTGGGTTTTTTGATACAGCGACCCTGATGGCCCAATGTTAAATAGTTCATTGCCGGGTTATCTTTGTTGCTTATTTCATTTTAGACATTGAGGTACATTATTTACTATGCTAGAGAGACGGTTTACATTTAACCTGCGGAAAACCTACCAGGGTAGCCTTTGTCTCCGAGTGACTGAGAGGCATGTCGTTGGCTGGTTGGACCACGTCGAGACACTCCTAGTATAAAGACAAAGATTTCATTTCCAACTTGCGTCTTCAGTCTTGCAATCTTTCACATTTTATGCGCGATGCAACGCATCCTTGACCAGTTCTGACGAAAAAGATGCAAAATATAGATGTATCTATTTGAAGATACCAGGTGAATTGGCATCCATGGGATCTAAACTAATGAAACCTTGGGTAGACTAGCTGAAGAAATCTAAATATGAAATGGTATGCCATCAGGCCGCTTTAGAGAATATGAAAAAAACATCGACATGTTATCGAGAGTGTAAGCTTGGTAAGACCTGAGATGAGGAGTGAGCGTGGATTGCTATCTAAGCGAAGAGAATTTTTGGGTGACTGTGCATGATTTTATCAGAACTCTAGTCACCACTCATTATCGATTTCGGGTCACAACATCGTTTGTATTAGACGAGTTCAGAATGGACAAAGTCAGTAGAATACAGGGTCACACAACACCAGACAAGGAATGTCGTTAGCAGATGCTTTTCAGACCACTGAGTAACTCTAATAGTTTGTCTTCAAGAAACTTCCCGGCTTATTGCAAAATGATTCTGCTTGAATGTGGTTTAAAGCCATAAAGAAGATGGCACGCAACCTATCCCACTGACATGCATGCTATTATTTCCTAGCCGGACTACCCTTTTCGTAGTGCACTGGTCTGGTGCTGGGTGAGGTTCGAAAAAGACGTTGGATAAATCTGGATGGTGGTATCATCATCATCATCGACAGCACAACAGCAGTGTTAAACACTGAGGCTTCGCCACCCTACTGAGTGTGCAATTCATGGCATTGTGTACGCTGGGACACTACCAGGACACCCAGGGAGAGGCAGAGGGGCGATTAGGGTCCTAGAGCAAAGCTTTTGACTCAAAAGCCTGACCGCAAGGCAATACCTTTCTGAGGTACTGGAGATGCAATACCGTTTTTATAGAACAAGTCGCCACAAATATTGGAATCCCCAACCTGGAGGGCCTCTAACCGTTGGCAAACCTAATATGAGAGACCCTGCGAGCGTCGCACGGACATCCTCGAGAACAGTTCAATCGGCCGTGGAAGTACACATCACGGTAAGGTCCAGTCTCTTCGTGACGGAACCTCAATTCCACATGATTCTCCGATGTTTCTATCATATGGCTACCCTAAAATGTGAGAGCATTATTCTTCCTTGTGCTTCTTAATGACCCCATACCCTTCTCTTATTTTTTCACTCCTTACGGAGGATTGCTTCCCTCATGATCGTTTGACGTTTACGCACCAGTATGAACCACTGGTGTGTTTCTACCAATGATGACGGTGATGAATTTACAAAACCTATGATCAGAATTAAAGGTATTCGAAGTGAGTTTTAGTGTATTCATATCAGAAGGCAACAGCAGGACCACTGAAGTGCTATCTCGTAGATTTTCTACCTGGAATCGTTTATGGCGCTCTAAGTTCGTAATTAATTTCATGCAGCGGATTCGGTGAGTTAAAACACTAAATACAATCAAAAAGATTCCCTTTCTCTCTTGGAAGAGGTCATATATATATATATATATATATATATAAACGATGGTCGTTGGTTTGTTCGCTGAGCTGGTCAATTTGATTGCAAACGTTTCATCACCAATCAAGGTGACATCAATGTGTCGTTAGAGAGCGTAGTGGAACGTAGCGACGGGCCGATGATTGTTACAATTATCCTACAGGTGCCACAACTCGAGCGCGCAAAAACGCACGGGTTATTCAAGCATATTGAGGACTTTTGAGCAGGCAAGATTGTACGCTGTCTGCTTGTAGGTCCCAGAATTGGTTATTTTGAAAAACATCTTACAACGTCAGCCTAACTTGGACTTCAGAAGACCATGCTTGTTGACTTCGTATTCGTGTAGAAACCGATCATGTTTTGCCCTTTTTTCACAATATAGTACACGAGGTGAGTAAATTAGACCAAAATGTCCAGCCCGTGAAGCGCTCCTTCTAAGGAGTACACTCATCATCCGGAGCAGTGTGTGGTGTATCCAGAAAACAGCTTCAGTGACACGATGGAATCACTATTGAAAATTCCTAAATCTCCCCATGTTACATTCATTCTAAAAGTAGCTCGAGTAGCACAAGTTGAGCGGAACTTCCATCTGAGAAGTGGTCAATCGAGAAGCCAATCAATAATTGACCACATGATGTGGTTCCTGTGATTGATCAATCATCTCATCTCGCCACATTGAGGTTGAGACACCCAGACAATAAAATGTGTAGCTTGTGACATGCCTGAACGTTCCTACCGCAGGGAATCCCTTCCATAGACAACTCTTACCAAATAATGACCGCGACATATACATCTTCAATATCCCTTGAACGTATTGGTAGTAACTCCCAAAAGAACTGAAAAAAAACTTCGCTAGATCGGATGAGGGGCATAAAACACAGTTTCGGATGCGCGTCCCCAATAGATGCCGCGCTGTTGAGGGATGTGGTCTGATATCCTAAGTTATGCATTTCGGATTAGCAGATGCATCAGTTCCCATTGCTTGTACACCAGCACGACGTTGTACTTCGGCAGCAAACTGTGTTGGCTGGCGACCTCAAACGGATTCGCTTTGTGTCTGACTGAATTCGTCAGGCAGTCGGAACGCAACTGGTCATTACCTGAACCTAAAAACGGATCTGGTCCTCCATATGGGTGTATGTGCACATGCCGAAATAAAAGTATGGGTGCTTCTGCCTGTTTTATCTTTGCGTCATTTTGAGCAAATACAAAGGAGCCTGTTGTCCACCCAGGTTTTACTGGCTGGCTTATTAGGTCACTCGCAAAGAGGCGAAGCAACAGAGGCCACCTTTTCCTTTCAGGTGAAGATTGCCAGTCACACTGGTACGAAGCGATTTGACAAGCCAGGGCGTACGCGGAGAGGTTCGAGAAATGGAATCTTTAAAACGAATCCGTTTCCTGTTCGAACGAGAAGCAATTCCACTGGGAGACAGTGCAAGGCATTTGCGCGTCACTGCATATCAGAGTCAAGTATTGACAAAAGAACATAGGATAAAGGCTCAGCTTGGTAGGACACGATTGTTGCGATACACGAGACTAGACACAGCCACGTAGATGCACACACTCACAGGTGGTTCTGAAGGTCTATGTGAGAAGCACTGCGACCATTGGAATACTAACGCACACCTTGGTGGGAGATAGGTAGGAATCTATCTACTTCAAGGCTATCAGGAGTCCGCTCGCCAGATTCGGATCCCGTCATATAATCTGTAGTTAACTGTTGCGCATTGAAGTGAATTCATCTAGACTTTGCGCTTCGTCATCTTAAGCAGACAAATACAGTCATTTCTCTTGGGTATTTGGACGCAAATTCACAAAACTCCTAAAGATCTGACACCTAACCCTTAGAGAAAAATCCGACATATCTGTTGATAGTAACCAAGATCATATGAGGCCAACACAAATTTGTTTCGACTTCCAAAGACTAGGGCTTCACTTGGTTGATTGGCATACACTGAGGTGCTTCAACACCAGGAAATTCTACATAGCAAACCTTTAAGAGACTCTCGAAATCCACGGGTAACCGAGCGTGCGGGGAAGTGACTGATGTACAACCATCGGTCCGTCTATGACCTTGGCTGAAGACACTTCCAATCATTCGTGATAATGCCATCAGTTGTTCGGTTGAGAAATGTTGCTCAAGGGAGTTGAAATGTCTGGGATAATCTGAATCACTTTATTCGATTTGCTGTGACTCAACCAATTGAAATGTCGGATTGCCGATCGGTTGAAAGCTCCGTTCCAACATAGAATCGAAAACCTACCAAAATTGTTCAGCATTGTTATTCGTCCAGTTGCAGTGGTTAATGTTCCGTGGACAAGCTACATCAATGCCAGTTGTCCACTTGTAGCTTTGTTATTGGAGATGCGATAACTACCCGAATCGGTTATCCGGGCGATACTCTTTTATACTCAGCCCAAGTTGATTTGTGCCTTACCTGAAGTCTTAAGCACGTGGTGTAACTGCATACTTACGCTACCCGCAAATCGCATAGGTGAAGATACTAACTCTGAAGACTCAGCCTCCGTAGTAGTAGTATAAAAATGCATTCTAATCCAACCTGTTCGATGGAATGAAGTGTTGACATTTTAAATGCGGCTCAATGCCTATCGGAACTGGATACTACCGAGTGGTGCAATTGTAGACTGTCAGAGGAGGAACTGATAAATGTGTCAAACATGACAGATCTGAACACCATCATCGATCCTTACCGAGGGCTTGATAATAACCAAACCATGGGCAAGATGTGACTGCGTCCCTAAAATCTCAACTACATGAGGCGTTTTGTCCCAAGTAAGAATCATTAGTCAGGTGGAGAATGTCGGTATTACGCACCGATACAACCTTAATGCTCGCAGTTAGGGGCGGCTACGGCCAAAAACCCCATCTCGCACGCAATCGGCCA